>JAUMJL010001044.1:0-474811 GCA_033558185.1 Dromococcyx pavoninus
CCCCGCTAGGTGCCGTCACGTGGGCGGGGCCGACGCAAGGGAGCGGCGTCGCCCATCCGGGTCCCGCCGCGGAGGGGAGGTGGGCGGGGTCCACCGGTCACGTGACGCTGCGTGGCGGCGCACCCGCCATCTTGTGTTGTTGGGGGCTTTTGAGCAGTCGCTGTGGCCGTGAGGGACTCGCCGCCCGGGAGCGCAGGTAACGCCGTCCCGCCGGCTCCCTGCCGCCCTCCCTGCCCGCGGGGCCGCGTCGCCACCACGGCCCTTGCGGTGGCCCCGCGCCCCGGGGCGTCCCGGGCCTAGCGGGAGGCCAGGCCGCGCGGCCCCGACCATGGGGCTGGCAGGGCCCGGGCCCCGGCGCTGCTGTCAGGGGGCGCCGCGCCCGCCCCACCCCGCGCCCGCAGCAGCGCCCCCTCACGCTGAACGCGCCCGGGGGGAGCGGGCGGGGCGCCCCTGCCGAAACCCGTGCGTTCTCAGCATGGCCGGCCCCGTCAGGGCCCGCGGGCCGAGCCAGGAGGGAGCTCGAGCCTTTCCCCTCCCCCCGCAGGCAGCAGCGCGCTGGGAGCAGCGGTGAGCGGCGCTGCTTGGCTGGAGAGGCCTTGGCGAGGCCGAAGAGAACGTCGATCAGGATTGTGTACGTTTGATATTGATCCAAGACAAGTAGTTTCAGTGTCAACAAAGCAGTCTCGGCGCTCTCGGCTCTGTGTCATTGCTCTTTGAAGTGGGACGAGCTGCAGGCCGAGAGGAGACGTTGTCAAATAGTGCTGATGGATTAAAATCCTCCCCAGTAACCTTCAACTCCACGTTATGGGTTTGCTGCTGTAATGGTTTGCCTCTTACTGTGATTCTAGAGTGTCTGTTGGGTGGGCGGGGAAAGAGCTTCTGAATTCCGGTTGTGTTCTTCTGTCTAACTTCTTGCTGCTCATTCTATTTTCTTGCTTCAGGAGCTGACTTGGGCAAGTTCCTGGAAAGTACGTGTGATTTCTTTTTTTCCCTTTTTCCCATAACTCTGCTGGTTGCTTTTGTTCTTGAGAAACTTTTTAATAAACACAAGTTAATTTGCTGCTTTGTGAATGGAATGTTTGGTAGACGCACAGCATGATAATTGGGAACTTCTAAACAAAGTGGGTTGCAGTTGTCACCAACAAAAGTTGGTTGTCACCAACAAAAGCTTTGTTCTGTTGTTTTTGAGCTCTGTTATTGAGTGTTGACTCCAACAGATAATAAGAGCTTTAGTATTACAAGTATTCCTGAAGCGGCATCCTTTGAAAGGTTAGGGGATGCTGAGGTCAAAGCTTGTGCCCTGCTCAGTCCTGGGAGTATCAACAGAAACGTTGGAGTGTCCTTTGTCTCTCCTGCACTCCCAGGCTCATATAATTCAACAGCTTAACTGATGTCAGTGGTCCTGTGTGTCAGTGTTAATTTATTACTGAATGTGCAATTAAAAAACCACAATGATTCTATCTAATGGTCAGCTACATTAAAAAGGAGGTAAAGGTTTATCCATGGAAGGGGAATGTCACTTCCGGCGAGACCTGCTTCTTACGTTGAGGCTTTGATAGTCACTTTCAATATCTGATGATATTGTATATGAATACTAGGCTTTCTTAATGATTTTAAGGGCTGCTCAGGCTCTGCCAGTCCCGGGACACATGAACCTGCTTGAGGGTACCTGGTCCATGTATTTCTTTTAGGACCTTTTCTGAATGGTTTCTTGAGCCTGTTTTTTATTGCAAGAGTGTAGAACTGAAATGCAAAATAGTTCTGTTGCAGTGATGATTTGTTTCACACAGGGCACTTAAAAACAATTTGATAACTCCAGTAAACAGTCGGAGCCTTGCAGATCCTCACTTCGTTACAGATGTTGATCTTAAGAGGACTGCAAAATATCCTCAGATACTCCCATTAGTATTTTTTTGCTTTGATGAAGAAAAAACTTTGCGTAAAAGGTCAGAGCAAGGAAGTTTTTTGTTTTTTTAAGGAATTTAAACTAAACACCGTTGCATCTCTTCTCCTATGCTTGCTATCTCCTAAGGCCAGTTTTCTATATGGAGTTCTATCATAAATCAGAATTTCTTACACCTGAATGTAGGAAAAAAGTTGGCAGCTCTTCTAAGATGTACAGATACTTCATGTAAAAACAAACTGGATGTCAGCGTCATATGGAACATCTTGTTGGGGCAGTTGACTGGCTGAAGATGTCCCTCTGCTGAGAGGTCTTTCTATTTAAACATGCAAGGGACATGTTGATTCACAGTAATTGATAAAGATGAGCTAGGTAGTTGTGCCGTGTTCTCTTTCTTCCTCTCTGCCCTTTCCTTTAATGTAGTTCAGGCCTCTAGCTCTTTAGATTTTTTTTAATTTGAAATACCAGGAATATGAAATTTTGATTCTGCTTGCTTTTGTCCGATATTGTAAGTTCATGTATCTGTCGTGTATGTTTCTTATTCTTTCACTGAGGTCTTTAAAATCCCTTCTTGGAACTTTTTAAGGTGTGATGTTAAGTGTTTTCATGGTCTGGTTTAGGAAAAAAATTCCTTTTTCTAGTGTTTTCCCCTCATTTTTCTGTTAGTTGGTTTTGTGTTTTTTTTCTCTGTGCTTCTACTCAAAGATTAGTGAAGATAAGCTATATTTAATTCATGATTAGAGATAAATAGAGCAATAAAGTTTCCGCTCCTAAGTGTTAGAGCCTTCTCCTTCCTCCATAGCTTGTTAGAGATCCATGGGATGCTTTGGTAAGGGGAAACCCATCTCTTAGTTACGGAGGAAGCATTTGTGGTGGAAGGGACGCCTTGTCTTTGTGTGGTTTTCTCATCAATTAATTTTAATTCACTGAGTGACATTTGAAAACCTAGGTATGTGAAATGCTGCTGGGGGATGACATTTGCCTTTATGGGAACAGAGTTAGTTTTCAGCGCAGCTTAGCCTCTCCCTTTTCTTTCTCACAGTCAGTTCTTGAACACTTCCTGGTTGCACAAGTGATCTGGCTTGGAAATTGTCAGAACTGAGAAAACTTATCCACTTTGCTCAAGGTGGACATAAGTTACTGATGGAACTAAGAAGAATCAAGTGCATTAAATTATAAGGTCTATACAAAAGTGGCCCTCTTGTGGTTACTGGTAGCGTGTTTATATATAAAACCATGTAGTTCATGCTAGTGATGTTTAGTATCATTATTTTTGCGTCTTTGGCTCACGTGGTAGCAAGGCGTTGTAGCAGACCCAGGTCTTTAGTTGCTTTGTTAGTAGCTGAGATGTCCACAGTATGGTGATTACAAAATATGTCCACTTCTCTTTTTTTGCAGAGGAAGGGCTGTTGGTCCGTTCTTTCTGAAAGTGGTTAAACATTCCTTGAATATGGAAACTGTAGTGATGGCTTCATGTCTGTGCAGGAAGCTAGGCTGCCATCGACATTTTTATCTCCTCCTTGCATGTTTTTTTTAGTGGAAAGGATGCACAGAATTGTTTTGATGCATCTGAGGTTTTTGGCAAGCGTGAAATCAAGTGTGTGTTTTCAGGAGTGAGTCTCTCTTGTAATCCTTAAAGCTTGTATTATAGAGAAATTTTGCATCTAGACTTCAGTACTGTAATGAAAAGCAGAAGGGATACCAGGAGCTCTGAAGAGGCACTAGAATCTACAGGTCAGTGAGAACTTTTGAATAACGTTTAGAAGATTTGCATTCAAGTACTCTTGGATCACTTACTATTTTTTGGTTCCCTCAGCTAACTATTAAAGCTGTGCATTATGATCTATCTTTTTGGCAATGTGTTTTAAAAAATCTGGGCAAATGATTGCTTGATGTCTTCAGCAGTGGCTTTTGTATGTAATTTGTCATTATAAACAGGTAAATGAGCTTACATATTTGTTTTTTACACATGCAAATATTTTTATATGTTAAATAGCTGTTATTACAGTGAAAGGAAGCATGATAGGTTGCACTTTGCAAAGGTGATGTTTTGTTGCTGGGTTCTTGGTCCTTTTGGTTCAGTAAAGAAATACTTGTTTCAAGTTGTGGTTACTGTGTAATTTTTTTTTTCTCCTGTCACTGTCAACAAATCAAGTGCTTTGCGTTCTGTTGGTTGTATTTTATGATAAAGGCATCTGTTTGTGTGGCTGGGAGGTTCAGAGGCTGTAGATGTCCAAGTGTAGATCGCATTGGGAACAAGCAGATTTGTGGTCTGTGTGTGGTGGTGTGTCAGATCAGATTGGAAAAACAGAAGGAAAAGACACACTTTGCACGTGGTGAAGTATACTTCGAGTGACATTTTATGGTTATGAATGGATAGCTGAATCTGTGTAACTTCAGACTTAGAGTCAGGATGTCATGAGGCAAGTAATGGATGCATACACTGATGTTTGGTTTTTTTGAGCCACACGTAGTGGAATCTGAGGATGGTTTAGGTTGGAAGAGAGCAGTCTGGTGGTTGTCTGCTCGAGCCTCCTGCTCAAAGCAGGGCTGACGTCAGTGTTAGGCTGAATAATGTGTGTGATAGAAAGTGAGCGAGGCTGATCATGGATGTAGCATATGGCAAGGTTTTTAAGTAAAAGCATCTAATAACTTGGCTTAATAAGTCAGAGGCCCAGTTCAACTACTGTTTAAACCAGTGGAAGCTCTTACATTAGGCTTAGTTAATGCTGAATCATCTGTATATGTCATTTTCTCTGATGTTATACTAGGCTTTAAGAGTACTGAGGCAGGATCAGGGTAACATCACATGTCAGTTTGCAAAGATCTGGTTATTGGATCAAAACAAGTGAATATCTTTAGCAGTATTGACATAAAGAGAAGGAAAGTGCTAAGCTATTAAAAAGCATTGTCATTCTTATGTAGTAACAAGTTACCTTCTGCTTGCCTGGCTGAGGAGCATATGTAATCTGATACCCATACTAATTGTTTGTTAGGACTTCTTATTCAACAGTGAGAGTTGTTTCCTGAAGTGAAGGATCTCTCAGAACTGCATAAGTAGGAAACCTTAAGGAGGGATGGGGGAGGCAATTGCTACGCAGCTCAAAGAAGCTGCTTACAGAAATGACATTTAAAAGCAAACCCCAAAATCCCCACAACAACCCAGATCTGTTCATTCAATGGATGTTTGCAGTGAAGGTAGTCAAAAGCTTTCTTCTGCCCCTTTGAATGTAAGTATGGGCTGTGTCATGTGCCCAGTGGGAGAGCGCTGCTGCAGTGTGGTTTTGGCTGTGTTTGTGCAGTCTGGCAAGGGCCTCGCTGAGAAACAGGTAGACAAACTCAGCATCCTGGTCTGTAGCGTCTTGTGGAACAGCACAGACTTGCTATTTACCTACCAGCTGATGGTTGATTAACAACATAGAGACAGTGGAAGTGATTTTTCAGCTGGAAAACGAGTGTTGACAGGGTTTTGGGATAGGATTCGGAATGAGAAGTGGTTTGTGTTCCAGCTAGTGGCAGGGCCAAGGGTGTGGTCCCTGAGTGCTTGGAGTTTAATTGCTGGTGTCTGCCATTGGCTGGAAGTCCTGTAGTAAAGGTGGTCACACTGCTTTCTCATGAAGAAATTGGGAAAAGCGTTCATGTTTGTGTTCGTGTGGAGCAGGAAGGGGATTGCTCTCTAACCTACCTCAACCACTACAAGTTCACTTTAGTAGTTGGGAAAGGAGGAAAATCCCTGGAATTGTGATATTTAATGTTTATTTTTCTTGGTTTTTGTTAGATTTCAGGTCGTCTTACTCTCTGCCATCCTGTCCCAGAAGAACTTCAGTGCCTGCCTCTTGTGTTTGTCATTCTTGACTGTGGTGTTTCAAGCTGCAGCACTGAGTGAAGCTTTAGGTGGGTCTGTACGAAGTGAGCAGAGGGTGGTCAGATTGATCCTGCTGTTTGAGAGCTTCACGGACCATTTTTGACCAGAAACTGCTGAAATGGAAATACTTTTGTTATGATTTGAGACAGGAAGGTTATAAGACATCAGGAGATACGAAAATGTGACTGTAATAATAGAGAAGTAGTTTCTGGAGAATTGGATAGTATAGACATTGTTTCCTTAGGAAAAACTTCTTGGCATGTGGGTAGATCGGACTTGGAAAATTCGCTGCCTGTATTGGGATAAAGGCTTGGTAAGCCAGGAGGGACTATTGTGGCTTGTCTGGCATCTTGTGCAATGTGAGTAATGTTGGTTGTTTGATTTTTTTCATGGTTAATTTTCTGCTTAAGCTAGAGCATGCGTCTTGTAAAGTCATGTAGTGTTGACCTGAAAGTGACATACTCAGTTGTTTATCTTTGAATGTCTTGCTTCAGCCCCTTTGCTGAATAAACTTGGGTCTTCAGCCTTTTTTACTTGCATGAACATTTACAGACTGAGCAAGATCATTTAAGTTTTTCTCAGAGCTAAATAGATAGAGCTTTGATGTGGGTATTCTTTTCCTCACTGTAAGGCGTATCTGTCATATTCTGTCAGTTTTAGAACACCTGTTTTATCAGCTTTCTTGCGTTATGGACAACAGAACTGAACACAGTATCCCTGGACTGATACAAATCAACTCTGTATTTACTCTGTTTCCGTATTTCTGTATTCAGTATTTTCTGTTAGCTCTTGTAGTCAATTTTGTATCATATATTCCTTTTCAGCGAATTAATGTCATAAATCTCACATTGGTTTCAGGACTGTTTTTCCAGAATGGTCTTGCATTTGTTGTATATCACCTGTGGTTTCTGCTCCTGAGTCTTTTGATTGTATTCTTGGCCTTTTTAAATGCAACCTGCTATACTGGACCAAGTAATTGAATAATTCATAACGCTGTTATTGATGGGTCATTTCCATTATTTACCTTATCCATGTTTGTAATCCTTGGGTTTTAGAAGTTTTGTGGGCCAGTGTTACAGGTTCTGTAGAAGTAGAGAATAGCTTCTTAATTCCTGCTCTGATTTGAGAATATTTTGCCTTCTGAGGTGGGCTGTTACAGATTCTAGAGAAGAGAAGGCTAAAGGAAAAAATAGGTCGTGATAATTGGAGACTTTCCATGTGATTCTGAATGATTATGCCCTTTTTAGCCTTTTGCTTAATTGAGATGTCCTACAGAAGTTAAAATTTATTTCACCTATTTGCTTGAGCAATGAAATTTCTACTCTTAAAGTATGTTTGCATTGAATGTCTCCCGTAAATCTGTGTTGGCTGGCCTTAATTTTATGTCAGTGTCCTTTTAATCAGTGTTGTCTGCTTTAGCCAATAATTAATATCAAAGACTGGTAAGGTAGCCACCTGAGTCATCCTGTTTACTGTTGTACTTAAAAGGTACATGGCATACTATTGTGGATAATCTTTAATGTTTCAAGAACTAGGGAAAATCAGCATTAATTATTCAGCCAACCTGTTAATTTTTTTTAAAACCACAGGTCCTGGCACTGAAATTAACTAGCTCTAGCAGCTGCCTGTGGGATGTTTTCTTGCCTGTGAAAGGTGAAGTCTTATTGTCTTGATGTAATGTTGCTGTTGCATGGTGGAACACTGTTGTTAAATTCCTGTTTCAAGTTTATTTAAGGAGAACCCAGTTCCTTGCTCCTAAATCTACTTGTGTTAGTTGTACAGTGTGTTGTTCTTTTGGTTCTCAAAATTATCAGCGGATTTCTACGTTATAAAGGCTATTTCAAACCTACAGTAGCAACACAACTACATAGAAAGGAAAGGACACTTTTCTTCTGGAACATCTCTGATCAAACAGCAGAACAATTCAAAATGAAGTGGCTGTGTATAGGAATGATCAGTGGTATATATTTTTTCCAGGGTTTAGGTTTCCAAAGTTAGTAAAAAACCTAAGCAAGCAGCAGCTCCAAAGCTGTAAATTGCAGTGATGGTCCAAATCATGAATTTTTTTTTTGTCTGTACGAAGGATGAAATGGGCAAACCTGAATGCAGTCATTGTCCAGACTCAACTTGGAATTTTGTAAAGAAAATGGAGGAATTTAATGTTGCCTGAAAACCTTAATTCAGGTGCCCTTGAGTAAGGGACAAACTTCGTTTCAATTTCATGTGAATCCTGAGGTTGAGCAGAGTCTGGAAAACATGGCAGTTCAGATGTTTCAAAGTCTCTGAAAATCATCTTTTTCCCCTAGATATTTATTAGATAGTTATAAGTTTTAAAAGAACAGAGCTTGAGGCCAGAATGTGCCACGATAATTATAGACCTTCCTTAGAATTTTTCAACTGAAACATCTTACGCATTTTAAAAAATAAATCTAGCTGATAGAATCAAGTTCTGACTTGAGTCTGAAGCAGATGTTTCTGAGAGCTTTAATATATTTGCCAGGTACTAAATAGGGAGATTGAAAAATAATTTTAAAACCCGCCAGCTTGGTAAAACAGCCATTGTACCTAAAGCAACCAGTGAAATGACTTCTGTTGCTGATAGTGACTTCTACCTATAATATTACCTGATAATTGTGAGTGAAAGCCACTTAAAGGCTTAAGGTTATTGGATTACATTTTGTGTCTACTCAGAGGATGGACTTCTGATTTCCAAAGTACTAAGCTGCTGGCAGAATGGAAAGGATGTTTTTCCCTTGTCAGCCCACAGGCTAATGGTGGGGCTAATGGGGTTTCTGCTCTTTTTGTTGCCTGCAGTACCACCCCAGGAGAATGGGATCCCACTTCCAGGTTATGAAGCAGTTCCCTTTCCCCCCATATATGCAGCAAAACTGCAACTCTTTGTTGGGTTGCACTGGCACGTTGCTCAAGGATTGACCTGAGGAAAACCTTGGAGGGAGGGTTCCTATCTTAAGGAGTGTTGGACAGCCCTCTGGTAGTGTTCTTGCCCAGGCAGTGGTGCTAATGGGACAATATCAAAATGTGGCTTCAGTTTCTTGCTTCGACTTGAGGCTGTCACTGTGCTCTTTGCTCATGTGAAATCTGTGGCTGTGCAGATTCTTCAATGAACAGACATTAAGCTGTAGAAAATCTTGATTTGCTGAACTCTAGCAGTTTGGAAAGGAGCTTTCCCTCATCCAATTCTATCAGGAAGGAAATTTGTTAGGTATAATTATTTTTGTGATTTGTTATCCTTGATTAAGATGAAGACAGCATAGATAAAGACCAAAGTTAATGTTTTAATTGTTAATATTGAAGTTTAGAGCCTAGGTAAGTTATTTAAAGATCTGATAAATTCATGCCTTTCCTCTGCCACTGGTCATTCATTCCCTTTTATTAATTCCTCATCCTTTTTCTGCTCCACTCTGACTCTTTCTTCTCAGGGTGCGAGCACAGTGTAGTACACTCCAGCTTGTCTTTCCAGTTAGTACTGCTTCTCTTTTGCACAGAACTGTGTTGAGCAGTGCCTTCAGAGGTTCCTCTCCAGTTTGGCTTCTGTACTCTGACCTCTCAGCTGCTGTGTTGTGAGTGAGCAGAAGCAGCGAAAGGTTTTTGCTTTCCCTCTCGTGTCCTCTGACATGGCTACGTGTGTTCCTCTTGTGCACTTACTGTCTTAGTTTTTTTGAGTCTTTTTCCTGTTCCTCTGCCCCCTTCTCCCAAATAATTTCCTCTTTCCTGAGTGCCTCCTTTCCAAGGGTTTTCTCTCTGCTTTGTCTGTGATTTGTTTTTAATTTAGGTTTTATTTCTGGGTAATGTTGCCTGTTAGAGTAAATCCACCTGTTAAGGCCTACTCAAATCATCTGCAGCTCTGTTTTTTATTCTGTTTTTTTTTCCCTGTTCAGCTACAATCTCACCCACTTACAGGTGTCTTGCTTTCAGTTCAAAATTCATACAGTTAGAATTTCTAGGGAGGAAGCAGCTTATCTGAATGCAAACCAGAAGAGGAAGCCAGCAAAGAGTTATCAAAACAAAGTGTGGTGGCCAGGATGAGGGACAGGGAAAGCCATTTTGCAGCTCAGTGGATTAAGAACTGCAGGCTTTCAGAATGCTTGTAGGTTCTTAAGTGCTTAGGAGTCTAGTAGAGAAAAGATGACACAGTATCCTCAATTTTTGGGAAGGAAACCCAATGGCTGAAGATGCTGGGGCCCATTGGGTCCAAAACTAGTAAACCACTGTATCCTAACTTTTTTAGTGCTTTGTGCTTGTGTCTGATGCTTTTCAGCTTTCAGCTGTGTTTTCATAGCAGTTTAACATTCAGTGCCAGTCTTTTTGGTATTACTGGTGCTAAGCTAGCTTCAGTGTGAGGAGCTGAAGATCCCAGGTTCCCTGGTGATCCCTAGGGGTTGATCTGAAAGCTTCCCCCCCCCCCCCAGCAGAAGCATTACAGGCATTGCAGGAAGCGAAGGGCTAGCCATCCAATTAAGGCTACTAGGAATTGCATTGAATGCTTGTCTAAGCCGAAGTGTGCACGCTGGTTTGCCTGAATTTCCCCACAATACTTTGTATGTGGCTGCTGTGTGTCATCTTTCACAACCTAGCTCTGTATTTTGATTTGCAGTGTGATGAATGGATATACTGGGAGCTGTCAACTGCTTCAAAAAGGCAACTCAAATCAGAGCAAAGTCATCTGTGAGTGTAGCAGAATAGTTTTGTATTAGCTTCTGGTGCATGTAGTGAGGATAATCCCATTTCATTATATAGGGTTGTTATGAAAATAAAAATACCATGATCTGTATATAAATTATGTTCTATATGGGAAAAAGTTAATATGACATGTAATAAAAACACAAGAACCAAAGGTTGTAGATTGCGGCTGCAGGAAATTTTGCAAATATTTATAATCTGGTGCCAAAAAGATCTGAGTAAAATCTGCTCAAGGAGTTTTAATGTGTTTTTTTTTCATTTTCTAGCTTTCAGGCTGATAATTTTATTTTTTTTACTTTAATATCATCACTTCAGTTGTGTGTAGTTATATTTGTACAAGAAAAAAAATCCTTTTCGATTTTCTTTTCCTCAGCAACTAATGCCCTTTCCACTTCTGTCTCCCCACTTACTGTTTTTAATTTACATCACCTTTTTATGCAAAGTGTCAACCAACTTATGAAGCTCCTTATTTAGTGCTTGGGTGCATTAAGGAACAGAGTTCTGATGTGGCAAAGTTCCTTCCCTACCATCTGTCTTTCTGAGTTCTTGAAGTCTAAACAACCAGTTTCTGTAGGTAATGCTTCAAACTCTGTTTTGTTTGGGCTTTGACTACAGCGAGTTTGTTTTTTATTTAAAAACAAACAAACAACGAACCTCCTTCCTCTGTGGATTTGCGTTTTGCTGTTGCTGGAAAGAAAGAGGAGCTGTGTTTTCTTACTGCAAAAGACACTTCTCCACAACTGCCTGGGCTGAACTTGGTTCTGATACAGAGAGAACTTTATAGCCTTCCATTAGTCTTGGTCCTTTCCTCCCATATGGCTTCATCTGCTATTGTTTATATGCTCTTGATCTATAGAGACCTGGCCTGACCTTAACTAGCGTCTGCAGAACTTTCACTGATAGGAATGGAAGTAGCTGAAGTCTTAAGTTGTTTTTTTTTTGGTTTAATAAACCTAAGAATGAGAGAAATATTGTCACCTGCCTGCAAATTCAGGAGGATGTCCTAGCATTGGATATACTCCATCTTTAGAGGGCTTACTTTTCAAGAATGAGCAGTGGAAGTTTCTTGAATAGTCTGCCACTCAACTGGCAAGTCTTTCTTGCTGTAATTCTGTTGGGGTTTTTATCCTCTTGTAATGATCAGGAAGCTGCAATTCTATTAATTAAGCATCACTGTTCTTATATAAGAGGATTAGGCATCAAATTCTCTATGTTTGGTTGTCTTGCGGTAATCGCTGATTTGAAAAGGGGCTGTTTGTACAAATTGTTTCTTCAGACACCATGATCCAGTGTCCTGTTTGAGCAGCTAAAACAAGAGTTTACGGAGGAGATATTGATGCTGCTACTCCTATATTCATAAATTAATCTGTGCGGGAAAGCTGATGTGGGTTCCTTAAAAAAAATATATATTCCAGGCAGGTTTTTTTTACTTCTTTGCATGACCAGGTGTGCTTTTGTATTGTGAATAAATTTATGAAGGACTGTATTAATCCAGTTGTTTTCATAGTAAATGTTTTTATTTTTCAGGTTCACGCTTTTTTAAAAGAGAGGAATAGAACAGGAAAGAATGGCAGCAGAAACTCAGACACTTAACTTTGGGCCTGAATGGTGAGTTTTTTATGTCTTAGAGTCTGGAACCTTGTCTAAAATTAAAAAAAAACCCATTAATTTCTGTTCTTTAGGACTGAATGGATTATTAGACTGAATGAAATGTAATGTCATCTTTGTTCCATACTGCTTCACTTCAGTCCCGGGCCTGTGACTGAAAGCAATGTTGTAAAATTAGTCTTCACTTTGAATTGGCATTGCCTATGAAATGAGTTGGGTTTCATGTTATGGTGATGCATAACATCCACATTGCTCCCACGCATCCGAGGGAGAGATGGTGTTTATGATCTTGGAGGCACACATGGAGTGAATACTGACTGACTTGTTTGGTCTTTCTGTGGGATACGTATTAATAAGGAAGTTGTAGCACCCCTTACTGGACTTAAAAAGCAAGGTGTTTTTTTTTTTCAAATCTATATTGAATAAGGTAAAAGTTTGCATTTCATGTTGTCTCCTGCATGTGTACACTGGAAAGTGTCAGGAAAAATGAGCTGTTGTGTTGAAGGGAGTCCATGAGGTCGTATGATCTTGTCAGACAGACAACTGAAAAACTAATAGCTGACGTGCATTGTCCTGGCTTTTGCTGAAGGGTTAATTGCACAGGTGGGATTATTGTTCAGTATTTTTCCACTTTCTTGTTAAAGTGTTGTTTTCTGCAATTATAAACAAGAACTCTGGATGGAGTGCTTCCTGAAGAGCAGTGTGCCTGTTAGGAGTGCAAATGGGAGTGTGGAGTGATAGGAAATACAATTGCCACATAGCATGTGGTGAGGCTGTTACTGGAATAATGCATTCACTTTTGCTGACACGTTTTTATACCCAGTGTACAGAAGTTGAAGGGTATTTGACAAAGTGGTAAGACATGATTTGTGGCCTGGAAAACAGAGAGAACTCCGTCTGTGTTGTTAGATTGAAAGAAGGTTGAAGAATGACTTTTATCACTGTCTATGAATAACAACCACCGGAAAGATATCTTGCGCTGGAGTGCTCTTCATCGTAAGAGACGGATGTGATCTGATTCATTGATGGTTGGAAGCCAAAGTTATATTAAAAAACAAGAGCTGAAAGCAATTTTAAAAACTTCACGTATTTTAACAGTAATTTGATTGCTATGTCATAATGAGGGGACTTCAGCATCTGTTTAGTTTGTGAACCAGATTAGATGATGTTTGAAGTTACTCAGTGAGTTGCAAGATTTTTACAGGAATAAATTTAGAAGATGTATGATTCTTTTAAGTTGCAGTATAGATCTGTCATGTATGCTGTTGTATCATGCAATAGTGAAACTGTTATGTTTCATCTGGATCGGAGTTGCACGTTGCACTGAGCCATTTCATCTTGTGAGTAATGTGTACCCAGGCTTTTTTGTTTGGAGAGGTAAGGAAACTGCCACTGGGTGGCACCAAACTAAACAAATAACGAACATTTGACTTGCAAATTACTTTTCCCTTTCTGTTCAAAGAACAATAAAACAAATCAAAGCATGCTTCAATAATTAGGTAAAAGGTAGCTTCTAAATTAATGTTTTAGTTTAAAGCACCTTTCTTTCCAAGGATTTTACAGTTGTTGAGAAGAGCTTTTGTTGTTTTAATTGTTTGAGATGCACATCAAGGAGAATGTAGGAAAATGGTCTGGATATTGTTTCTCGACACACATTATTCTGTAAAACATTCCTCAAACTTAAAACTACAGGATACTGAGGAAATGGCTATATAGAATGAGACTAATTCACGTGCTGAGTGGGAGTACTATCATACAACTGTAAGACATTATCTGTAAGAAGTTGAGTAGCTTACCTGTGTGGGACGGGACCAAACTTAACAGTATATTTATCCATTACTGTAAGTTAGATTACTGCTTGAAACATCTGAAGGAAAGTATAACTACTGAGGTGCTAAGCTGAATGATGTGTGTGCATTCTGAAAAATGCCCTTAATTTTAAGCTCTGAAAGAGGAGTGTGGAGTAGAGTAGGATTCCAGAGGCAGAAGAAGAAACCTCACTGCAAAATTTACTGTCTGATGCTGTTTGTTAGACTTCACGAAATGTGCTAATAAGCGTTCTTGTTATGTTAATGTTTGTCATACTGTCCTTGGTGTGGTGAGAATTTTTCTTACCAAAACAAAGCTGATGTCATTAATAACTACAGAAGATTTACAACTGAGTTTTATGCAGTGAGTGTAAATAGTTTAGTGAAGGCTAAAGGGATGTAGCTCACTTGCTATGTGGTCAACAAAGAGTTCTCCAGGGATGAGTTGAATTCCTTGATATGCTCGTGGGAATATTTTTTTTCTCCTGGCTGTGGGAAAAATGAGGGAAGGTCTTTAACTCTTCATGTTGAAGCACCAAGTTTTAGATTTTTGAAGTTAGGCTGTTAGCCTCTTTCCTTTATTTTTGGTACTGAATTTATTTAATTTGTGTAAAATCTGTAAACATACAAAGGGCTTATAGAATAGCTGAAGAAACATTCTCCTCAATTCTGTTTTCATTGCTTTTCTGCTTTATTTCAGGCTGCGAGCTTTGTCTAGTGGTGGGAGTGTGACATCCCCTCCTCTGTCTCCAGCTTTGCCGAAGTACAAACTAGCAGATTATCGCTATGGGAGAGAAGAAATGTTGGCACTTTTTCTAAAGGATAATAAGGTGAGGAGGGAGAGGAAGAAGACCTGGTATGTGTATTCCTAATGACAGTCGAGTGTTCAGAGCTAGTTAATTTGTGTTTTGTGATTGCGGACAAAGAAATCTGCATCCCTTGGCAAAGAACTGAAGAGGTACGATTGTGTGTGATCCCACTGTTACTGCATTCATTATGGTTGATTCTTTTTGCTGCTTTATGAGCAACTTCCTGTACCCTCAAGAACAAAAAACACCTGATGACGATGTTCAGTCTCACTGTCACAGATGACTGAGGGTTAAAGTCTCTTTGCAGCTGTGCAGATTTGCTTGCCTCAGTAGGATTTTATTTAATATAGTTTTAATAGTTAATTGATTCATTTGATAGTCAGACAATAATGCATATTAGCAGATCATCTAAAAAAAGCGAGAGCTCCCTGTTTATGCTGCCTTAAGGCAGTTCAGTGTAGCAGGTGGTCCCAGAGAGAGCAGTCCCCAAGTAGCACATTTCTCTGCGACTCAGGACACACACAACACCTAGCACATGTAACACAAAAGAGCAGCATAGAAAATCAAGAACTTCTGGTTTCATTTCAAAGGAAGGTTCTCAACAATACAGAAGTCATGCTTTGGAGAGTGTTTCAGGCGAATGATTCATACATTCTGCATTTGTAAACAGGTTTTTCTGTAGATGGTGACAGAGGTTTGTTTATTGTTGCAGCAGGCATGTAGTTGGAGTCCCTGGAGAGCTTTTCCTTCAGGTCAGGGAAGGACTGCAAGACATTGTGTCAGGTTGTGCCTTTAGCTTTGTGTGTAGAAGTGCACATAGACCCCTGTGTTCCTGCCCTATAGGACTGCTGATGTTTTCAGAGTGCTGGGCACCCTGCGTTGCATACACACCGATTCAAGGGAGTCGAGTGTCAAAAGTTTTGCAAAAGCTGTTAAGTGTATATAGCTTGAAGCTGTGCTTCAACGTGCAGAATTATCCTGCTCTGCTTTGAGAAACTGTGCTTTAAAACTTCATATTGTGCTTGATTAAGCCAGCCTGTAAGAGGTTGTTGGGTTTTGGATGATACTGAGAGCCCTACACCTGGGACTGGTTCAGAAAACCTACTAATGCCATGTGTTACAGGAAGCTCTCCCATGGTTAGGAATGTCCAAAAGAATACTTTGTGTCTGTTAGAAGGGCGTTGTTAGGATAGTATATCTTGCTTTTTCTATGTTGTTGAGTAATTCTAGATATTGAGACCTAGAGGGCTCTTGACACTGTTTCTGGTCAACTACAGGATGCAGTGTTTTTAAGCCTAAGCTGTATCTTGTACACTGGTACTTTTTGCTGTGTCACTTTCCATCTTTGCTGGAAGATAGGCAAAGCTGCATCTCTGGTTAAAAGACACTCTGATAGAAAACAGTAAGACTTTTACAAGCATATACAGAAATGAAAAATAAACCCAAGGTTGCTTCGGTTAAAATTATGAACTAGATATTTTCAAAACAGTTCTCTCTTGGCATAAGTAGAGTTCAGTTGGCTGTGATTGCAGGTTCTTGTCCACATGCTCAAGGTAACATCTGCTGATGAACCTTCCACATGATGATGGACTCATTAAAAATCCCTCTTATGTTTTGATTTGTCCTCAGTATACTCTGCTTGATAAATCTATACCTATAGTTGCCTTCCTTTTTTGCTCAACTCTCCTTGGTTGTTGTAAATTGGAAATGTTGACTTTAAATCAAATACAGCTTCTGTGCTATAATATGCTAGTTTTGTTAATGTATTAAATAAACATCTGGCTATAAATGCGCATTGAAGTTAAAGCAATACTTTTTTTCATTTACCAGATGACATTTCACTTGGTTCAGATTTGATATGCTCTGGTGTGAACCTTTTAATTCTGATTTGTGTGATTGACATTTTACATATTTTAGTTGTGGGTGGTGGGACGGATACATTTTTGGGGGGTAAATTGAAGTGTATGGCATCATCTCTGAAATGGGAATATTTGAGTGTTATCTATCTATATGCTGTTTTTCTTTCATACAGATACCTTCAGACCTTCTGGATAAGGAGTTTCTGCCCGTTTTACAAGAGGAGCCCCTGCCACCACTGGCACTTGTACCTTTTACAGAAGAAGAACAGGTTTGAATCCTTACAGAGAGACAGTGTTCTTTCTTAAAAGTCTGTAGATTGTCATTAGTGTAATGGCAAAACACAAAGTATGCCTCCATTAAAAGCCATAAAATTTGAGATTAGTAGATTTCAGGAAAGAAATTCTGAAAGCTGCTGTCTTAGCAGATTCCATTCATCCTCAATTATTGTCTTAAACTTCAACAAATGTTTTATGTACAGCGTTCTGTTCATGGCACAGTCAGCTTGTTAATTTAAGTATCTTTTTCTGGGAAGTATTACCTGTTTTTCAAGTGCGTAGTGTTTTCAGGTCAGTGAAACTTTCTACAGTTTTTGGATTGTCTTCTTTACAATACAAGTGTCTTAGTTCTGAAATTTCAGCTTTGTGGCCTCTGGAGAAGTGTTGGAAGTTTTTACTCCTAACATTTCTTAGGAAGATGCAGGACTCTTTAGTTTGTATGTAGGCAGTTGCTTGATTATTTCCTGGTTAGATTGCTATAGCTGTAGAATGAACTAGTGAACAAAACAAGAGTGAGAATAAGTGAGAAAGGTGTTCCATTTCAAGGGTGAATAATCTGAGTAGTTTGAAAGCCTTTGCTTTAAAGTCAATTCCGAGCAGAGGAAACTGTCCACCCCTCTCTGAATAAATGCCTCCTGACTTTTGACTCCAAATCGATTCCTTCTTTATGGCTGTCAGAACTTCTGATTTTGCAGCTGCTCCCTGGTTTATCATGTTCCATCACACTTTTTGTACTTCAGAATACTGTGATTTAATTTTGTTTGTTTTCCAATAGAAAGCTGAGGGTTTTTTTACTGAATTGTCTGTAATTTGAATGTTGCAGGAGTGGGGAGAGCTTGTATTAAGTTTCTTAAGATTTCAGAGCATCCTCCTTCCTTTACCCCATGCTATTGTATTCTTGAATTTTTCAACATCTTTTTGTGCCTGGGGGTTCTGGCATATCCTCTTTACCTCATTTGGAATTCCTTCCTTGTCAGAGTTGGTTCATATCTTTTTAGTGTGCTGTCCTTTGACATAAGATGTGAACAGTTTAGCTTTTAATCAGCAGTCATATTTAAGTTCATGTGAACACACTTCATGTCACAGTACTAAAAGCAACTGAGATTGAGAGTATGCTTTTATGGGAAGTTTTAGCCTGGCTCCCATTCCCCAGTGAGAACAGGAGGGATTCAGGCAGCAAGCCTGGGCGATGGTCACCCAGACAGAGTAGCACACCAAAATATTGAACCTTGGTGTTAAATGCCTCTGGACGTATATTTTTGCTGATGCATGGTGGGGGCCTTCAGAGAGTAAGCTGCAAGCCTTTTACGGTTAAAGGGATGTTGACTGCTGGTGATTGCCAAGATACTCTGCAAGAGGAATGATATGAGTTTAAGGCTCTGGTATTGAAGATGTGCTGAGTAGCTTCTTGGTACAGATGAGATGGCAGGTGCTGCTAAAACTTCAGGGGTAGGTGGTCTTCTACTGCAGTGCCCAGGGCTTCATCCATCTTAAACTTCTGAAGAGTTGGTGTGCACTCTATCACTGTTTTTTCCAGCTCCTTTTCACCTGTACTCATACAGGAGTCTTCACGGTTGGATTAATTTCTCTACAATCTCCACAAAAATCTTAATCCATATTCCCTTTTTAATTAAGTCTATCCTTTAATGCGTTCTGGGGACCCAGAGGTTGTGAACAATCTGTTTTTTCTTGTCTGAAGATCTTTTTCTCCCCCTTCATGACTGATTTGAGATACCAAGGGAATGGTGTTATTTCAGCTATCAGAAATTCCTGGTGATTGTTCCCCATGACATAATAGACTTTGAACATGATTCTTCATGATGAACAGAGCTGACCTTGGGGTGAATATTCATGGCTTTGCTGCTAGTCGTGGTGCAGGAAAGCTCTAGCACCCAGGATCGGTAAAAGAGTTTAAAAGACCTTTGTATCCTCTCCGTGAATACTGAAGGTAGTAGTATCCTCTCAGAACTGAGGGACAGAGTTGGAGTATTCTGTAGAGGGAAGGCTGATCAGACAACAGCTACTTTGAGAGAGTGTTCAGTTAAAGCTGAACCCATCAGGTTTGCTCTAGCCTTGGATTTGGAAAAATTCTTGCTTGCAACCTGAGAGTTCTGCACTTAATAGAATTATAGGTGTATGCATAGTGTTTCCAGGAAGAACTTGTCTCATCTCTCATGGTGATTTGAAGATGAGTTACCTAGGGGTGGATGATGTACCATGTCAGCTAGATGAATTTAAGCTTAAATTTGTTTACCCCTGTGAAATTTAACTAACTGTGGATACTTAGGGCTACAGTATTCACTATTACAGGACATAGCTACTTTGCAGAGAGTTGCTGGTCCTTTTTATCCTTTTTGTGTAGAAGGTCCCTTTCCAGGTGATAAGGATGCTGAGCTAACATAGATTAATCAAAGATCTGTTTCCGGGCGAATGTATTTTGAAGGAAAGGTTTTTGTGGATAGCTTAACAGACGTTCCCACTGCTGACTGCTGGCAATACATGGCATGTATTCCTTTGCTCTCCCCCTCCCGTTCCTCTTTGCGTTAGGAGAGAATTCATTTGTTTTACCTTATCTGCTTGTGGAATAAGGGAGTCTCAAGCTCCCGCTGAATATAAAGGAGGGGGTTTGTGTCCTCATTGGTTATGTTTTTGATGCCTTCTTCTTAGAACGTCTTCTATTTGCTTCTGAAGAGTTAATTGAGCCCCTGTTTTGGGGCAGCTTTGCTCTCTGATGTGTATTATCAGGGATCAGTAGAGTATTTGTTGCTGTTTTGACTTTGCTTTTTCGTTACTTACTGCGATCTTACTGTATGGAGATTATTGTCCCTAGAGACATTGTATGGATTGAATCTTGACCACAGTGAGCTCTACGGAGTGAATGGAGAATTTGTTCAGAGTTTAGGCAGACAAGTCAAAAAAACCTAAACCCAGGGAAATGAAAGTGAGATTACTATTTTGTTCTCCTTGGGAAATATAAGACCTCAAAAATTAAGGAATCTCCTATGCAAGGTGGTGAATCTAATCAAAGTTTTATAGTTGCTTCTGTAGTAAAATATTACACTGCTTCACAAAAAAGAGAAGTATCAAAAGTAGGAAAGATGGTGATTTGCTTAGAGGCAGATGGAGGTGGTTGTTTTTGACTTGCTGTTGAAACAGTGGCTTTAAAGTTCAAGAGTTAGCTCAGAAAATAAAATCAGATTTACTGGAGGCTGACCTTGATATTTTGCTGTGCATGACTGGATATTCTCCCCCCCTGAAGTCTACTCATTTACCATTTTGTTCTTGAAGAAAGTTCTGCTTTGTAGGAAGAGCATATCAAGGAGTTAGGCTTGTTTCTGAACTGGGTTAAAACTCCTTCAGATCTGTTGGCTTTGAAGTTAGACATTTAGATTTTAAATAGTATATAATTGTCTCATTGTTCTCTGAAGACCCTCAAAGTCATAGTAGTTCAGATGAGTTCTTGTAAGCAATCTGCTTCCTTGAAGTTCCTATCAAATATCCTGATGGAACAGCTGTTTGGAATCCTTTGCATTCTAATTATTTAAAACTTGCATTCAGAAAGCATGCGTGCATTCAAGTTTTCTTGTTAATGTTTGTGAATGTGCTTCTGAATTCCAGACCCAATTTTCAAACTATCTGTGCTCAGAGAATGGGGCCAGAGTTGGTTGTGATTATCCATTTGTTAATTGAAACAGCTTTTTCTTTAGCAATCATTTTTGTGTTAAAATAAAGTTGAATTTTTACTGGTGTTTATTGTCTTATTAAATCACTTAAACTTCTGAAGTCTTAGGTACCCTTAGTCTCCCCCAAAGCATGTTATGATACACATAGGGGAAAAGACACTTCTGCAAAGGAGACTGATAAATGGGATTTTATTCAGGTGCTGTTGCTCTGTACATGTTCCTGGTTTGTTTAAGAAGGAAGTTTAGAATTGGTATTAATGATGTCTGGTGCAGGCAGGTGCCAATCCATTTTTGCAATTGAATGGCTATTTTTCAAATGGTTAATGTTCTCATCACTTCTGTGCTGGATAAAGAACTAACTTTAGAGTGTGGAAATTTCAGGTAAGTAACCCACAAGCACTAATATTGACTAAGATCCTTTTACAGAGTGCTTCAGCTATTCATGCCATCAAGTAATCCTTTCCCTGCTTCGTGTCAGTCAGTTGTGGGGAATTTGTAATGAATATAAGCAAAACAAAGCTGGTACTAAACTAGATTTAGCATATGGTAAGCGTTTCTGATTTTTGTTTTCAATCAAATCTCACCTTGACTCTTTCTTCTTCTTGGCAGAGAAATTTCTCGATGTCTGTAAACAGTGCTGCTGTCCTGCGGTTGACGGGACGTGGAGGAGGAACGGTGGTAGGGGCTCCTCGAGGTCGAAGTTCCTCTAGAGGTCGAGGTGAGCTATTAGTGGGATGTGCCACATATGCGGGTGATTCGGGTTTAATCTTCTCAAAGATGTTAGACTGGACTTGGTTATAGCCAGAATTTCTCATGCCCAGTTTCTTTTCCCTCAAAACTTTGAAACCTTTCTGATGTGGTGTTAGGGAATGAATATGGTGTCTAGTGGTTGTTCTGCACACCTTAGTGCACATCTGGTACCTGTGTTACCTGCCTCTATCAGATCGATGGGTGTGGAAAACAAAAGGAAGGGTAGTTTTGAGGTGGGATAGGAAATTATTTGGTTCAGAATTGTTAGAAACAAGTTTATTAAAGGTATAAACCAAATTTATAGGGAAAGGGGAGAAGAATCCACAAATATATTTAAAACATTAAAATTATAGCTGTTCAGTATTCTGAAAAGTTGTCATTTTTATTTATTAACATCCTAAGAATAAACAGGAGTATGTTCATGGAAAGACATAATTGAAAAGAAATTTGAGTTTTGCCATTGTTGAGACATCGACTATAGTGATGCACTATCTTGGATCACTTCAAACATTTGCAAACTTAATTGAGTGAATGTCCTCACTAGGTTCAAAATGAGTTGTTAAAGCCGGGGTTGATCGTAGCAGTTCCCTTTCAATGTGTGTACTGCTGTGAACACTGTTTTGGGAAGGTTTATATTTAAAGATGATGGGTTATATTTAGGATACTGAGAAGCTAATAACTTGGAAATATCATCAGGAGTAATAAATCATGTAACCTCTGTCTTTGTGGGTGCTTATGTGAGGTTTCTCTTCGAGTCCTTTCTAATACAGTTCTAAATGTCCTTAATAAGTCATGTAACATCTGTCTTTGCAGGTGCTTATGTGAGGTTTCTCTTTGGGTCCTTTCTAATACAGTTCTAAGTGTCCTTAACTGGTGATACATTCAATAATCTCTGCAGAAATCACTTCCGTACATAATTAAATACCTGACCGGAATTTTGCTGGCTTAATTTGTTCTCTTATTTCTGTTCTCATTCCTTAATCTGGCTTAATTAAAAAAGAAGTATGTACACATATACAGATGTGGGGTGGGTCTCTTACTTATGTACACCATGTTATGTTTCTGTTGTACATTTGGAAGTTGCTGCTTTTTTGCTGTGTGCTTTTAATGTGTCTATTGCCTTGCTGGTATTGATGTTCCACTTGCACTAGGAATATATGTACTAGCTGTTGTTTTTTTCTAGATGCATTAAGGCTTCATTCTGCAAATGAACCGCTGTTTAAAACTTGGTGATTTGAGGTCGTGTGACCACTAGTGTGCTCTCTAGTTTCAGCCTCAAGATAGTTTGACTGTTTCTGATTTTGCAACCCCTTTTTTTATTTGGTCCAATTTTCCTTTCTGTTTTTGCTGTACCATTAACAGTCGGTATCATCCTTATCCGGTGAGCAGTGTGTTGTATTTTAATTGCCTCCACTAGTTTCAGTGAGGTCATAGGGTTAAATGTGGCAGAATATGGCTTATAATCCAGTAGTTTTATTGAATCTGTTTGTACGCATGGCAATTTTGTTTGGCAGTAAAGTTTGATTCATTATACTTCAGTGGACAGAACTTAAGATTTACGCAGTAGTATTTGGACTGTTTGAAAGCTTTTGCTACTTTTCTTCCCATTTCATACATAATTTTTAGGATATGTTAAGAACTATTAGCTCAAGAACTGTTGCAGAATTAATATTTTTCACTTATTTTGTTTTCATACTCATTGGATCTTTTAATCGGTGTGAATCATTATATGTTGTGCTTGTTGAGCTACTCAGTTGTTCTTATCTTCTGCCAAGCTGTGAAGAATGCATTTCTGCACTTACCGCATTAATTTTTTCATTCGTGATGCAGTTTGAAATTGTGAATTACTGAGCTTTCCCTCTTCCATTGATCCTGGTTGCTGTTTGCTTGTTCTGCTCTTCCCGTTTTCTTTCCATAAGCAGTAAGTCTTGGGCTTTAGACACGTTGAATCTTCTTCAAGTTTCTATATCTCAGCAAACAAGTCAGGGCTTCTGCCAGGACCACAATGTAGATTTTTCATGATTATGCATGTGATGTTCTTGTAATTAAGGACTTTGTTAGTAACAGTTATTAATTAAAAGCTCAGTGCAATACTGTTGACATCCACCTTTCAAAAGTAACACCTTGCTTGCAAGTAGCAAGCTTTAAATGCAGTTCTGTTTTTTCAAGTTACGGTGAAAAGGGTTTGAAATTTCTTCCCTGTGTGTTCACTAAATGACCTGCTTCACTTAACAGTTGGAAAACATTTTTCTTTATTGCTTTGCAAAATTTCTTGTTTGAAAGGTTAACTGGTGTTTTTTATGAACTTTACATCACTTTATGCAGGAAAGCTGGTGCTGATCAAATCTGGGCTTCAGTTTTACCAAAACAAGATTACTGTCTTAAAGTGACTTGCACAACAGTCACTCAGTGAGGAATTTGCATGTGCGATTAGATTTGTTAAGTTCCCTCACTGAGGCACAAGTCACGGAGTTGTATTCCAGCATGTGGGAGCGTGAGAGGGAATCTGTCGCAGACTTCAAAGAGAAAGATGGCTGAGCTGCTGGTAAAGGAAAGTTATTGTTAGAACTCTAAATGGGACTTCCCTTATCAATATTTCAAACTACCACATAACACTTGATCTCCTCAAGTCTTACTGACAGTGGTTACATTTAGCTGATATGAAAATGATTACTGTGTGGAAGTTGCCTTGATTTTTGTGACTGTGTCCTGAAAAACAACTCAGTGTTACTGTTAAAAACCGTTTGCGATGTGAAACTGCCATTGCTAATACTGTATGTGTCTTGTGTGGAGGCAAAAATCCAAACCATTTTTGAGTTGGGAAGTTATAGTCTCTTAAGAAACCAAGAGCTTGCACGTGACCTTTTTTCTAATTGACTTGTTTTCCTGGGAGCTCCCTGTGGTGTGCAGTTAAGCCCTGTGCTTTGTGCTGGCGAGACTGGAATGTCAACATTCATGAATAAGAGCCTCAGATGAGGAGAGATTTAAATAGTCCCCGGAATGGGCTGTAAGCTTACAGACACCTTGTTTTGTAGCTGTTCTTCTTGGTTAAGACCCTTATGAAGGGTACTTTACTTCCTATCAGAGCTATTTCCCCTCCCACCCTCTTTCCTCTTTGTAATCTGTCTTTGCTGTTGTTGGAAAGTGTGTGAATGTGTGAAAGCGGAGAAGTTCTCATCCCTAAACAGCAGCAGTTGGAACTACAGTTATCCTGTTCTTTCAACACACACAGTATTATAGCTGTGACGATGGATCCTGAACTCCAGTCATGCTGTAGTGTCAAGAATTTGTGTGTTGTTCAGACTTCTGTTTCTCAAGTTACAATTACAATATCCAGTGCATGATAGAGGTCCTGATTTTGAGGCTTAAGGAATTGCTGAAATACAAATGACACAGCTGCTCCTTTCAGTTTGTAAATGGAAGCCATTTATTGCCATCTGCTGACTTTGCATTCAGTATCTTTGTGTGTGCTGCATCTACTCTTAGAAAGTCTGCTCCTCGCATGTCAGGCACTTTCTCAGAAGTGGCATTCTATTTAAAATAAGCATTTTGTTTACAAAAGCCAAGAATGCAGACAAAATGTTGAACAGTGGGCTTATATGTGTAGTTTTATCCTCTCTGCACACTTTTAGGTTGGACATTAGGATAAGGTTCTTCACCCAGAGGGTGGTAGAGCACTGGAACATCTGTTTGGGGAAGCAATCACCTGACAATATTCCAGAAGCAGTTGGACAATGCCCTCAGACACACACTGTGAGTGTTGGGGTTGTCCTGTGCAGGGACAGGAGCTGGGCTTGGTGGTCCTTGTGGGTCCTATCCAACTCAGGTCATTCTGTGATTCTACAATTTTTATCACTATTAGCTCTCTCCCAGTGTGTTTTGAGGTACAACTCATCTGTGTAATACTTACTGAGTAACAGACTCAGTGCACCATGGATTTCTTTAGCTACTTCTCTTCTGTAGCTTGGTAGAATCTGTTTTAGTGCAGTATGGTTCTAATGCAGAGGTTGCTTTGGTTTCTGCTGGAGTTGCACATGTACTTCTAAGAGGTCATGGTGAATGGGCACATCTTATTTCCACACCTGGTCAGAGTGCCTTGGGGAATGCAGTGGAGGGTGGAAACACAGCCAGGGCAAAAGTGCCTCTTAAATAAGTCCTGTCTGGTGCAACCTGGTATCAGTGCAGCTGGGAGTTGAGTAGCATGGCCTCACAGACAGCCTTAAACTGAACTCCTGAGATCATTCATTTGGATCTTTGGCAAGGTTATCTTTTAATTCAGGCCATTTTGATGGCTGAGCACAACTGAAATACCGATGAACCATGGCATAGAGAGGTTGTGCAGAAAGGTTTCTCAGGCTGTTGTTTCCCATACTTTTAAAGCTGCCATCGGCCATGCTGTTGGTAAAACAACTCTGGTTCTGTTCTTGCCCTTATACAGGCCGTTTGCTTTATTTGCTGATGAAATCTCTCCTATCGCCAGCTTTCTGGCTCTGCCAGCTGCGTCTGTCAGTGCATTCATGCTTGCTCAGGCTGCAAGGGGAGCACTACACATCTTGCTGTCACTCAGTGTGAAAACCAGAGAAGGAAAACTGTTCTTGGTTTCTGTTGGACAAGTGCATGCAACTTTCTACCTCTTCTATCTTGGAGATATGAGATGAGTCAATGCCTCTGTTCTGTTATGACTTGGCCTGCCTGTGGCTTTCTCTTGTGAGCTGCCTTTGTTGTATTATCTCCTGTAAGAGGAAGGAAGAAACTAGGCAAAGGTTGCTGTTGCATTAGATAATTAAACTTTCCTGGATTTTATTTGTGGTCAGTAGCAGCTTGGAGTTCTTTTCCAGGATTTTAGAGAGCTCTAATATCTTAGCTGAATAAACATTGTGCTGCTTTTGATGTTGTATCACATCTTTATTGTCTCTTGCCTTTGCAGCTTACTTAGTAGTCACAACTGTAGTCAACCTTGTAGCACTGGATTTGTCATAGTGAAAATATCCACATTTCTAGTACAGTCAAAGGTCTGATATAAATCTCTCCTCTCTTGCCTTCAGTGCTCAGTCAACTCCTGTCTCCAGCTGAGTCTGTGTAAGAGCAGCTATGCTGAATTGGACAAGGGCTCTTTTAACTCAACAGACTGTCTCTAGCAATAGCTAAAAGAAGACACCTTGGCAAGGGAATAACAACTGTCTAAAAATACAGAGGTGGAGTAGCATTGTGTACATGCTCAGCTTCCAGACACTTGCAACTCATTGCATTTCCTGAGCCAGATGTGGTGTCTCTGCTTGGTAAATCTCAGAGTATTTATCTCTCCCGAGTGTGTCTGGTGTCCCTCTGAACTTAAGTGTACCCAAAACTCTGTGGTGAGGAAGTCGGCATCTCTGACGAGGAGGTCTGCCACTGAACTACTTTAATCCTAGGAACAGGATAGTTTTGTCCAAAGGGAATGTTCCAATCCTGTTTCTGAAGCAGAAGGAGAAATTGTACAGACATAAACTTTGTGGCATGCTTGTACACCATGCAGCTTGTACTGCCTGGTCCAAAATCAGTGTGTATTTGAGGAGACGATGGGATTAACTAGGCTTCACTTTTCTTTTTCTCTGTCTAGAAGGTAACTTTTTCTTTTTTTTCTTCCAAGATATTTGGTATAAAATAGTATTGAAACTGGTGGCACTGCCTTAATTATTTACATTGTTTTAGAGCCTCTTTTCATAAGATGCTGAAATATGTTCGTGTTCCTTGATGCATCCAGGAGTCTTCAGATTTTTGATGTAGAGGCTTGTTATCATTACTTTCTTCAGAAGACTAGAGAGACTGGAGTCCATACTCAAGGTGTTTGTTTCCTGTTTCATTTGGTTAATTAAGTCTTATCCCCCACATCGCCAGTCTGGTTTGCATCCCATCCTTTGAGGTGTTTGTATTCTTGAAGCCAAGAAGAGAGAAGTATGAAAGGATTGAGGCCTGCGATAGTTTCACAGCCAGGAATTGCCTTTATGGAGTGCTATTAGGTTCTTGGACTTGACTATAGAGACTGAGTTTGTGTGTAGGAAAGGAATTATCCTGACAGCCAGTTGATTGATGTGTTTCACTTGTGTTCTTTCCATGAGATCCTTGAAATGATAAGTTTCAAGATAAAGATAAAACCCTCCCATTTATTCTGCCCTAGCACTTTGTGAAACAGTGTTTATCTTTGTAGATCTGGAAACTTCACCCCAGCCATTAATCTAACCAGTGCTGGAAGCATCTTGAAGGCCTGGGGATGAGTGGGTGTTGTGTTTTCTTTTTTTTTTTTTCACCAAACACCCGACACCTACCCAAATGCTGAAGATGTTCTTCAGGATGCTTTACTAGAGATGAATCTATAACTTTTTGGCTTGAGGCTTGATACTGGGTAGCCACCTACAGAGAATCATTTCTTGAAAAATGAGGAGAATTTTTATTAAGTAGCTATCAGGGTTTTTCGTGCTGTCCTGCCTACACCCATCCTGTGATCATTCTTTTCTCCTTGCAACTACTGGGGGAGGTGTCTGCTGGCAGCCACTTAAACTGAATAGTGGAGAAACTTCTCCCTTTCTAACCTTGACAGCAGCAATTATGAGTACATTGCAGTGCAGTACAATTATACTGGATTCAACTGTTAAAAGTGATCTGGTTTTCGTGTAAAGCACACGTGTACTGTGTGGATGTTGTGTGAGCAATGCATTCTTGTTTGGTAATTTCTGTTGGGTAAGTATCTGTTTTCTGTGTTTTTCTGCATAGTACTTTTTTCAGAATTGTTTGCCTATTGTGTCTGATCTTGTGCTTCTTGATAAGAATTTTTACATAAGACTTTTTCTTCAGCTTTTGTTCCTTTTTCTCTTTGCCCCAGATAATTTCTCTGGGACTTAAGACTGCAAGATTAGTTCAAAGGGACACCAGGGAAGGGATACCTACCTGGCTTTTTCACCTTCTGCTATTATTTGTACAAACACTTGTGTTTTTTGTCTTTTCAGGCAGAGGCCGAGGAGAAAGCGGTTTCTACCAAAGAAGTTTTGATGAAGTGGAGGGTGGATTTGGGCGAGGAGGGGGCAGGGAAATGCACAGATCACAGAGTTGGGAGGAAAGGTAACAGAACTCTAGCCCTTAAAGTTTTTTATGTACATCTGCTCAGCTTCCATTTGTGCCTTTTGATTTCATAAAAACAGCTTAGGAAAGGTAATATCTGAGTGGAGTGTCTGAATTTTTAAGGTGGAGTCAACACAGTAACATTTCTAGAAACTCAGGAACAAGTAAAAGAACGGTTTTGCTAAGATTTTTTTTTCTGAGTTCCTGGGAGGAAGGAAGTATTTTAAGAGAATATAAGTTGAGAGTTGCAGTAAAAATGACTGGATAAAACATGGATTGTTGAAGGATTCGCTTCAGTTGTAGTCTCGACATTGTTGACAGTACTCAGCATTGTTGACAGACTTAGTACAAAATGTATCTAGTTGTCAAAGGCTGTGTGTGTGTCGGTGTTCCCGAACATTCCAGTTGTCACTTGGACCTTTAAAGGTACTGTCCATCAAGTTCTGATTTTAAAAACAAAAAGTCCCCTGCCAAGTTAAAGAAAAAAAAAGCCATACCTAAAATGAGTGGAATAGTTCCAAAACCTTATTTGAAACTTTTATTCTGCCTTTCTAGGGGAGACAGACGCTTTGAAAAACCAGGGCGAAAAGATCCAGGTATGGTTTTGTTACTGTATGGGCAGTAAAGGGGAGGGAGGAGCAGGGTGTGTTTTGGGAAAGGTACATAAACCTTTCTTGTTACTCCAGATGTATTGTTGATAGAAGATTCGTGTTACTATGCCAGGTGACCTAAATGTGCTCTCAGTATTGTTTTTCTTATTTTGTGTTTTCACTATTGACTATCTAAATATTTTGGTGAAGAAAAATGGGCAGTAAGTAGGGTCTGTTCATTCAATTAAGATGTGATGTCTACAGCTGGAACTAAATTCTGTACCTCTGTGAAAGGAGTCTGTATGGTTGAGGTGTGCTCTGCCAATATGCCTTTTCGGCGCGGCTTTTAGATATTCCTGGCCTGGGCTGTTTTCGTAGGTAGTACTTCTGGACCCTGTGGACTGTTTATTTACTGAATGCTTGGGAGTGTGGAGTAGATCCCAACAACAACGTTTTGGGGTTCTCATGCTGATGGAATTGTTTTCTGTCAAATTTAGTTTAAGTCATCATACAAATCTATTTGTTCAGGTTATCATCTGGTCCCACTCTTTGCCATTCGTCTCCTATTCTGTTTCTTAAATGCTTCACACCGGCCGTGTTCAGGCGGAATACTGGATCCTTAATATGGATCCAGTATGTCTGTCTGAACGTTCTGTTGAACTTGGAGTGGGTTGTCATCTTGGAGACAGAACATACCCACTCTGCATTCTGGGAGTGGTAAGAACATTGAAGATCTCCTCTATCAACTGGCTTTGCAAGTGCAGTGAGTTCTGGTTCGTGGGGTGGTGTGTTGATTTTTCTCTGCTGTGACCTTGTTCTTTCTTTCTCTGTGGCATGTTTCCACATGCAGGTACCATAGCTATGCTTGGTGAGAGGTTTGATACCAGTCAAACAGGTGACAGTGAATCTTGCTTTGGCCTGGAGGACCTTTTGTCCTTTGCCAAAGGAGTCTTGGCTAAACGTCCTCCTTAGCAAATGTATTGGTAAAGCTTAGGTCGGGAAAAAGAAGTTGTGTTGATGTGGGTGCTGGTCTCTTCTCCTCAGTAACAAGTGATACAACAAGAGGGAACAGCCTCAGGTTGTGCCAGGGAGGTTTAGTATGGATATTGGGAAAAACTTCTTTACTGAAAGGATTATCAAGCACTGGAACAGCTGCCCTGGGAAGCAGTGGATCATCGTCCCTGGAAGGGTGTAAAAGACATGTAGATGTGGTGCGTGATGCTTAGGGTCCATGGTTTAGTCATAGGCTTGGCAGTGTGAAGTTTACAGTTGCACTCGATCTTAAAGTTCTTTTCCAACCTAAATGATTCTGTGATTCTGAAGACATTTGCAGGTTGAATTTCAAGACAAAAACAAAGAGATTCAGTTGCAATTAAGATTTGACAGGAATGCATTTTAATCCCTGCTTAGCTGTCAGATTGTTTTAGTGAGAGTAGCATAAGTTGCCATTTTAATAATGTTCCAGATCATTATGGTGGCACATCTCCTTATTACCATGTTTGCTTTCAAAGCCCCCCAGTCCTCTCTCCATGCAGGAATTCATTTTCATATATTTTAGAGAGTGCTTTTATTTTTCTGTGATTTCAGTTGGAAATCAACACAAAATTAAGATGATGCTTGTTTTCCTTCAAAAGATGTAACTTCTAAAAATAACTTGAGATTGGTCTGAGATTGTCCATTTTAAATACTGGTAGTGAAACTTTGGATTATCAGTGTGTCTTTATATTCAGAGGCCTTTTGGACAAAGATGAAAATAGGAAGAAATAAGTATTGCTGAGATTTCAGGACTGTGGTTTTTTTAGGTGACTAATGGATGTAAGAGTAATATCTACCACAGTCAATGCAGTTTTATTTATGTAGCCCCTTCCTGTTCTTGTGGTGGAATCACAACACTTGCAGAGCCAGACTAAAGAATGTACCACGTTTCTGATTAAGACAGAGATAAAAATATTGCATTGTCAGTTTAGATTGCAATGCATCTCTGGGTTGAAATTGAGAAGAACAGAGGGTGTGTAAGATGTACTTAGTGATGCAGATGGCTGCCTGAAGGTAGGGGTTAATGCTTCAGCTGGTATAGAGTGTGTGTGGTTTGCAGGAACTGCTAGTGGCCAGGATTTTGGAATGCATCTTCTGTGAGGCATTTTCTAGAGGAGATGGTGTCCCTGTGTGTGTTGCTTGAAGTCCTGGGTGACTGTGAGGTATGGTGTGCATGTTCCCTAATCATGAAGCTCTTTGTAGTACCTGATTCCTCCTCTTTAATCTCTTGTTCTATTTCTCTTCTAGTTCCATCTTCTTTGGCTAAAAGCTCTGTGTTACAGAGGCAAGAGACCTATTTCCGAGCTTTTAATACAAAAAACCTATTTTAAAGTAGTATTTTTTTGTTTACATATCACTGTGTTAGACTTTAATTTCCCCGTAAGTGGGAGGACCTGTTTTCTTTACCTTCAAAGAGAAATAAGATGGAGAGCACAAATTTTAATAGCAGGTGTTGGTCTGTTTTGACTGGAGCCTTGATTAATAAAGAAAAAGTGGCTCTTATGTAAAGGCTTTCCAATGAGAAAGTATTTCAAGTGTGGGATAGGGATACAGGTGTGCCAAGAGAAGTCCCAGGTTGGTACACAGAGTAGTCAAAGTGGGAAGATCAGGGAGTAAACAGACGTGGAGTTCATGATTCAGGCTAACATGCTTTAGCAGGTCTGTTGGTTTCTTTTACCCTGGTTAAACTCCTTCTTTTAGTATTTTATTCTCTAACTTTATTGTGCATCAGTTTTTCATTGCTGTTTCATAGGGCCTTGAATTAGCCTCAGATTACATCATTCACTGAGTTGCCAGCTTTTTTCATATTATTTGTCCTGGGTGGTCACATTACAGAGTTAATAAGAGATCAAACATTGAACTCTTCTGGGCATTCATAATGGATGATGATGCAAGAACTTTTAAATGAAAAATCCTGAGATTAAAAAAGTAATAGACCTTCAACAAGGAATTACTTCTCCAGTATGATCAATGCACAGTTATTAAAAATTAATGATTGCTTTTTCAGTGCTCACAGCAGTCTGCAAGTTCACGTTTGACTGAGTCTCAGCATAAAGAATATCTGTTCCTAGTTTCAGTATGCAAATTGAAGATGCACGAAGTATTTGCAAGCTTCTCTGGCGAGTTCTCACAGTTTGGGCAGACTTCATTGAGGACCCAAATTGCTTCTGGAAGGCTGAGGCCATTAGAGGAAATGAGCAAGTTGTTTTCTTGATCCTGGCTGTCTCTTAGAACTGCACAAAAGCTGCTTAATTTTCTGTGCAGCTTCTTGACTAATACCAGCTTAGTAGCTGAGGGGATTTGATCAGTTACCAGCAATTACACACTGGTAATGAATAATTGTAATGCAGATTTAACAAGACATTTAGAAAGTCAGTCGTGGAAGCTGACTGAGTTCTGTTTCATGTGTTTTATTGGTTAGGTTAAGAAGACCTCACTGTAGCTCAAGTGAATATAAAAAGGGTGTTGAACTGTGGATCGCACTCCCTTACTCCACCCAGCTTGGGTTCATCCCTGCTTCACTAGTGAGAATTACTTCCAGAGGAGGTTCATCACCAGCTTGTGCTTGCAAGTCAAAGCATAGAGTGAAATTTTGTTGCATTGGACCCTATCAATTTTTCTAGGCTTGTATTCGGGTTTGTGGCACGGTGTATTCCTAGTACTTCGTGAGGCATCTGTGGTTCATCACCTCTCTGGAACTGTAAAAGCAGTAGGGATATTTTGTCTGCCCCTTGTAATGCAGCCATTCTGAAATGACACAGCTTCTGTGGTAGTCTTCAGTTTACATTCCAAGTCTAATATTTGCATTTAGGGTATACTAAACATTTTTTACTTTTTTTGTTCCTGTACCTCCTTTGAAACCAGCTTTTCAATAAGAAAATGATTTAAAAAGCAGAACAACTTCTAAGTATCAAGTAATTTAGAAACAGAATTAAGCCACCCATGCTTTGATTAGGCATTAATTGAAATTAAAAATAAGATTTTATAGCTTTGGCTCTAAATGGTGAGATTATCAAACTCTCTTGTTGGAAATGTACATAGATTTTAGAATGGTTGCTTTTCCTGAGACAGGAATATGTGATATATGGGGAAAAACAATATCTCACAGAATGCTGCCTTTTTTTTTCCCCAAATAATTATTTCAGACTTAACACAGGGATCTGTACAACTACTCTAGTGCTGGTTCTTAATTTGTGAGACTCTTCCCAATGTGTTACACTAGGAGGGAGCATGGAAATAATGCTTGCAAGAGATACTTAAGTTATTGGTGCTGATATGGGGGTGGAAAAGGGATCTTCACATTGTATGCAGGTCAACAGTTTGGAAAGGCAGGGATGAAGGCAATGGAACTTGCCAGTTCCATGATATTAATGGATGCTTTTACATAAAATTAAAAAAAATATTTTGAGAATATTTCTAATAAAGCCAAATCTGTCTTAGGTCTGGAACATACGGAAGGAATAGAACAATTTTGGAATGAGAGCTGACTTGCAATTAAAACTTGGGCATTCTGTCTCCTTCCTCTGCTTCCCATTTCTGCGGACCCTAAAGCAAAGTAGCTTTTTGCTAAAGTGTTCCTGGTTGTGAACTCAAGGAAAAGGAGTATTTATGCCATCTTGGTTTCTGCGAGAAGGCTTTTACCTTTGAAAAGGTGACTTTTACTTTATTTTGATACTTGGCTGTTGGCAAGTATGAACACGTAATAGGCACTGCTTTTGTTGAGAGCTTGGAAATAATTATCATTCTCTTTATACATGAGCTTCCTAAATTATTTAGGAGCTTCAGAACAGTGTCTTAATTGCAGTAGGTTTGAGGCAGTTACATAACTTTCATGTATAGTTTGTTTTAATTTTTTATTTTAAAATTGATTCTCATGTCTGTAAATATTCTTGTGGTGTGTCTACAGGCAAATATTAATATTAAAAAGCATAAGATATAAGTGGATGCGATTCTACTTCTTGTGTATATAGTGCATCCTTCTGGGTCAGACCTATTTGAGACAAGTGGAGAACGTGGAATGTGTGGTTCTGTAAAAAAAAAAATACATTAATTCATTTACAATAGTCGTGTTTTCCACTACTAAATAATTTATTTAGTGTTTCCAAATATGAAGAGATTCCCACTGCAGCATTTGTTATATACATCAAGATTTTTTAGATAGCATCTTCATAGATGTGTTCTCCTTTTAGTTGGCAGAAGGAGGAACTAGTATTTACAATTCTTTTTTAATAAGCACAGCAAGAGTGCTATTTGCTGCCACGGGAGATTGGCAGTACTTGAAGAGTGAATTCAGCCATCTGAAAACTGATGTAACCCTGTATCCCCAAAGGGTTAAGAATACAGCAAAATTAGGATCTTGGATGAACAGGTTTGCTCGTCCCAGAACTAATATATTTACTGAATGACACTCTAGATTTTGACTGATGTTATTCCTTTGTTACTTTTTGTCACAAGGTGGTTAATTTTGGTTTTGGTCAACTTTGGAAGTTTTTTGAAGGTCTCTCCTTTCAGGGTCAGTGCAGCTTTAATCATAGTCTGGTGAATTCAGCAGGTAGCTTTTCTAATTTCCAAGATCTAGTACGTCGATTCTTGTACCTGACTTTGTCCTGGGTGCTTAATCCATCTTATATGGGCACACCAGTTCTCTTTACTCTGTGCATCATTCTGTAATCAAAAGGATGGGAGTACAAGAGAAAGATCGCTAGAAGATGGCAGGGCAGGCAAAGAAGGAAGGTTGTAAATGGAACCTGAAAGTTTAATGTAATAATTAAAAAAGCCCAAAGTTCAAAGTCTGTTCTTTCTATTCTGTGAGGCCAGTCTCGGAGAGCTGGAAGCTGTCGGCGTGCTGTCCGTTGATGCGGATCTCCTTGGCAGTTCTTTTCGGACTCTTTGAGTCAGCTGCAGCTGGGAGCTCGGGAATAGTCTTGTCAAAATTCTCCATCTTGATCTGATATTCACCTTTGGCATTGCGGGCCAGCACGGAAGCGAAGCGGTGGTACAGCATAATCTCTGAGGGGAGGTAGGATGTTCTCCGTTGACACATTTCTCCTGTGCCCTCCTGCACAGCTGACAGAAAGACAACCAGCTCAAAATGGTGAGCAGCTTCTCTTTGGAGGAGAGTAGCCAGGGGGCTGGAGGGAGTGATGGAGTGGTAGTAGGTCAGTGGAAAGGTGAAAAAAGGACACTCATCCGAAGTAACACTGTCCAGGTGGAAGTTAACACTGGTTTGGTGCAGCTGTCCGTTCTGCTGTTCTTGGTAAAGTATAGCAGAAACCTGGACACTGGTGAGTGGGCTGGAGCGTGTGTTGGCCACTTGGAACATGAGGTACGGCTTTCCCTCGGTGTGTGTCACTATGGCAGAGCGGGTGAAGCGGATGGAGAATGCTCGATTCTTTGGGCGGGCAATCTTTGCCACAAAAGCACCTGCATCAGGGAAAAGAACAAACTAAATGTGAGCGCTGTGCCTGGGCTGGTTCCCTGCAGCCTCCAAGCTCTGTGAAACATTTCAAAGGGACAGCAGCAGGCCTGGTGGACATGATCTCTCTAACCTCGGCCTGCGTGTTTGAAAACCGCTACATTGGTGTCACATCAACCCATTTTTTGTTTAAAAAGTATAGTTTTCATAAAATGCTTCTTTTTCTGAACTATGTTCACTTATTAATATTTGTAGTGAGCTCCAGCTGTCAGAAGGAGAGCCATTAGCTTGTGCTGACTTACTGGAATTGGTGTGCTACCTCTGGAGAAGCTCGTTATTAATATATAGTAAACTACCCCGTGGATTCTTGATATCTATTGAAATACTTTGAACCTGAAAATTATTTAAATACATTAAAATACCTCAAAATAGCTGTGACATTGTAACAATCTTGGTTACATTGGGTACTGAGGACTACTTAAACACTGAGTTAAAAGATCCACAGAAATACTTTATCTAGACCGAAGTGAATGTTAAAACTGTTTTGATAAACATATTGACTTTAAATGCTCTAATTCCACGGAGAAAACTTGTGGAGATAATTGTATAAGAAATAAGTGAGCAATAAGTGGGGACCTGCCTGAAGTGTCATCCAGTGAATAGTGGACCTCAAGTCCAGATCTTGGTATCTCCTAATTTGTCTTTTGTTAATGAAAGATGTTCCTCTTTAGATTTTACTGCTACGTAGCTGAAATCTCATCATCCTTGTAGTGACTGAGTTAATTGCTCTTTCAGATATCGTTATGTTCACTGTTTATTTCTAGCTCCATTTTTTAAGTCCTTTTGTTACCAGTGTTCTATCTAAAGATTAATTGTGAAGGGTTACCTGTGATGAAGGCTTCCAGCATGAGCCCCAGCACCATCTGTATTGCAAGCAGGGCGATAGCACTGGGACAGTCCCCGCTTGGGAACATAGTGCCGTAACCGATTGTGAGTTGCGTCTCCAATGAGAAGGAGAAAGCAGCTGTGAAACTGGTGATGTACTTGACACATATAGTGTGGTTGTCGGGTGGAGCATCGTGGTCCAACTCCAGGTCCCCGTTCATCTCTGCCAGCAAATACCAGAGCACTGCAAAGACTAGCCAGTGAATGACAAAAGAAGCAGAGAAGACAAGCATCATCCATCTCCAGCGCATGTCCATTAGTATTCCCCATGCATCTCGGAGGTATGCCAGACCTTTTCCTTGGGCACCATCCAACTGAAACGTGCTGTGTCCATCCTTAGTGACCATTCTCAGATATCTTTGGGTCAGGAGGGGAGCACTGGATTTGGTGTTATTGCTCTCTATGGAATCTGTTCTCATCTTCTGGAAAAGAGAAGAAAGGAAAACATCTGATACAGTACAGCATATTTCTGTTTTGCGTAACACTCACAGGTTTTGACATATCAGCAGGGGTTGAAATACTGCAGCCAACAAAGGAGGGCTTATACATTGCAATCCAGAGAAGATTAAGTCAGGAGCCTGGAGAGGAATTTACCACTGTTTGTGGTAATACTTTGCTAAAAAAGATTAAGTTTTAAAACCTGACTGCTTCTCAGATTTTTCCCTGCTTAATTGTTTAAATATAACTTTCATACTTTACCTTCCTAAGTTTACATTTGGGTGTTTAATTCTTTAGGGGTGAGATGGGATTAGACATACTGTATCTGAAAAGAAATTGAATTTTGTCTGGTTATATCAGTGTTTAACTTCTTTTTAGCAGAGTATAATAGTTTACGGACACTGTTAATTAATACTATTAATGAAAATGTGCTGTGGAAATAATGTTTGTATTATTTCTTCAACATGTTTATGCGTTTCAGGGGAATGCTGTAGTTCACCTAGTAGCCCTTTCAGACTTTCTAGCTCAGGAAATGGCTGCTCTCTGCACCCACCATGTCCAGTTAAGAAGAGTTACAGTATTCAGGCAGAGCTGCTTCTGTGAGCCTGACACTGTGTAGGGATCAGGTAAAAAGAGGGCAGGAGACGGGTACTGAAAATGTTAGCCTAAGCAGTGTATTTTTCGTTAGTGACCAAATAAGGAAATAGGATAGCAAGTGTATGAGAATTAGGGGGTGAAGATGGAATCGTGTATGTGAGAAGTAAAGTAGATACTTGCAGGTTTTTGATGTGTTAGGCTTCTTTGTTTACTTTTAAATTTCAAAACTTGCCAGTCTTGCCAGAGATGCTGAGTGTCTTCTAAGAAGACACTGGCCGCACAAATCCGTCAATTTTATAAATACTGAATGTTTAAAGTTCATCTAGAGTAGATTAAAATAGAGGTTTGAGTAAAATGGAGAATTCAAAATGTTTGCAACATGCTTAAAGAAAATTGTGAGGAACCTTGTTGATAGAATAGCAGTCTTAAAGATGCAAGTAGACTCTGCGAGTCATAATTCTATATGGTATATGGGTTTTTAGTACATTTTGTTTCTCATCACGTTTGACCTTTCTCTGAATTCTGCCTGTTTCAGTAGATAATACAAGTGTACAAACAGGCTAGAGCAATCAGATTTTTTTCTCCAAGAGGGCCATCTTAGTTATATCTTGAAATACATTAGGTCTAAGCAGCATGAGTTTCAGAATAAATTTATGAAAGGTAAATTCTTCCATGTGATCTTTGGTCCTGTAAACCAGCTCTTTCGTGGCCATATATTTGGTATGGATACCAAATATTAGTAATTATAAAACATTTTTCTTGTGCTTAATGCATATTGAAGTATGCGATTTGATATCTCAGTGAATACTTAGCTAGATTTTCAGTTTTCTTTCATTCTGTAGGGCCTCAGAACCATTCAGCTATTTCTCCTGTCTATGCTGTGGTCAAAGTAAGTAGAGTAGATGATGGCCTGAGTGGAATTTGATGTTTTTTCCCCATATTTTTATTTTCCAATTCACATCTCAGAAGGAATATTTCAAAACCACTCCATGTGCCAAACATTATAGTGGTCTCTGAGATTCTCCTGGCCGGTAGTACCAGGCTAGTTTTCTTGGGGGGCTTCTGATCATTGTCCATTCAGTTTATAGCACGATCCCCTTTCATCTGTGTTTTATCTTTGATCTGTTGTATAGCTCTTTAAATGACAGTTTTAAGCCTTCCTGCGCTGCTGTGGAATTTACAACCTGAATACAATTTTAAATGTTTCAGGAACCAAATGATTCATGACTTGTCTGTACAGCAGAGTCCTTGTGCTGAGATTTAGAAGAGCCCTTCTGGGTACCTTGAAGCTGAAAAATGGGCATCTCTGGGAAGCATGATGGGGACCATGCTCAAAATAAGCTGTGGGCAGTGATTGTTTTTATCATCTTGGAATAAGCAGTACTCACAAGCATTCTGAGGGAGGAGATCACATCCAGAGCAGAATGCCTCTGGGTGTAGGCCTCATGTAATCTTGAAAGTGGTTTTGTGTCAATTCTCGTGGTACTTGGAGGGGCAGCATCTGCCTCAGCCTCCCAGTAACTTGGGTTTGCGAAACGCACTTTCTGTGAGAATGAATCTGATGTGGACTGACTGGTGCCAGAAGCCTTTTCTACATTTAGCATGCTTTTCTCTTTCTCTTAATAGGGTACAGTTTTCTTGGGTGCACTTTATCTTCTGTACATAAGTGCTAAGGTGTTGTGCTTGAGCGCTGCAGGCTTTACTCAGAGCAAAATGCGTTTAGCGTTGTAGGGGCTCAGTATTGTTGATTAAGGAGCTTTCTAGTTTCTAAGGTTGACTTAGAGCTGAGAAAAATGTCAGTGTTCACCATCAGGTTGTTTGGGATCTTTTCAATGGGCAGGACCCATTACTGACAGATTTTGAAGGTACTTGAGAAAGAGAACCTGCATTGGCCCCCAGCAGTGCCTTTCACAGCAGTCCTGGGTCTCTTCTCTTTAAGATTCCCAGCAGGGGGACTTGCCTGTTGAGGTTAACCGGTTTACTGCTCTGGTCTCATTTGATACAGGCCCCTGATTTTACTTGTCTAGGCCTGTTTAAAATATCAGGTATTTAGTCTGGTGCTCCTGATAGCATTGCAAGTGTGTAAAGTTGAGTTCCAAAACTGTGTTTTTGCAAAAGCTACCAATGGCTTTAAGAGCTACATGTCTCAACTTCTTGGGGTGGGAAAAATGGGTAGCAAACTGCCAGCAGGCTCTGAGAGCAATGCAGTTGATTTAGAGCTAGAGATGAAAGAACTGCTGTATGAGAAACAGTTTACTTGGGCTTGAGGATCAGTCCCTTGAATTCTCAAAAGCAGAGTCAACTTATGAGTATTTTAAAAGAAATATTGTCTTCTATATACTCCTTGTCTTGCCCATGGTAGTAAAACATACAAATACCTTCCTTGTTAGTGATAAAGTAATGAAGTTGTAAAACACTATTTGGACCATCTCATCCAATCCGCTGCCCAACATGGTCTTTTGTCCCCACATTAATCCCAGTTTCAAATGGTGTCTGTTTTAGGAAAGACGTTTGGCCCTGACTTGAAAAATTCTGCGTTGGAGAATACTTGTCCCTATTTCTAAATACACACTGTGCTTCTAATCTAGATTTGTCTCATATCATCTCTTAACCTTTGTGTTATGCTGTTTGTCTGGTTTTGGTTTTCCTGGTTCCTGACCTGTGGGATGTTCCTTCTCCCTCCATCTCCCAGCTGATAGCCCTTGGCTGGAAAGACAGGAACTGTCTCAAGTGGCTTTTCTAAACCTCTTTTGGCTTGTTGACCAGTCTTTTATCACGCATTCAGTGTGTCTAATCCTTCCTGTTTCCAGTCTATTGACAATTAAATGGCTGTCACCAACCCTAGTGTGTATGTCAGGACTCAGCTTTTTTAAAATTTCACCGTCATTGTTCCTCATTCTGGCTTCATTCTTCTGTGCATTCTTCTAAGACAAGTTAAAGTAGGGTGAGTTCTGCTTTTTTCAGTGCGAGTCAGTTTGCCTTGTCCTAGCAGTCGGACAGGTTCTACATTGACCTGGATTGCTAATGATTTATGTGTAATAAAATCTTGCCTCACAACTCTAGGATATTGCTCGCATTTCTGAAACTCATGCTCCAGCACACTCATCTTCCGCACTTTGCCTTTTTGATGAAGACCTTTCTGGTGGTGTAACTGCTCTTTGTTACACTGCTGCTTCATGCTGCCACATTGCTTTCCCCTTTTTATCTTGTTGCTTAGCCTTTCTCCTGACAGTGGAAGCTCAGCTGCTAAGGCTCTGGTAGGATTGCAGGGGGACACATTTGCAGTGGTATGTTTGCTTTTCTTTTTGTTTGCCTTTTCAGCTGAAGACATTAGAAGTTGATGATTCCAGCCTGTTTTCAGCTGAGTACACCAGTGCACCTACAACTCTTTCAGGAACCTGGATGCCTTTATGGGGAGCTGTGTTCAGGGGAGATGTCTGCAGTGCTGCACTACCCGCCCAGCTTCTACCCTTAACATAATCTACTTTAATTGACCGTGGAAGGGATTTGAGGCAGTTGGTAGCACGCTGCTTCATTATGACAGCAAAAGTAGGCAAAAGGACCTGCTGTTTGCTGGGAGAAACTGCAAAAACTGCTTACAGGTCTCACATAATTTGAAGACTTATTAGAGCCCAGGTGGTGCTGGCATGCCCTTCTGGGAGTGCGAGCGTTCCCGCTGTACCTGACCTGTCCACATAATCTTGTACTAGTTTCAGATTTAAACATCATCCTGTACTCTGAGCTGTGATCGTTGAGGCGTGTTGCTGCCTCTGTGCTTTGCAACAAGAACATACTAAGTTTACAGTTCTTTTTTAAAGGCACTGTTAAAATCTCAATATTGTTCTTTTTAGATTGAATGACAACCCTTGTTCTGACATTAACATTAGGAAATGAAGGGGTTTTTTTTAGTGTTGATGACATGACTGGATCATATAACTTACATTAGAGGACAAACATAATGTAGGAAGTAATTCAGTTGGAATAACTGCTTTGCTTGAAAGCTTATACTACAGCTGTTAGCAGTATAGTTGAAATTTCAAACATTTTTGTCCTTTAGAAACGTTTTGCCTCATTGGGCTGAATGGGAGTAGTTTGACAAAACTGTTTTTTTCAGAGCAATCTACAGAGTTATGATAACAATTTTCAGACATTGATACATGTATGAGTAGGTCTTGTGAAAATGGGAGCTTTAATTTGTGGAGCTCAAGTCATACTTCTCAAAACAAGAGCCACAAAGTTTAGAATGTGAGAACTTGTACTTTTGACTTTCTAAAGGACCTTCTTGACAGTTTACTACAGAATGAACTTTATAAAAAAAAAAACCACCCCCCTAATTTTTGTTGAAATGTGTTAATATGTCTTTTTTTTCATAGTGCAGAACGTAAGGCTGCTTATGTCCTTGACTTTTGAGGACATCTCTGATGCTCAATTTTGTGTATAATGTATTTTCACATAGAACAGCATGCTCAAAATACTGTGAGGATCTGTATGAACTCTAATTATCATCCAAATGGACCAGCTATTCTGACCACCTTTAGAGTAGCAGAAAAATTTTGCCAAGTCTTTGCTTAAGTGTTGTTCAGGGCTCTAAAAAACATACTAAGAATAAAAACATTAAGTCCTTACAGAAAACCTCAAATGCAAAGTTAAGCATTGTTAATGAAGTGGTAAATTTAGAGTTGGGAGGGAGGCTATTTGATTTAAGGCTGTAGTAGAAGTCTGCTGCCATCCACTTTTTTGTGGAATTTGCTATTTGAAGACAGTCCTTCCCAATGTGATACAAACTTCCTAATGTCTTGTCTAGAATGACTGAGTTTTCTATGATATTGTAGCTGATACCTGTGCATGGTTTTCCAAGCAGCAGTGCTCACTCACAATGTGTTAGTAAGCATGACCAGAAGGTATTGGTTGGAAATTGAGGACATGAGCTGTAGTTAGGAGTGGTAAAAGCAGGCTTTAGAAGGTAAAGCTCATTTTTTTAACTTTGTGTGATGGAGCTGAAGTTAAATGATGAGTTAAAATGAACTCAGCAACAAGATAAGGATGGCTTTTTCATAGCACTTGGCCAGTTAACACAGCTGTAGGCTTGCAAGTGCTCCCTGTTTGCAGAGCGTTGCAGTCTTTCCAGCACTGTTTATCGTGAAAGTTCCTTGAAAAATTGCATGATGACTTCAGTTTTGCTCTGTGGGCTCTTAGTGCTGTGGTCATCTGAGAGAGCATTTTCTTTTTTGGGGGGAAAACAAAAAACATTTTGTTTAAGGTGATATTTAATTTGTCAAGCTTTAGAATTTAACTCTGTGCCCTGAAAGCAAGTTTCATTTCTTTGATTACAGAATGACAGAGCGAGTTCTGATCATATAATACGAAAAAAGAAAAAAAAAATTAAGATAGTTTTGTGCACTTACCGGTTTTTGCAGGGTTTGTGTGCAGGAGAAGGGGAACACCTGGGCTCCAGAAGTGGGACTGGGCTGGTCTTGTGTATTGGTCCCAGCGCTGGCAAGAAACTTCCCACAAGTGGTTGGTAGAGATCTTTTTTTTTTAAAAAAAAAAAAAGAAACGTAAAAATGGGTTTGTATGTCTCAATTCCTGCGTTTATAGTGCTGGGGGGGGGGGCTGGTTCTATCTGAAGCTGATATGATTGGTCATTTTGCCTGCAGGGGGGCTGGTTAACTCTGATCATGTGGAAAAGAATGCTGGCTTGTTAGGAGTGCTTCTTTACCCAACACAAACCCTTAGCAGCCAAGGAGAAATCCTCAACCATTTACTTCGAGAAGGGGCGCCTTCCCCCTCACCTGCTTAATCAAGATCATTTTTTAGGTTTGTATAATCTTTTACGTGAAAGTTGAAGAGGCCAAAATTTCTCTAGAGGAGCTGAATGGAAAAATTCCCATATTGCTGCTGAAAGACACACGTGGTTCTCATACTTTCTCCCTATCCAATGTCGTCTACTGCTTCTTTAGGTGAACAGGGAAACTGTTGGGTCTCACTGCTGCTTGTCTGATGCCGCCTCTTCCTTATCTCCTGAAATCCTGAGCTCCTGGGTGTTGGTGTTACCAGAAGGGTGGGCTGCAGCTAATGGCACAGCCTGTGGGCTCCAGAGGGTGTTGCTGAACGGCAGCTTAATGCTGGTCAGAAGATGTAGGTCTGGCTACTTCTCTTCCATCTCCACATTGCTCCTTTGTGAAAAGGTGGAATTAATCCCAGGATTTTGCTAAAGCCTAGGAATGAAACAATGCAGATTACGTAGGTTGGTATATGAGTCCATGCAATAAAAGGTACTGTTTTCATTTGAGATGCTTTATCTCACTTCTCAAATGAGAAGAGTTACTTAAGGAAAATGTTTTAGCTGAACTACAGAGTGGTCAGCATGCTGCACCACTAAACTGAATGCTGAGGTCAGCTTTGTAATGCAGTCCTATTTCACACTTTTTTTTCCCCTTGGTGATTGCTGATGTGAGGGCTTTGATCGAGTATCAGACGTAAGAGGATCTGAGAAACAAAGGCTGTGGTTGTTTGCAGCAAAACTACTGAAGGCCTGCTGGGAAAATTATTAATGTAGACTTTCCTGCTTAGGAAACAAAATCCTCCCTCTTTTTTTTTTTCTTTAACCTTCCCCCAACCCTAAATTGCAAAACTTGAATTCTTTGCTTCATTAGTATGGAAGACTTTAATACATGTTCAGGCACAGTACTGAAAACTGTGATGGACATAGTGTGACCTTCAGAACCAGGGAAAATAACGTAGTGCGAGGGGACTCCCACCACTGTGCAAGCCTGTAGGACAGTGTGACTTGTGCTTACCCTTCCCTCTCTACTGTGGCAGAGCTGAGTTTCTGCTACAGCCAGCCCATTTTATTCACAAGGTGTTTTTTACAAGCAGTATTTTCTTACAAACCATATTTTGTAGTGTTGAAAGCATCTGATCATAGGTTTTTTTGATCTGATTGAACTGGATGGTTTGAAAATCTAACATGATCTTATAGCAGATGAAATAGCTCAGTATATGATTTCCAGGTGTGTTATGAAATTAAACTCTCCTGTTAATTCCTTTGAATATTCTGGTTCACCTGTACTTGTGACTATGGATAATGGTCAATTTAGCAAAAACTGTAGAGTGATGTTTGAGTATGTCTGAGACCTGCTGTCAACCTTGAGATTTTATGGAAAGAGAGAATTTGAAGCAAGAACTTCTGATCCCTGTCACTGGCTTGGGATACAATTGAGTCACTTCACAATGTGTGTTTTCCTGTAGTGTCCCTCTCATGTCACCTCCTGTCTGAATGAGGTGTTCCTTCTTTAGAAACATCATAAGGCCTCCGTAAAGTGAGCTACCAAATTACACAGCTAGGCAAAGCTCTTTGAATTCCTTTAAAAACACCAGTCAAAGGTTTTTCTTACTGTCCTCTCCTTGAGGAAATGCATGCAGCAGAACAAAGAGAGCAAGTCAGAACTCTTATTCCCCTTATTTTTCCCCTCTTTAGAGGAAACGGTATTGTTGTCAATTGTGGCTCTTGTTTATTCTTTCCAAACAGTGGGCATGCCGTAGGGAACATGGACTGACAGCATGGGGAGCAGAAGTTTTTTGCCAGTCTGTTAGTAAGTCCTCTTCATAAACGTGTTGCCTCGGAGCTCTGTCCCAGAATCCCAGCCTTGTTGGTTGCAGTTAGTGTCCCTTCGACTCAGTGTTGCACAGCTGTGGGCTTCTTTGGCTGGGGACTGCGAGGCTCTATCTGAAGTTTTCTGTAAACACCATTGCTGGCTTTGAAACAGACTTGAACAGAGGTGCCCTTTTACTGCTCCTTCTCTTCAGGAAGTCCAGTCAATTAGTCCGAGGCAAAATCATAGATTGCTTTTTATTTTTTTCGTCCTTGAAACATTGCCAAATCCTGACTCTCTGACCTGAGTCACTTCAGCTGAAATGAGTGTTCTCAAGCCTAGGAACACTGTGGGAAGGCAGTATGCTAGGACTTCAGAGTTTATGGATTTCTGTGTAAGCAGTTGGAGTATTGTGGTAGACAGTTTTGCCATAGTCTTTCTGTCACTTAACTGATCCTTAACCTGTGTCCTGTTCGTAAAAAACTGGTTTCTTGGCCGGTCTGTCAGTGTTCAGGATCCACTGATGCTGGATCTGTTTTGACACTTTCCTTGTTGTCTTTGACTATTGCTTGCTGTGCTGTCCTGGTATCAGAAGAGCTACATATGTTGTGATATGCTATGTTTTCTCTCTTAATGCCACTCAGGTGTGACCTCAGAACAGTCACCTGATGTGAGCGCTGGAGTGCTGCTGGTTTTAGAAAGGTTTTAGAAGCACAGTTGATGCCATTCTCAGAGGGATCTAATACTGCCTCTTTATAATTGAATCTTACGTCTTGGATATGTAATGCTGTAGAACTTAAATTCAGAGATGGGCAGGATTCCACTTGTGTCTGACCCTGGCAAAGAGCATTTGATGCTTGGTAACTCTGTGAAGACGAGTTTCAAACCTCACAGCAGCAAATTAAGGTACCATTTCCTGTAAGTTCAGAGTACCAAACCTGACTGTGATAACTCAGTTCTCGGGTGCAAAAACAGCTGACTTGAGGACAGAGAAAACCCAAATTGCCTTGGATTTGCCCATAGCATGTGTATATCTGCAGAGGAGCTAAGAACATACGGAGATCTGGGGGAACAGTACACTTCACAATATTCTTTAGGTAACTTCTTTTTGCTCGAACATTTTTGGAAGTGCCGTACAGAGCCTGTGGGCTGATTGCTTGCCAGTGTTAAAGAGCAGTCTCCAGAACTTTATCTGAATAACAGTGGAAAGAAGTAATATCTTGTTTTTCTTAATTGATGGTGTAAAATCTCTTAAATTAACGTTACTGAATGAGTGTCACATAATAGCTGTGAGTTTTGATGGAAAGAGTAGGTACATCTCAAAATATATTTGCAGTCTCAAAATAGCAAATCGAGTAACTTTTCTGTAGGTAACTGTTTTAGTGAGGAAAAACAAGTGTCTTGTGCTGCAGAATAAAAAAAATTACATTTTTCTTGTAGCATTTTAAAAATAAGTTCAGAAAGACCGAGGCATATTCCTTATCCTCTGGGTCTTTGGCTCACCTGGTCCGTCGGATTGCAGGGCTCTCCTGGGCCACTGTCCCTGTGTGTTTTACTTTCAACTGACTTGGCTCTGTAGCTCCGTCTCCTAGTTTTCTACTAAATGAAGCTCGTCGAGGAAGCAATACTGAGACTTTCTTACGCTTCCTGTTACATTCTTCTATGTGACATTTTTCAGAGATTAAATGAAAAAAAACCTTCGTATTTGCCAGACTTAGATTTTCTCTCTAGCTTGTGGTTGTCCTTTATTTTCTGTGAAGCATGGGAAACCAGAATGTTGTTTACTTTCATCAGCAACGATTTATCCATTCTAGATAATTAAGTTTGGTGCTCCTACCAAATAAAGGAGTTGAGTGTCTTCAGCGATTTTGTTTTATTCAGAACCGATACCACCAGAGACTTCCCAAAATACACTGTCTTAATGTTTTTTTTTTCTCAAAGCCTGGAAAGTACAGAGGTGATATTTAGCTGCATGTCACCTCCAATGAAGTAAATGTGTCTGGTTTACATCAGGCTTCATAGTTGAGATTGCCTGTTGATGCTAATGATGTATTTTAAATTAGTCAATATGTTCTAGCTCTCTTTGTATAGAAACAACATCAGGAACATATTCCAGTTACCTCTGTGAGGTCCTCCAGTAATCACCCGTAGTAATCAGGAACAGCCCTTGCATCTGAAACACTGGAGTGTTTCTTGTTTTTCCTGCCTACATGATAGGTCAAGGGCCCTATAATCTTGACAGTACTCACAGATACTGGTTCCTGTAACAGTGGTGAAGGATTTCATATGAACCTGGAGCATGGGAATCTGGAAACATCTTGGATTTTGTACTCTGGATTGCAGTCCACCTGTATTCCCACTATAATCCCTCCCTAAAGCAGTAGAGTGTGGAACATTTTGAGCTGGAGAAGGTTTTCTTTTTTTTGAGTGTTTTGAGATGATGAGGAAGGGATGTTGGCTTTTCTTCAAGATATATGCCAGGTCCAATGTCAATGTGTGTTTCCTGTCTCCTGAGTGTAATATCTCTATGAAGGAAGCATTTGAGTTCTAAACTGGGGTTTGCTATGCCATGGAATTTCAGATACTGTCTGCTCATTTTTTCTCTGCCTGAAAAAGCAGCATGATGTGAAGAAAGGGGAGTGTAGTCTCCTATCCTTCCTGAACTAAATTCTTAAATGTCCTTTTCCACCCCAGGAATCGTAATGCATAGTGAAGCTTTCTTTTGTTATTCCATACTGTGCAATTTTCACCAAATATAATTTTATTTTGGGATTTAAAGACTCTTAAGAAGGAAAATTAAGTGTACTTTTCTCTAGTATTTGAATGCTTTTTTTATATAGATAACCACACAATTTAAAGTTAACATTGGTTAATAGTATCAACAAAGAACCGGCATCACCATGGATCCTGTGAGGATTCTGGTGCTACATAGCTAAACATTTAAAATCCACGGTCCAGAAGCCCTGTGGCAATTAACAGTGTTTATTTTGGTGGTGGGGTGTCGTTGACAGGATGAATCAACAGTGACAGCAGCGTGTGTGTCGAACCCAAGTCACTGGCCCAAAGTGTGGGTTCTTTTCATAAAAATATCTGCATCATCCTTTTGTGACAGTGGCTCTTCACTGAGTACTTGAGGATTTTATGTTTCATTTTAAATATAACAATGGAAATTATGAACTGCTGGGAGACTTGTCCTTGAGCTCAGGCATAGCTGCTTCTAACTCTTTGTATGCTGACCTTGACCCTCCAGAAGATGGATTCACAGGATGTTAATGCTACTGTTTTTCTTGTTTAATCCTTAATCTTACTTTAAACTTTCAGGCCTTCCTAAAACATTGCAAGATTACTGTACGTTGTATTGGATTAAATATGCAGATCTCATTCTTTTTATTACAGAAGTAGCAAATATGTTTGGTTTATATGAAATGTGTGTAATTATTAGTTTTCTATATTCCCATTTCCTTTAACATGAAACTCTTCATGACACAGCAGTTTATTTTTTCTGTCGCACGCTTTGGCTTCTTTCCTTTTGTGCTTCTCTGTGTCTCTTAAACTGTCACCTTTTCCTCTTTTGTCTTTCCTGTCCATGTCTTAATTTCTTGTATGCTTTACTTCTAGGTTTTTTTTTCCTCAGCCTTTTCGTCCCAAGGTATGAAGGGATGTGGACAGTTTTCCTAAAGCAATCTCTGTCATATGTTTCATTCCATGAACCTCCATTCCTCTCCTAGGTTCCTATCACCACTTACTTCTGGTGCATTTTTGCCTCTAAGGGAGCAAGATTTCAACCCTTTTGTTTCTCGGTTCCCAAAGATAGGACATGTGTTCACTGGCATGTACTTTCCTTGCAGTGAGACCAAACTTTGAGGAAGGCGGGACAGCACCAACGGGGAGGAAGCATGAGTTTATACGCTCTGAGAGCGAGAACTGGCGCATCTTCAGGGAGGAACAAAATGGAGAAGATGATGATGGAGGCTGGCGACTGGCTGGGTCACGGAGGGATGGTGAGAGGTGGCGGCCTCACAGTCCAGGTGAGAGGAGATTAGGAGCAAAATACAGCTGGGGTTGTAGGCAAAGGGCAGAGGGTGAAACAGAGCATGGGGAAAACAGAGGAAAGGGATCTGGCATAAAGTTCATGACCAAAATAGATAAGGCTCTTGCAGCTGTGGTCATTAAATACTCTTGGCGCATACCTGGGGCTCTTGGTCACAGAATGATTAGTGCAAAATTATGTGCCTTTTGTTTTCTTCTTAATGTCTGCAATACTGTTACAGTATTTTTCAGGTGTGTGTTTGTCTGTGTTGTGCTCCAGGTGTGTAAGTGCCTGGTAAAATCAGAGTTTTTTTGATAGCACTGTGGTGCAGAGGGAAGAGACACTATGCACATTAGGTAGCAAATCTAAGTCTGAGCAGAGTGATGGTGGCACTAAACTGTTTGGATTGTTGGCCTCTTGATAGTTTTCCCAACTTGTTCACAAGGCCAAGAGGCATCCTTGGAAAATCTCAAAGTACAGTATTCTATAAATCTTGTAGTTAGTTCCAGGAAGTCTTTCAGGTATCTTGCTTGGTGTCACTCTCCCCTTTTCTGGCTGTAAAAAGTCAGTCTTGTTCACTTGCTTTCCAGCATTGCATTGCCAGGAGAAGTGACCAGGAGTTGAAGGAGAAAGAGTGGAGCTTGGTATTTGAGCAGTGTGACTGAAACACACACATATATATATATTTATATATATGTATATATATGTACATATATAATATATGTATTTTTCTCTTTCCCTCTACCGGGAAAACTCATGCCGTTCTGGGATCTTGGTTTGGGTATCTCCTGGCTGCAGAAGGCTTCTGGGAAACAAAAGGAGGATTGTGGCTCTTCTGTTGTTGCATCTTTATAGGGAAGCAAAGGAAGCACAGGGCATTTTTGGGGCTGAGGTGAACAACTTATTTTCTCTGATTAAAAAGTTGCACTTGCTCTTAAGGTGGAACTAGTGCCTTTTTCATCATCCCTAAGGGCTTTCACTACTATAATAATGGTTGTGGGCACCCATGTCCTGTGTTACTAACTCGCTCCAAATCTATGTTACTCTGCCTAAAAAAGAGCTGTTACCTTCTTCTAAAATTTAGCAGTGAGCCCAAGGCTACATTTCTTGTCAGATGTTTTCTATTTATAGAAGAGCCAGGGGCAAATTTTGAAGAATGCAATTTTCTTTTTCCTAGTGTTTGGTCATGATTGTTTGTTAGGCACTGCTGCTTTGTTAATATAGTTCAGCTGACGTGAGGCCAGCCATGGCAATACCTCATGATGGTCAGATGGAGTGTGGTGCTTGGGAATGGAGCGTTTTGCAAGTACAAGCCTGCATGCTTTAGCCTAAAAGGAAGCGTAGACCTTAAAGTTCAGAAGTTCATTCACTTTTTTTAAAATTTATCCTCCTTCCATCATAGGAAATATTACTGCTTATTTCAATTTTTGCTGGAGTAGACAACTAACTTAGGTTCACTGACAAGTTAGTTTTAGCCAGTGTAGTAAAAATGCTGTGAATTTGCAGATAAGTTGCTGATTTTGAGACAGACTGTGTGGGCAGCTGTGTTGTACCTGTCTCAGCTTTGGTCAGAGCTGTATTTGAATTCTACTGGTAGTAGTAGCCAGAGGACTATCAAAATGGCTTTAATCACATTCTTGCTTTAAACAGTGAGTTTGACTCAAATTGGCATGGCTTAAACTGCTTCTTTGTACTTAGGATGCTGTTAGGTAATAGAACTAATCATGTGTCCTGCTAAAAATAGAGTTGTCTTCAGAGTAGTGTTGCCATTTGTTTAGCTGGACCTTCCTTTAACTTGGCTCTGCATACTCCCTACTAGATTGTGCTGCTTGGGTTTTTCTTTTGAGTGAGAACAGTTCAGAAGAATGTAGCAGTTGTCAGGCTTGTTCATCTTCTGTTCATAAGCAAAGCATACTTTAGTTCCCACAGACCATTGTTTTACCAGCTTTTGAATTCCTCTTGCTCCTTCAGCTGTGTTTACTGCAGGATGGCTGACCTAGATCTCCTCATTCCCTCCTTTTTTAATAGGCACAAAGGATCAAGAGGATGGACTGCTGAAGCAGTCTGGTGCCCCTAAGTAGAGTTTCTCAGATTCTATGGTCTGATTTATTGTAGCTAAAGTTACCTCTCTTGATATAGTTGAACTGATCTGTTGCATGTCTATGTTGCTTTTAAACTGGTGGTGTCTCAAGTGTGCCTCGTATGAAGTGAGGGACCTTTTGAGTGTTGGTGGTGAAGAAGCAAATCAGACAGACTTCTTAAAACAGACCAGCCTAGTGTTTCTTTCCTTTTACTACTTACAATTCAGAAGGATGTAAACTTGTATGGTTTTGCGGCATGAAAACTACCTGGATTGTATCACGGGGCTTTTCCAGTCAACGTTTATGGGGTTTTCTAGTTTTTCTACTTGTGCCTGTGCACCAGGACTAAAGCCTGAGGAGAAGACATCTGTCCTAGGCATATACAGTGGAAAAGCTGTTTTGCTGTTGTTCAGAGTAAACATGGTATTGCTGCTGTTGTAGATGTGAAATAGGAACTTTAGAATGGGTTAACTCTCTGTAAGAAGAATTGTAGAATCATAGAATTCTTCGGTTGAAGAAGTCCTTTGAGGTGATCGAGTCCTGCTGTACCTGTCCACTGCTAAACCAGATGAGCTGGTTCGAGCTAGCTTTCCCAAGCTCTCCAACCACTCAGTCTGCCTCTTTCCCAAAGCTTCCCCCCTTTCAAAGGAAAAAAACTATGGAAGAGACCAAAATCACACTAAATATATGTATTTCTATATTTTTCTAAATACAAAGAACTACACCGCAAGGATATGCAAAGGAGCAAGGGAAGAGAGGAAGGGAAATGGGAAGAAGGACAAAAAGGATCTATATAACACCCGGCATACAACTATAACATTAATGAATGAATGAAATTTTACCACGCCACCTCCCCTGTGGAGAGCCGGATGGCCAAATTCGACCCGTTAAAAAATTTTCCACAGGCTCGGCAGCAGAGAGGACCAACACAGGGACCTTCTGCTCCCCAGCCTTGCCGGAAGAAGAGAGTGTACTCTCTTATCTACACCCTATTTATATGTCTGGTTACGTTAAAGGAAGATATGGAATACTTCCGTGGATCAGAAGTCAATCCACTACACCAGATCCCTGAATAAATTCACTGGCTACTTCAAAGTTGACTTTTTTTTTGGTCATATTTAAAATTATTTAATGACTCCTTACCTAAAAAGTCCCTTCTTTCAGTTGTTCCAGTTCTTGTGTTCATACAATGATTGCCTTTTAAATTTATAGAAAAGTCTGTTTTATCAGATACATGTACAAACCCTTTTTGTCCTCAAAACTAATGAATGATGTTTTGTGGTTTTTATTACCAAGTCATCTTTACGGAATGGGAATCATTTCTTCTTGCCTAAAATTCATCTCCGATATGGCTTTCTGTCTTTGCATGAGGAACTCTATTAAGATGTTTTTCATGAAAATTATTTTAGAAGCCTTTGTCTGTAATCTCAAAGATTCTTTGGTTGCTGTTTGTTTTGAAAGGCTCGATTCAGATTCAGCTGCTGTGAATCTAGTAGACTTGTTATTGTTTGGACATTGTGCTTTGTGTTTCTTGAATATCTTAAAGCAACTAGCATATATTGGAGAGTCTTGCTCTAAAATAGGTTCTTAAAAAATGGGTTCTTAAAAAATATATGCCCAAAAGTAGTATGTGTGCTATTCCCTTGTCTTTTGTTTAGTATTTAGTGGATTTAGTGTACACTGGGAATTTCTGAATTAGAGAATATATCTTTTAAGAGATAACTGTTAGTAATTGTGTACTTGTATTTCCTGAAGCAGCCAGTAGGCCTTTCTTTCACCTATTATGTCACTATAAATTGCAAGAGGTGAATTTAGCTTGAAGTTATTTCTTTTTAATTAAAATCTAGAACTCATAACTGGTGCCTAATGATACAATAGGGCTGAATATAAAGCTGTGTTTGTGTCCTGACTGATTTAAAAACTTGAGGTAAGAATTTAAGATCTGTGCTTAGTTTGGCTTACTTTAAAGATTGGCAGCCTTGTCCTTCACAGGAGTTGCTCATTGTGTTCTAACTAGGCTTTTATAAACTGTTAGTAAGAAACAAGAGCTATGGTCTACTCCACTTGTTTCTGCTTTTTGCCTGTATACCTAGCTCTGAATATACAAAGCAGACCATTTGGTAAACAAAATATCTGTAAGTTCTTAATTTGAACTTTGAAGATACCCAGAATTAACAAAATGCTTAGCATTCACCTTCAGAAACCATGTTTCTGAGTCATGCTATGAAGATCCAGTGCTCCTGGTGTAGGGATGTAAGCCGTGTTGAAATAATTGAAGCCCCTTTCAATACATGGGCTCTAAATAACCCATTTGTGGCTGCATAGAAAATTCCTAATAATGAATTTTCCTCTTCTGTACAAGAGAGGACTGAAAAGATGCTCAGCCATTTGCGAGCCCCAGGATAGCAAACAAGGCAAAGATGGATTTGTTTGTAGGCTCACTGCTGGGCTCAGGCCATAGCTCTGGTTTTCTATGTACAACGCAGACATTTCTGGCTGTACTGAGGAGATGTCTGCCTGGGGTTTTATTCAGAAATGCAGATTGGTTGTCTGCAACCTCTCACACTTAAACCTTGGAACAAGCCCTCTGAATCCTAAGGAAGTCCTGGTTTTGATGCTTTGATATTTCTGGTAAGGAGAGGGGAAGTAAACTTACCACTTGTTTTGATGCCATGCCAGTGGGATTTTAGGGCCAGACCTTTCAGGTGGGCTGTGGTCTCCTGCTTAGTTGCTGATTGCTCCCAGAGATGCATTACTTCTTACAAAATTGGACAGCATTTTATAAGACGTTCATACGTGGATTCATAGCTCTGTAGCCCTCAGCACAGGAGGGACATAGACTTGTTGGAAGGGCTCCAGAGGAGGGCTGCAAAAATGATCAGATGTTCCATCTCTCCTATGAAGGAAGATTGAGAGAGTTTGGGTTGCTCTGTCTGGAGAAGAGAAGGCTCCAAGGACACCTTACCATGGCCTTTCAATACTTAAAGGGGACCTATAAGAATGATAGGGACAAACTTTATAGTAAGACCTGTTGTTCTAGGACAGGGGGTAACTGTTTTAAACTACAAGAAGGATTTAGACTGGATAAAAGGAAGAATTTTTTTACAGTAAGGGTGGTGAAACACTGGCACAGGTTTCCTAGAGAGGTGGTTGGTGCCCCATCTGTGGAAACATTCTGGGTCAGGTAGGATTAGGCTTCTGAGCAACCTGATCCAGTGGAAGTTGTCCCTGCCTATGGCATGGAGGTTAGATGATCTCCAAGGGTCCCTTCCAACCCAACACTAGTCTATGAATCAATGAGCTGATTAATCAGTTGAAAAGAAATCCTTTAGAATCCTGCGTCTCCTGAGTGTGTGCTAAGTTGGAAGCCAGGGAGCTGTGAACAGAGATGCATGGGACGTGATGCAGGCAACCCCTTCAGAAAAGGACACATGGAATATGGGTATTACTTGAGTTCTCTGGAGTACTTACTCCATTAGTGCATCTTCAGGGAGCCTTTCTCTTTCCTTATATATTTTTGAGAAGTTATTGATTAACAAGAGATTGATATAAAAGCCCACAATGTTAAGAGCTACTTTAAAGCAGGCAGAAAAGATGGGATAAGTGCAAGCTTACTGTGCCTTATTTTTTTCCTTAATGACATTAAAAAGGTTGCCTCAGAGCATTGGTTGAGTTTTACATACCAAAAATGTTGTTTCCAAGGCATAACTAGAAGTATAGATTAATTTATAGAGTGAATTTATTTGCAAATAAGCATGTAAGCGAAGGTCTTGTTAATGTCTAACCTCTAGTGTTTCCTTGGTAATACATAATTTTGAAGTTCATAGTGTTTATAGAAGGTGCTTGTTTTACAGTTCCTGTAGTTGTGAGACAAAGGTGGATTTTTGCGTGGTTAATATTAATACTTGAGGTTGATGGGGAAACATTGCTCATTCACATAAAGCAAATGGAAAAGAGGACAAAGTTTCTCCTCTTTACAATGAATTTTTTGGTACACGTTTGTTAAATAGTGAGGCTGCCCCGATTGCACAAATTGAGACCAAAAAAAAAGAGGTTTTTTCTTCAGAAAAGAACACAGTTACCACTAAAAGCTACAATGCTTTTATTTTTTACTTTACACCTTTCTGTAAAGATAGTTTCTGTTGGATGGAGAGCTGTTTACAATCCTTTCACTGATGATTTGTTTTCCTTAGCAGCAAGCTCTTCACAGTTGAAATAGCAATATTGCAGTTAGAGGATCTGAAGTTTGACTGAATGAAGATGATGTCTGAGTAGATTAGAAACAAAAGTGACATAAAAATTTATACTTGAATTTGGAAAGTTTTCCTCATTATTATTGCAAGTTTTAGTATTCTATGGCTAAAATATTGCTATGCAAGAGACTTAACAGCCCTTTCAAATCCCTTTGCTTAGGGCCATGATTAAGTGGTGAATTTGGCGATGTTAGGTTAAGGGTTGGACTTGATGATCTTGCAGGTTTTTTCCAACTAAACAGTTCTGTGATTCTATGATTGAAAGGTATTTGAGCTGCTGTCAGTCCATTTTTCATGTCTGTGCACAGAAGCCTCTCTGAGGGCAGGAGGAAAAAAGCATGGGTGGTTTGTTCAAAATGTGACTTTTGCAGGTAGTCTGAAATAAGATCTAAAACCTTATAAAGATGTCAGATTTAAGTCAATGATAGCTGGTAAATTCAATCAACATCTAGTGTTGCTTGTCTTATTTTGATGCTCTAATGTGTTTTAGATTAGGTAGCCCAGTTTTCTTAGACTTATGAGGCTTCTAATGCTCGTAATACAATTTATAATGTGGAGATGTACAGTGGGCAATATTTGAAATTCTCCTGCTTAATTGCAAGATGTGCCTTTTCTTTCCCTTGTCCTTTAGGATTGCCTGTTCATAGGTGGGTTGTACCCTGTAGGGGCTTTCTGAGTTACTGTCCCTGTTTGACATCTCTTCACCCTTCCAAGTGAGGTACTGCCCCAGGACTGTTTTGTAAAGTTGCTTTCCCCCCACCTTAGACGGCCCTCGTTCTGCAGGCTGGCGAGAACACATGGAGCGACGACGGAGGTTTGAATTCGATTTCCGGGAACGAGATGATGAGCGGGGCTATCGACGAGTACGGTGTGGGAGTGGCAGCATGGATGACGACAGGGACAGTCTCCCTGAGTGGTGCTTAGAAGATGCAGAAGAAGAAATGGGAACATTTGACTCCTCTGGAGCGTTTCTCTCTTTAAAGGTGAAAAGCTGTCTTGGGCCCTTTGTTCACTTTGGGCAAATGTCCTGTTCTGTCAGATGGATTATGGATGATTATGTTGACTTTGTAGAAAGTGCAGAAGGAGCCAATCCCTGAGGAGCAGGAGATGGACTTCCGACCTGTGGAGGAAGGGGAAGAAAGATCTGACTCTGAAGGGAGCCACAACGAAGAAGCCAAAGATAATGAGAAGACCACCAAGAAGGAGGGAGAGAAAGCAGATAGAGTAGTGGCAGGTAAGGGGGACTTCTTGTGCATCTGTTTTATGCTGCAATGTAAAATTTCGGTTAATTCAGTTACGTAGAACTGTGCAATGTTACAGAAGCAGTGGAAGAAGCAGTCCAAGCGTCTTCACCAGCTGCCAGGTCAGATACCCCTCCGAAATCCCAGCCTCCAGACCCACTGCAGACAAGCCTGTTTGAAAGGAAGGAAGAGTCTGTGCCAGAAAGAACAGAAAAAACAGAAGATAAAGAGAATCGAACGGAGAATACACCACCAACAAAAATGTCTAACAGAGTGGAAGGTAATAAACTTGATATATAAATCTAGTACACTTCCATTATTTGTTGTGATTAGTCTTGGTCTCTTAAGAGACAAGGAATGGATGATGGTGATGAAAAGCCAGAATTCCCCAACTGGTCTATAAATACAAGATTTGTTGGATATGGTGTCTCAAATGCTTACAGTGCAGTAGTCCTTTATTGCAACACGGTTTAGAGAAACATGAGCTAGTTGTGGATGTGCCTCATTGTGGCAGAGCGGATCAGTCTGGGCAAAGTCTGGATGTGGCCAGGGATCAGGATATGCTGAAGTGTCCCGAGTTCTGCACAGTTAGAACTAAATAGTTTGTTCCTTGAAGTTAAGTTGGTTGCCTGTGCTGTAAACAGTACCAACATTCAGTCAGACATACAGGAAAATCTGAAAATACTTTTGCTTCAGTGCTAATTTTGAGTTGTTGAGTGTTTTCTGCAGTAAGTTGTTAAAAGTTGTTTTCCTTTATGTTAAAAATAATCAACTAACTTAAAAATTTTTCTTTAGATTTGGCTTCTGTTGCTCAACCTTTGCCACAGATTTCTGCAGACACAGCTTCTCCTGCTAATCTTTCTCCTCCTGTTTCCAATTCAAATCCTGCTCTGCGACCAGTTCAGACACCAGTCACAGCTGCCCCAGGCATGGGCAACATTCCCACTGACCCAGATGATGAAGAGGGCCTCAAACACCTAGAGCAGGTGAAATTTCTCAAATTCCTTCGTTGTTGACAATCATGAGGCTAGAAGAATGTGGAATGCAAAAAGTCTTTGAAGCCCATAAAAGCAGAAATGCAGCTGAAACTTCACACTCACAATGTAAAAAATGAGAGCTACACTCTTTTCCTCCATTGTATTTTTGGAGAGTAATTCAAGCCTGTGTAGTATTTTTCTGAATAAGGGTACTATGCCCAGTGTTTAAGAGCTACAGATCTTGGTGCTTGTGACCACTGTCAAGTAGCCTTACCATTTGCCTTGAGAAACCACAAAACAGCATGCGCAATATGTTTAAAAAAACCCTAGAAAACCAGAGAACAAAACACACATAAATGAAAAACAGACTGTGTTCGCAGAAGTTTAGTGACTGGTGGGATGTAGAGTATTTTTCCTGCTAGTGCTCCCTTTCCTGTTTTATTTTTCACTGTGATGCTGTGTGGGACCTTCTTGACAAGTTGTTTTAAAGCTTGATTTAGGCAGGTGAACCGTGCTTTTTCAGGGTTCTGGCAAGGTCATAGACTGAGCCCTCCAGTCCTTGAGTTGCGAGTAGTTCCTGGTTCACTGTTGAACACTGGGTAGTACAAAGGTGGTGTGTTTTTTGAATCTGTAAGCACACAGCTGACTCGTGTTCCTTGCTGGTTTGATGGTATCCTGCAGCAAGCAGAGAAGATGGTGGCATACCTGCAGGACAGTGCCCTTGATGATGAAAGACTAGCAGCAAAAATTCAGGAGCACAGAGCAAAGGGTTCCTCTATGCCGTTGTTCCATGAAGCCATGCAGAAGTGGTACTACAAAGATCCACAAGGAGAAATTCAGGGTAGGTCTGTGCCCTTTACACTTCCTCTTTTTGTTTCTCAGAACTATCAAAGAGTTCATCACAGAATTACCAACAACAGATACTGATGCTTGCATTTACAAAAGCAGCACAGGGAATTTGCCGCAATAGAACTAGGTTTTGAAAATAGGTCTTTCTGCCCAATCACTGCCCCCATCAGCCCAGCATGCCCGATGTCCTGAATTTGTTTCTCATGGCAAAGGTTTGCTATCATTTCCTGTTTCTGTACATTGAGATGAGACTAAAACCTGTTTTTCATGCCAGTAGTTACTCTGATTTCCAGATAGTGGTGGAAACTAAACAAGAATTTTACTATTTATGACCTGAATGTAACTAACTTGATAAAGAAAACATGAGAAACATTGTAATCAGTTTTCTAGTCTCAGCATGAAAATGCTGAGGGTTGAGTGAGGAGGGGTAACTTGTTTTCTTTTTGCTGTAGATTCTAAACAAATTTTCACAAGCCAGTCCTCACACATAATCTCAGTTTGTTTTACTTGTAGCCAGTGCATTATTAGTTCATGTAATACCAACTGTTTCATGCTTACAGTTTTTGCTTAAAAAAAAAAATTCTTTTTTTTTTCTTTCAATGAAAGCTAGAACAGCCCCTTGTCTTGGGCTCTGTTTTAGCAGCTGTATAGCTGCCTCCTGAAAATGCAGTTAAGCAGGGAGTTCTTACTTGTACTTCACTAAGTAGCAGTTACTGATGCTTTTGAGTGTGAATGACGTCCTCAGCTGTGAGCTCTAGATAGGATTTGTGGGATGTTATTTGTGGGAACTGTGCCAGTCTCTTGTCTGCAGGTGTTACACATCTTTAGGGTTTGCTTTACACCCTGTTAAGTTTAAAGGATGTTAACCATAAAGCATTTTTGTTTGGTCGGTGTGCTTCAAGCTGTGTTTTAGTCACTGCTGGGTGTTCAACGCTCAGATATGGTCTAACCGTTTACTCATTGGATATTTGCTTGAATGTGACCTCAGAAGTACTCCACGTAATTTTTTTTCTTGGGATACCTCTTCTGCTTTTGTGTTCTTTGGGAGGAATTAACTTCTAAATAGACTTTTACAGAGGAGACAAGAATTACCAAACATTCTTGCTTTTCCAAAGATATTTTTGCAAAAATTGTATTCACATGGTTCTTAATTTAAATAACACCTTATTTTTTATACTGACTTTGTGTCCATTGGGATATGTAAAATCAGGATAGGAGTCTCCTTTGAAGGGAATGAGTGAAATAATTCTCAGGAAGTGGAGAAAGAAGTGTAACATTTTGAGAAAGGAAACATTTGAGAAACTGGTTTCTTCATCTGAAAACATGTAATTTTGCACTCAGAGTTGGATCTGCTTGTCTGCTAAGTTCCAGAGGCAAAACTTCTATAAAACAGCTGAATTTCTCTGAATTGAAACAGGCTAAGATTGTCTTAATTATCTGTGCAGTTTGTGTGGGGAGCATAGTACTTGTGCTTTCAGCACTGTCCGCTAGTGGATACTGCTGAGGTCCAACCTGGAAACTGCAGCTGGTGTCAACCTAATGCTGAGCCTGCCATAGGGAGCTCTGCTGGAAGGCAGGATGTGTGTTAGCAGAACCAAGCTTCACACCACGGTGACTGCTTGGCTTTCATCTCAGAGCTGACTCTCCTCCCTCCAGTGCATGCTGAAAGCAATCATGGCCTTTTCAATAAAGCCTGTCTGGGGGATGCTGTAGCCACTGTAAAGAACTAGACATGTGCGTTGACACTCCAGCTTTGAGTGTACCATCTGTTGAGACAAGTGAGCAGGAATGCCTGATGCATTACTTCAGCAAGCACCATGCTCTTTGTTTCCAGTGTGCTCAACTTGGCCTTAATTCCCCTTCCCCCGATGTGTATTGGTTGGTGTTATTTCAGGTCCTTTCAGCAATCAGGAAATGGCAGAGTGGTTCCAGGCTGGATACTTCACTATGTCACTGTTGGTTAAGAGAGCCTGTGATGAGACTTTCCAGCCACTGGGAGACATCATGAAAATGTGGGGCAGGGTTCCCTTCACTCCAGGTCCAGCACCACTTCCTCATCTGGTAATTACGTGACTGTTATTCAAATAGGTCTGTGACAAATGGAAATTGCATTAGTTACATGTCAACTGCCGTGTCCTGGAATTGCAGGTGTTCCAAGTTGAACCCTGTGTTAAATTACCTTTTTAAGCGGAGAACAACACTCAGTTTAAAAATGCTTGTTTTGCCGTGTCTGTGACTGGAAGGCTTGGTCCTGTGTTACATAGGAGTGCTGTGTTTTTCACAGTTATCATACTACAGGCTCTGTTTGTAAATGTTGAGCCCTGGCTAGATATTTTTCGATTTTCTTTGTCTTTTCAGTTCAGAATGCGACTCTTACATTGCTTGCATTTGCAATATATGCATTTATATATGTTATTGAAACAGAATGTTTTGTTACAGGGTGAGCTGGACCAAGAGCGGCTGACTAGACAACAAGAGTTGGCCTTGATCCAAATGCAGCACCTCCAGTATCAGCATCTTTTAATACAGTAAGGCTGGAGTCCCAGAAGTCTTCCAGTGGCTGTGTTCTGCTCTGCATTTGTAGTCATCTGGGTTCAACTTCTTTCCTTGGGCAGTGGGGCTGGGAGTGCTTCACTTCCAACAGCAATAGCCCGCTTCCACAAGCACCAGAGGCTCAGTAGCCTACAGGATTAGGACAGAGCATAGCTACCTCAGGCACACTTTTCTGAGTCTCATTAGGTGTTGTGCATAGATGCTTTGGTGAGGCCTTCTGTATAGGTAGCTGTTATGGTCAGACTGGATCCGCCCTATCCTTGTAATGCAGTTTGGATGTTTTGGAGTCAGGGAAAGGCTTTTCAACTGGGGATGGAGAAGGCAGAACCTGTCCTTGGTCTGCTTGCTCAGCTCTTTGAGAATCAGTTGAAGAACGCAGTTGGTTGTCCATTTTTGCCGAAGTAGTCAGTTGTTCAGTTCTGCCCAGTTCCTGACAACTGGTTGTGTAGAAGCTTGGACAAAAGAAAGCAGTCAGATAAGACTATTTTTTCAGTGGGTCCTGAAAACATGTGCCGTGATTATGATTTTTGAATCTTGATTGTCAGCTCATGATTTAATGAGGCAAGAGCCTGCCCGTTTAGTAGGGGATGCCTTGACATGCTGGGGAAGAGATGACTTTGTGTAGGTGGGCAGTCATCAAAGCCAGATTAATTAGAGCAATATCCATGTAACTTCAAGAATATGGGAAGTAGTGTTGCACAGCTTCCAAGAGAAACAGCGATAACCAGTTGACATAGTTGAGGATGAATTGGTTCTGCTCGTGTGGGCCAATTTCTTATATTCTTGTATTGTGATTCTTTCTAAGGCCCCATTCTGTGGTTTCCTGTTATTTAGCATGTACATTGTATAGATCAGTGGGCATTAGTCCTGGAGGATGAATCTATGCAACTTCTGCAACTTGGGCATTATGTAAATAAGCAACTGAACAGATACCAGTGATTCTCTGCTTCTCTTTTGAAGACAACAATATGCACAGGTGCTGGCTCAGCAGCAAAAGGCAGCCCTCTCATCCCAGCAGCAGCAGCAGCTCGCTATTCTCTTGCAGCAGTTCCAGGCCCTGAAGATGAGGTGAGTTAGCCCAGACTTGAACAGAATACCATTCTTCCTTTATTGTAACTTGTATGTAATAACTCTACTTTTTTCAGTGCCTGTCCTATTTGATTTTGCCCATATTTGAGCATTTGAAATGTCGTGTGAATGTGAAACAGTTGCAGGATGTCAAATATTTATTTTTGTAGCCTTTGCCTCAGAATATTTTTGAAAATGAGGAGGAAAAACTTGCAATTCTATTCATACCTATTTGACAGCTCTGTGCTGGTAACAGAACTGCTTTGCCACTTGAGTTCTGCAGTACTAAGTGCTTGTTCCTCAAACCAGCCGGTAAGCAGCAAGTGCAGAATTTTAGTAGTAGCTGGCTTAGCCTTTGGCTTTGCAGCAGAGATGAGATGAGTAAGGACTCTGCAAGCAAGTAGTATTGTCCACATCGTATTTTTGTTTTAAATAGAAGTGTGGAAGGAAGGGCGCATGTTACACGTTACTGAATCTCATGTGTGTTCAGAGCACTCTACCTGGAAGTGGCAAGTTGACTCTTCCTGTTGGTATTGCAGAATATCTGAGCAGAACATGATGCCACCTGTTACAAGGTCTGTGTCAGTGCCGGACACTGGCTCAATATGGGAACTTCAGTCAGCTTCACAGCCTACAGGTAAGGTGCTTAGTGTGTGTCAGATCTGTTGATATGGGAATATTTCCTGTGGTTATGGGAAGTCTTGATCCAAAGAGAATTGAGTGTTACAATGTAAAGGTGCTCTGCTCTGATGGGAGAGATTGAATAGCTGGTTCTTGTGTAGGCCTTCCTTCACTAATGGGCAGGTCTGTTCTACAGGAAGATAAGGTGACCCTCACTGACTAAGACTAATGTGTTATCATGACTTCAGTTCATGAAACATAGTAACAGCATATGCAAGATTTTTCCCCTTTCAGTTGTTTTTTGTTGATGTGCTTATTTTTGCTTGTCAATGTTTGTTTTCTTCACTATCCAGTCTGGGAAGGAAGCAGTGTCTGGGATCTCCCCATTGATACTGCAGCTCAGGGACCAGCTCTAGAACAACTTCAGCAGCTCGAGAAGGCCAAAGCTGCAAAGGTCAGAAACTGTTTTGTACTGTAAGAAGTTTGGATTGGTGTTCTGCAGTGTAACCATGTTTCTTGAGCCAGTGGAAGACTCTTAACTCTTCACTCTTCAGGCCACTCTGTACTGTACAATTTTGATTAGATTTTCATGGAAAAAAACACCATAAAGGGAATATGGGTTATAGAAACCATTTATGAAATTGCTTATGGACTGCTGTTTGGAAACCACTGCTTAGGAGATGCTACTGACCTCTAAAGTAGTGATTCTGTTTTGTGCACTTGTGCTAAAGAACTCTTTACTAGCCACCTATGTTTGAAAATGGGATCATCAGGAGCTGTCATGCCAAACCCTATGTAGGAGCCGGTAGCTGTTCTCTTAATCCTTGCATCTTTTGACCAGAATTGATTTGGAGTGTCACAAGAGTCCTCTTTGTCAGGGTTGTTCCACACTTACTCTAGTACTGAATTATTTTTCCAAGTTTGAACCTGTATGATTCTTTACGTTTCCTGAAAGTGATGATTTTATGATGACTGCAAAGCAACTCGCTACTAGCTTCTAAAGTCAGAGGTTATTCTAAGGAGCTGCTGTAGAAAAACTGACTAGAGAACAGATGTCTGTTACAAGACAGACATTGTCAGAAGCTGTTCTAGACTGTTTGAGGAATCTGACCCCAGCAGGCAGCCAGCTGATAGGTAAATATCATAATTAAGGGAGAACATCTGTCAGAGGCTTCCATCTATCATGTTATTACTATAATCGCAGCAGAGTTGCCCTAAGAAATGGTGTAGGAATACGTTATCTGCATCTGAGTATAGTTTTATGTGAATTGTAGCTAGAGCAAGAGAGGAGAGAAGTGGAAATGAGGGCCAAACGAGAGGAAGAGGAGAGGAAAAGGCAGGAGGAGCTTCGGAGGCAACAAGAAGAGCTACTTAGGAGGCAGCAGGAAGATGAGAGGAAACGACGGGAAGAAGAAGAACTGGCCCGCAGGAAGCAAGTGAGTTTCCTCAATGTAGTTCATCTCTAATTTTAATACTTTATAAAACTCACTTTAAGAATCCTGAGGGGTCTGATTAATCTTTGGTAGGTGTCTATGAAAACAGCTCTAATATTTTTCATGTGGGTATATGAAATGATTCTTCTGCTTTTGATTTGAAGTTTAAGAGCCCAAATTGCAGTCTGAGAAATGGGCTTTGGTTCCCTTCAAGATAGGTTCCTGTCTGAGCCAAGAGGCTTTCTTCCATAGGGAATATTCTCTCCCAGCTTCTTAGTGCCAATATTGGACATCAGTTAGTTGCCCATCTGCTGTATGGTTAATCTTGATTTACCATTTACACAGCCTGTTGTTTTGATAAGGAGTTGTGGAGAAAACTGGAGCTTGAGAAGCTCTTTCAAATGAATAAAGAGTAGAGGGATATAACATTTAGCTATTTTTCCATATTTTTTTAAGCTAGTAAATAATTTTTTTGAATAAATGATTATCTGGGTTATGTCAGAGTCTGTCAGCTTTGTTTTTTTGAATTGGTTTTTGTGAAAGGAATGACATGATCTGTGTTCCAGCAGGAAAATGAATGCAGAGTTGTAATATGTTCTTAATCTTACAAGAACACAAAATGGAGACAATGTTATCCTAACATTTACTTCTGAATTCTGTATGGAGGAAAGATTAATTGTTCCTTAAGCGTTGTAGGAGGGAAAGACAGGGAAAGTTAGTTTTTAATATGCATGTGAAAGATAAGGGCAAGCACATTGTTAGGCTTATTCACTAGGGAGTTAGTCAACAAGTGCCCTGTAAAATAGCACGTGAATAAAAGGCAAAAGTAATAAATAATTTTGCACTTCATAATATTTATCTGCTTTAGAGGCAGTTGGAAAGCACATTTCCTGGTTTAAGGATCAGACACTTCTGAGGAAGCCTCTAGAATATTTAGTTTTATGCGCAAGTTAGTCATAGACCTCCATTCACTCCATGTTTGGGTTTTTCACTGAAGGGCTATTTCGATAGACTGCAGTGTGATATGCAGTCAGCTTTCATGGTGTCTTTAAGAATCAAGTTTAAATAAATGGCTCCTGTCTTTAATGTATCTACTTTGTGTACAGCAAGTCATTATGGTATATGGTGAAAAAGCATCCTTTGATGCTTGAGTTCAAGCTTTACTGTAGAACTAAAGCAATAATATACTCAAAAGTTTAACTTTTGAGTTAAATTGCTTTAGGTCTGTTTTAATAATAACTACTTTTTCAGCTGATCATCTGGTAACTCAATGTGTTTCATCCATGGTGGCTTCAAATAGACAGACTTGGGTTGTTTCTTTTCAGAGTAACAGTTTTGCTGCTGTGTGTAATTTCTTAAAATGTCCATTAAATTCCCAAGTGTTTTGTCCACTTTGGATTTGTACAGTAAACAACCTGACTATCCCTTTCTGGGATGTTGTGGGAAATAATTATTTACAAGGAGGAAGCGGAACGGGATTGAAAGCAGTAACATCAAGTATCTTAGTTCATTACTAATGGAATAATTGCCACAATGCTTAATTCTGAGCAGTAATGTCTTGAAAAGGTAACAAAGAGTTTAAGCAGTTCTCTGGAAAGACAAAATAATATTGTATTCTGTATTTAAAAAAAATGGTCTGATATTTGAATCTGACTTCTGTACTGGAAGGCATTGTAGAATTAGGGATGAACTGATTTATTAGCATGGATTTATACAGAGGAGATGATGCTTAACAAATTTGATTAACTTCTTTTGAGGAGATGACAGTGAGAGCTGAGAGGGGTGAAGCAGTAGACTTAATCTGCCTGGACTTCAGGAAGGCTTTTGATGTAATACTGCATAAAAGACTAGTATATAAGGTTAGTAAATATGCTGTTGATGGTGAATTCTAAATAAAAAAAATAACTAATAGAAATTCAATTCCGTAGGATGAAATGTCATGCCAAATGTTGAATCCAGTTCTGTTTATAGTTTTCATCACTTGCTTGCACTGTGGAATTGCAAACAGTAATGCCCAGCTTGCATAGCTAATGTATTTCTTGTCTGGTATCTTCTATTTCTGTAATGATTGATCACTTTCAGGACAAAATTTGAGGTTTAAGAATTGGCTAATAATTGTTTTCTCTGAATTATGTATTTTGTGCTCCCTTTAAAGTACCTGGTTCAAAGATGAGATCCATGAAACAAATATCTGTAAGTTCTAGTAACACAAACAAGCAGAATTCAGGTGTTACTGACTGCAGAAAACTCTACAATACTTAAGACTCTGGAGTCGTCTGAAATTAGGGTGCTGCTTAAGGGTTTCTGCAATACAATAGGTGTTTTAAAAAATCTGAGAAGTTTTTTGTACAACAAGATATATGTGCTTGAAAACAACTATTAGAAAAGTTACTAACAAATATTTGGGTTATTGTGGAGCAGGAAGCCATGAGTATGGGAGCAGTGAGACAAAGGAATGAGTGTTTCCCATACAAGTCAGTGGCAGAAAGCTGGAGAGCTTTGAATGTTTGTAGTCACATACTCAAACAAAGACATTGAATAATAAGAAGATACAGAAGTAAATATTAAGGCAACATTTTCTATAGCTGTGAAGAATAGGGAAAAAGAATTGCATCTGCTGTGTGGTTCCCAGATTTTCATAATCTTGCAGATGTTTTCCCTCATGTTGGTACAACACTGTTCATCTTTAATTCTCCAGGGGAGAGAAGTCTTTTTTTTAATTGCTGTCGTTTAGCAGTATCTCTCCTGGCATGTCTGAGCAAGGAAGTGATCCCTGCAGCTTTTTCAATGACAATTCCAGTCTCGTTTCCCAAAGGGAAGGTAGGGCAGAGATGTCAGTGAGTTGCTGTTATATAGCAGGTGTTGGTGACCAGAGCTGAGGTCCTGGTGCATGGTCTTCAGTAAAACAAAATGGACCAGCACACCTCCAGCCTCCAAGACTTTTCAGCAGAAGAAACAACAAGCAGAAATTTTTCGGTGCTTGTACAGGGGACACATGATAATCGTGACTTGACTGCATGTGTCCAATTAATTCAGTTACAGGCCCAATTAACAATGCTCTAGGTGTTGTGTGTTGTGCTTGAAGCTTTTGTGAAAGTGACAAATCAAGGACATGATGAGAAAATGTTTCACAGGCTGCTGTTTTACATCCAGCTACTTGAAAGAAAAACTTACACTTATAGCACTTACATTTAGCACTGAAGCACTTAAGTGATCCACAGGAATACGAATTGCTTCTTGGCCTGCAGCCAGCAGTTCTTCAGTGCTGTAGAATTGCTTATAAAAGATTTTCTGTCTACTGACAGTTATCCCGTAGTTACCTGAAGTTAGTCATTGTCAGAGAAACTGGTGCAGTTGTTCAGTGAGCCTGTATTGCAGGTTACCTGTGCTGTGTGTATAAGAAGGTTTGGTATCAGATTTAGTAAGAGTCTTAAATACCAGAATTAACTTCCTGATTTACCAGAGTTCAGAATTTATATCCACACTGCACATTTAGTCTCCCTTCATCACATGAATAATGTATTGCTTATAAGAAAATGGTGAGAGTACAATTACACAGAACTGATTGTTGAACAGGAAAATGTGTTTATGAAAGCTTAAAGTTCTTGTCCAAAATGCAGGGTCTTTGGGTTGAGCTGGTAGGATCACTTAGGAAGTGGAGAGTTAGAGGGAGTGAAAAACACAGTGGTCTTGACAGAGTTGCGGGACTTCAGAGGTGTGAAAAGGCAGCTAAGACTAAGGCTGTTCTATGCAAGGGAAAGTCAGGACTGGGGGAAAGTTCTACAGATGCATTCTGGTTTAACAATATACAGGAAGCTGAAGGCTGGTTGTGCAAGTAGCAGAATGGAAAAATCTCTGTTTATGTTGATCATCAGAGCAGCAGGGAAGAGTGCTCATGTTCATTTTTTAAGTGAACCGTTTTGCTACCTGGAAAGCACAAAGTAATTTATTGAAAGCTATTTAAATAATTCAGGGATAGCCCAAAATCGAAGTCCTCAAGAGACCTTTTGTTGCCCATAATATTTAAATACTGTAGAAATAGTCCAGTCCAAGCCCTTTCATTGAGTTCTGCATCGTTGGGACTTCCAAAGCTTACAGTGTCCTTAAGTGCACTGGGCTGCTTCAGCTGGTTTCTGGTGCCTGGAGGTGTGGTTTGAGTTCTGTAGTGCACTTTAGCCAGTGTTCAGAAACTCCAAGCAGTAGGAAGAAGCTGACACCAAAAAAAAAAGGGGGGGGGAATTATTGGTATCCACACATTAAAATATATGTGTTCAAGTACTGCATCAGAAAGGGGACTCTCGCCCATTGTTTTCATTCCCGATGTTATTCTTTTAAAAGTCAAAGATAGGCAGTGATTAAGTGTGTTACTTTTTTTTCATTAAAATAATAAATTTGTGTACAAGATGCACATTGCATCAAAGAACTTGTTAACATGTGGGTCTGTAGTGTAGAATGTAGTTGTTCTGGTAGCATGTAGGTTGAAACTAAGGAGCTTTTCTTGAGGCCATTTTTCTGGCCAGACCATGTTGTAGTCTGTGTTCTGATGTGGTTTGTCAATAAAATAGCATTTATAGATTGACATTTTGTTCCCAACTCCAGGAGGAAGCCCTGAGGCGACAGCGAGAGCAGGAAATTGCACTAAGGAGGCAGCGGGAGGAAGAGGAGCGGCAACAGCAGGAGGAAGCACTTAGAAGATTGGAAGAGAGAAGAAGAGAAGAGGAGGAAAGACGGCAGCGAGAGGAGTTAATTCGTAAACAGGTGAAAAATGACAAGAGGAATCTATTAAATATTTAATTATGGAGGCTGCCAGAACAAACAAGCTTTGAAACTTGCATCTGTGCCTGAGAGGCCATCAGTTTTTGTGGAGAAAGGCAAAGCTCTTAGGCAGCATCAAGGGAATGAAAAATGGGTTGTTTACCTGTATCCTGATTTAGATGAAATAATCAGAATCCGATTTGCCCTTTGGAAGAGATTTGTGTTGAACGTGGGTTTCCCTTCATGTTTGAGAATTGCTTTGCAGCATGGTGTTTCTACTTCTTTCTTCAAAAGAAAGGTTGAGTGCAGAACCTTTTGTTTTGAATTCTCACTTTGAGCCTTAACTGTAGAATTGTTATCTTCAACATCATCTGAGATGATCAGTTTTCCTAGTCTTTCTATACTGTGCCAAGACTACCCACTATCAAAATTTCAGCTTTTTTTTTTCCTTTTCTTACTATTAGCAGGGTTTTTTTCCCTTGGGGTCAGCTTTAGAAGTCCATATTGGGAAGCTGGAGCTTCCAGCCCACCAATTGTTACTGTCACAGTCCCTAAATCAGACTAATCTGGAAACATTAACTTCCAGGTCCATTTCAGAATTGCCAGTTGTTATTTAAAAGTTCTTTTTCAAGACCTTCCCCTCTAAGATATTCATCACCATTTCTTTTCCTCCACGCCTTATCTCCTTTGTTGCCAGAAGTGTCTCTTTGTTTGCAACTCTGGTGTTTAGTAATGACAGTAAACATCACTATCTTTGTCACCTCTTTTTTCATGTCAAACCTTCTCAGTTATTCCTGTAAAGTTTTATTGCCCTGGCAGTGTAGCAGTACTGGTCTGTAAGTAGCATAAGCAGATAGAAGCTCAGACTGAAAGGTGCATAACTCCTAGAAGGAAAGTGGTATGAAGTTAGCTGGTCTGAACTAGGGAGATGTCATTCTTTTCAGAGTTCCTTAGTGGAGCAGTGGTAAACTTGCATTTTTAAGGGTTATAGATTGTATTATTGAGCTTTCTTGTCTGAGAAATGGAAAGGTAAATGAACAAGCTAAACAGTCCAGATTACAGATGTAAAGATACCTCTCTGTTCTGTGAGAATGTCAAAACCGCAGAGTAGGAGTAGTTCAGATTTTCTAACTCTACTTATATTTTACTCCTCTTTATGTCCCGGGAAGGAAGAGGAGGCTGCCAAGTGGGCACGTGAAGAGGAGGAAGCTCAACGGCGACTTGAAGAAAGTCGGCTACGCATGGAAGAAGAAGCAGCCAGGCAGCGGCTCGAAGAAGAAGAGCGAAAGCGCAAGGAGCTGGAACTCCAGCGCCAGAAAGAAATAATGAGACAGAGGCAGCAGCAGCAGGAGGCTTTACGACGGCTGCAACAGCAGCAGCAACAGCAGCAACTTGCACAGATGAAGGTAATTTGTTTTTACAGTTTAAGTTCCTTTTTCAGCTCAGCGTAGTAAGGAGAGCCACAGCTGGATTTGGGCTTGTCTAGACTAGCTTAAACAGAACAGGGATTCGTGAATATTTATCTGGAGGGGGAAGAGTATAGGTAGTTGACTGTGAGGGTGATAGGAGAAAAAGAGGAAGTTACAGAAGAAAAAATGAAAAGCTTCATTTGACAGAAGCGTATTGGAAAGGGATTTGCAGATGAGTACAGATATTTATTCTGCTGCAGTGACCGAGGACCAGTGCAAGGTTTCTAAAGCTTGGAGTTCCTGAAGTCTTTGAAATCAAAATTGCTGTTTCTCAGGCAGTGATGTGTTCATTTTTCTTGATACATGCTATGATACATCAGAGGGCAATTCAGAGAAGTGTGCAATTTATAGTTTCATACTCAATTGTACCATTTTATACTTCCCAGTTTTTGCTAAACTTTAAAAGTGGGTTTTCTTTACCCCTGTAGTGTGGACTTATAGTGATTTTTTTCATGATTATACTTCAGTAGTATTCTCTAAAACGTTTTGTAATTCCTAACGATTTGTTTTTTGACCCAGCTCCCTTCATCTTCAACATGGGGTCAGCAATCAAATTCAGGAGCTTGTCAATCCCAGACCACCCTGTCATTGGCAGAAATACAAAAGTTAGAAGAAGAACGAGAACGGCAGCTTCGAGAGGAGGTAAATATGAATGGTAATGGTGTGCCTCTTGTTAGAGTGGACTGAACTATGTGACTGCTTAACTGTTGGTTAAGTTATTAGAAGGAGTGGTGAGGATAAGGAATGTTTTTTGAAATCACACAACTTGGGTGAATTCCTGTCTTTCAGGCATAGGTTCAGTAAGCACTTTTTTGAAAGTTTTTTATAGCTTCTTAATACAAGTATTTGAAAGGAGGTAAACGTGTACCCTTTTAACCCCACGACTGTTAAGATGCTCACAAAACAGTATGAAATTATTTCACATCTATATTGGAATACATTTGCTGATATGCACAAAATCAGAGACGTCTAAGGGAGGAAGAAGCCCCAAGTGATGGTAGGAGAGACCCCAAAGCTTAGCTGACTGCAGTCATGATTTATTCTGTCCTAATCTATTAAAGTTTGTGTTTACTGGTTATTTGCAATTCCCCCAAAGAGGGAGACACTGATGGCTGAAAAAAAAAAAAACGGTCAGCCGAACTTCTACAGAATAGAGTGAAATCAGTTTAACACCAGTTTCCTGGCTAGGCTTTTGAGTAGTAATGATCTTCTGAAAGTATGAACAAGCACTTTTGTCTTGCATGCGACAGCAAAGGCGTCAGCAGCGGGAACTAATGAAGGCCCTCCAGCAGCAGCAGCAACAACAGCAGCAAAAATTGTCAGGCTGGGGTAATGTCACAAAACCAACAGGCACCACCAAGTCCCTGCTGGAGATACAGCAGGAGGAGGCAAGGCAGATGCAGAAACAGCAGCAACAGCAGCACCAGCAGCCGAACAGAGTCAGAAATACTGCAGTACGTACGGTATTTATCTCATCAGTATGTGCAGGGGAACAGTACATGAGAGTTCTTCATATCTGTTTGTTGCTGTTCTGCCAGGTCTGGTGGTAATAACCAGGTTTTCTTTGTTGTGTTTCAACAGCACTCTAACCTGCACACCAGCATTGGGAATTCAGTGTGGGGCTCCCTAAACACTAATCCCAGCAACCAGTGGGCATCTGACCTAGTCAGTAGCATCTGGAGTAATGCTGATACCAAAAACTCAAACATGGGTTTCTGGGATGATGCAGTGAAGGAAGTGGGACCTCGTAACTCAACCAATAAAAACAAAAGCAATTCCAGCCTCAGGTAGGAATTGGGGAAGGAGCTTTATGCAAAGAAAGGCTACCACTCCTGAGATGATCACTTAGCAATTTTAACGTATTTGTGTGTTAAGTGTCACTTGGGATCTGTTTTGATAACAGTAATAGCTAATAGGTGACGCTCATAATTTATTTTGTCATCTGCTTGAAAAATTAGTTGGTTCTTAAACAGCGTTTGCATCTTGTAAACTAGCGAGTCTTGTTGCACTGTACTGTGTCCTGTAGTTTTGTTAAGTCCAGTGGTTTGTAATATATTATGTTTTCTTTATCTCAGTAAATCTGTTGGCATTACAAGTAGACAAAACAAGAAGGTGGAAGAAGAGGAGAAACTGTTGAAATTATTCCAGGGGGTTAATAAAGCCCAGGATGGATTCACTCAGTGGTGTGAACAGATGCTTCATGCACTCAACACAGCCAACAACTTAGATGGTAAGAAATGGGGAGGAGTGTAAATGATCCACTGTGAGAAGCAATATCCAGTTTGTTTCCTGACCAGAGAGCTGACGGAAAGTAATGACATGAAAGTAACGGTTTTAATGCAGTCAGCAAAATAGCATCATTAAATAGTGGTCTCAAGAACTGACTGCATCGTCTTCTCTGCAGCTGTTATTGGGCTGACTAATAGCAAATCAGTGGGGTTTGGAAACAGTTTTAAATTCTGCCACACAGAGCTTTGCTGAGAATTTTTGATGGTCATGGAAGCCTTGTCAGACAGATGGATGAGGATCCATTTCACTTCTAAGTGCAGGCCAAACTATTGTGTGCCCCTGTGCAAAGCATTTGTTGGTGTGAAACTGATTGGGTTTTTACTAACTCTGCCAGAGGGCACTTAGAGGGATGCCTAGTCTGAGATCACAAACCGATACCTTCTTAGAACAAAGCATCCTGCTGCCTCCAGTGCAGACTTGTGCATGTTCCTGTGCCCCAGCAGCTGCCAGCTGCCATGTTGTGGTTCTCTGGGACCCTTGAACCTGTGTGGGGAACCTGAGTGAGGAACCGGTGCTGCCGCAAGAGCCAGGATTACACCTCACCCAGCTTCCCTCTTAGAGGAGAGATATTAGAAGGAACTTGTTGACCCTATCTGTGATACACTAACCACTGTCAAGTGGTGTCTGAGAGGCTGTTGCCCTGCAGTGCCATCACGGGTCACCTGTGCACACTGAGCTTCTTTGTGCCTGTTGTCCTGGTGTCTTCCTGGCTTGTCATTTGTTTTAAAAAATTCAATGCAGAAAAGGTAGTTTAAAGAAAAAAAGGTGGTAAGGAAGGCTTGCGAGCGAGCTGTTGAACTTCAGGTGCTTGTAGGCCAGGTCAGCCACTGTGGAGTGCAACCAGTTGTGCTTCAGCTGAAGAGACTGTACTGGTGGCAGCTCTGGGGAGACTATTTTCCAGCTGGACTTGACATTACATTTAAGCTTTAAAGCTGGCAGTGGCTAAAGCTGATGGGCTAGCATACCCTTAGGATTGTCAGCTTATTGTTCCTTCTCATCATGTTGCTGGCTTTCTTATCCTTGCCTTGACTGTAGAACAGGTGAAGTGTTGCATTGTAGGGCTTTACTGCAGGGAACTTAAAAAGGCAAGCTGTTTGCCGTGGCTACTAGATTAGCAGGTGTTTGAAACAAAGAAATCCTATGTTTGTGTTTATTGCGTGCACATCTTCCATATCAACACACATTCCCTCGTCTTCCTTCTTCTTGCAGTTCCCACATTTGTTTCTTTCCTGAAGGAAGTGGAGTCTCCCTACGAGGTCCATGATTACATTAGAGCCTATCTTGGAGATACTCCTGAGGCCAAGGAGTTTGCCAAGCAGTTTCTTGAACGCCGTGCCAAACAGAAAGCCAGTCAGCAGCGGCAACAGCAGCAACAGGTAAACCTTAACACTTAGGAGTGTGCAGAAACTCTGAGTCTGAGGAGCCTGCATGCCCTATAGATTGGTAGGAGGATGAGCAGGTTTTCAAAGGTCACATGAAATGCAGAGAATAAAGCAGGTTTCAAGTATTTGCTGTCCAGCCAAGTTTCCTGTAGAACTAATAGTTAAGGCCCAACTGTAGGTCAAGCAGTGTCCTGGCAGGCTGGTCTAGGATATGCTTCAGAAAGATGAGGTAGATGTTGGATGGACGCATCAGTGGCTGGTGCTGCCACACATGATGTGGGAAGTGCTTTGTGCTCACTGAATATTTTCAATATAAAAACGCAAACTTAATAGCACTTCATTATCTTGTATTTGCTTTGCTTTCTAGGATTCAGTGTGGGGAATGAACCACAGTTCACTACATTCGGTCTTTCAGACCAATCAGAGCAACAACCAGCAATCCAATTTTGAGGCTGTGCAGAGCGGGAAGAAGAAGAAGAAACAGAAAATGGTTCGCGCAGATCCCAGCTTGTTAGGTCAGTTTTATTTTTTAGAAATTAGTCTTTAATTTGGGAAAAACCTTCTGGAGTTCAGAATTTTTACTAATCTTAAATGGCAGTATTAAATTTCAGCAGAAAAGGTAGCTGAGTTGTCTTCAGAATTTGTTTCAGTAGTATTATGTGATGATGTAAAAAAATAATCTGTATTTGTTTCATGGAATACTTTTGTTAACTTTCCCTCACAAAGAATCTATTGAATACCTTGGTTATTACCTGGAAACCTTTAAAGTAGTTCAGGGTCCTCAGTTAAACTGCCATTCCTCTTTTGAGCTGACCTGTGCCTATTTTATTGAATTAAATCCATTTCATGCTTTTAAGAAAAGCATGTTTTCTGTTTTTTTCATGAGGAACAGCTTCTCAAGGCTTGTCTTTATTCCTTCCTATCTTTTCACATGAACTGACCACCCTGGTCAGGAAAGAGGGAAAGATCTAAATGAAAAAAAGATGAGAAGCAGTCACAAGTTTTCAGTAGGAGGCAGGGGAGATGAGATTGTTCAGAGTCCTTTTGTGGGTTTTTTGTATCTTAATCTTGATGTGAGGATGGTTGTTAGCCAGCCCCGGTAGCACTAACTGACAGGTTTCTTTGAAGTGTCCTTCAAGGTACCAGGCCATCACTATCTGAGCAGTGTGAGATGTAATGTCACTGTAGTATTCTTGTAGAATAAATGTGCTGTGTGTGATTAAAAGAAGCAGCACTGCGCTGGGCCAGGATTTGTTATGCCTGTGCTGTTTGGCTCCTACTCGTGTGAAGCAGCTTGGTGTTAACCACCTGGAAGTCCGTGCTTTTTTAAGGCTCTAACAGAGCCCTGCCTGTGTTTGTCTTCACTTTTGTTCTCAAAAAAAATGAGCACTTGAGTTAAATTGGTGATTTCTGCATTGAAGCACACTGAGCTCTTCCGTGGAAACCTGACTTTTGCCGACCCCAGTTGCCAATCCAGCGAGGCTGACCTGGGTCTTCAGTTGAATAATTTAAAGTCTTGCTTGTGTAATGTGAAGAAGAAATCACTCAATACAGTTGAGAAGTTGCAATTGTAAAAGAAATAGCAGGTGCAGCTTCTTAAAAATCAGTGCACCGTGTTACACAAGAGCTCCAAAACCTTTTAAGTAATGTACTGCCACGAGAGGGAGCCAGAGCAATTTTCTTAAACCTGCGGAACAGAGCGCTTGTTCTCTCTTGTAGAGAGTGGCTGTGAAAAGCGGTTTGCTCTCTAGCACAGCCAGCCTACATGCCAGTCTCAGGACAATGAAATGTCAGATTTGTGTTTAGCCTTCCACGGGAAACCTTTTTTTTCCTCATACTCCATATGGGGTTGGTACAACCATAAAAATTTGATTTCAATAAGGAAGAGGTATATGATATATTGGATTTTTTCATTCGAGAAAATGCTTTTGTTTCCTCCCACCTTTCTTCCTGTGCTTTATGTCCTCAGCAGTTGCAGTTCAAAGGTTGGGTAGAAATTTAGGTGCATCTTACACGTAGCTCTGTGTAACTTTGTACTTTTTCATGTTGTATTCTTGAGAGAGGACATGGCAATTCCATATATTTCCATGTGGTTTTTTTCAGCTAGATTTCCTAGATGCACGTGTCTAGACTAGGGGTAGAATTGCTCACATCCTGAAGTGCTGTGCACGATTCCACGCTTGGATTCTGAGTTCATAAAATGTCTGTTTCTGCCTCTTGGGCCATGCCAGTACAGGGTTGACAGGAACTTCCAAGTACCATTTGACTCCAACGTGCTCCCTTCCAAGACATTGCCGAGTCACATCGCCACTGTGCCTAGATGTGCTCTGCAGATCACATCACCTAAATGGAAGTTGAAACCAGTCTTCTGCTCATCTGTATTTAAAGACCAAGTGATGTTTAACTAAATATACAATTTATTATCTTTGATTTAGTAAGGAAAAAATAAACAGTTTGGGGAATTTTATCTCTGTCTTACTGAATTTCCCCATAGCTATTGTTTTGTGTCTATTATTCGCTTTGTCTTATATGTGCTACTGTGTGTGACAGATGTTTTACGTCAAATATGAGATACCACAGCCTGTTTTTTTTTAACATAAGTCATCACAAAATCATGGAATGGTTTGGGTTGGAGGGAACCTTAAAGCCCATTCAGTTCCAACCCCCCTGCCATGGGCAGGGACACCTCCCACTTGATCAGGTTGCTCCAAGCCCCATCCATCCTGGCCTTGAACGCCTCCAGGGATGGGGCAGCCACCACTTTTTTGGGCAACCTGTGCCAGTGCCTCCCCACCCTCACAGGAAATCATTTCTTCCTAAGATCTCATCTCAATCTTCTTTTTGGTTTGCAGGGTTTTCAGTGAATGCCTCATCAGAGCGGCTCAATATGGGAGAAATAGAGACTTTGGAAGACTACTGAGCATGTGCAAATCAACTGGCTTTTCCTGCATCTGTTAACCATGGATTCTCCGTTTTGGACACAGTACTTTCTACCATACATTTTTCTTCACCTCGCAGCGAGTCACAGAGTCAATCATCTCAGGCTGCTTTCTCTAGCCCCAGCAAATCCTTTCTGCCCAAGACTGCACAGGCGTTGTTCCTACTGTCAGCCTTGAGTCGAGCAGACTTTGTTCCGAGTCCTGGGAGGGTGGGAGGTAGGATTCGTTCACATCAAGGCTGATCTGGGCAGCAAGCTTTCACTGTGCTGTGATTTCTTCTGCTGACATACCTGGAAAAAAAAATCAATTGGGATTCTGCAAACCATTGCTTCCCTCTCCTGGTTACTCTTATCACATCCAACACGTGCAGTCACGGAGAGAGAGAGAGAGTTTGTGGTTAACAGATGTTGGTCAAAACCAAAATGCCACACAGATACTGACTTCCGCGCTCCATCAGGGCAAGAGGTGCTCTCCCAAGCCAGGAGTTGCATTCATAAGCTAACCTTAGAACTGGCGACAGCAAGAGAGGGGCGGTGGCGGGCGCAGTTTAGCTTGGGTTCGTTTGAAGTTGCACACCCCCTGCCAGCCCTTCTCAGCACATTATTTTTGGAGGGAAAGCTCGAGGCTGTCTTCATTAGGTGGTGATGCTGAAGCTGGTGGAGTTCCCTGTCGGCATACTCCAGCCTTCCTGGACAAGTGGGGACTTTACTCTGGGGAAGAAAAAAAGGGGGTGGCATCTCTTCTTTCAGGTTGAATTCACCCCTTAAATGCTACCTTCGGAGGGTTAGGACCAGTTTATTTTGAGCTCTTCTCCTGCAAATTTGTCTCGTTTAAGAGACAGTATGATCTTTACCGCGTGGATCTTCAGTCTTTGGTGAGGGTGAACACTGGCTTTCACATATGTCTCCCAGCAGTCTTAGCTAGTTGTCATTTCAAGCAGTGCTTAGGTTAATGAGCAGAGATGCCCTTTCGTCATGAAGAGAGACTGGAGGGCAAAGTTATGTGCAATGATGGCCCTGCTTATCTTCTACAGCTTAAACTACTTCACACGCCTTCACTGGGATCCATAATGCTTAAGTATTTATGGAATCATAACCTTCCTCTATCACCGAAAGATTAACACCACCTTCCCTTCTCCACCCACCCACGTGCACACACCACAAAAGAAAGAAAACTGCCAAATGCACTTAATTTCAACCCCCTGGTCCCATCTCGCATTCCCAGAGGGTTATAACCTGCCAAGGGAGATACGCTACAGTTTTGGTGGAGTTGTATAAAGGTGTCTGTCTTTGTCATCACTGCCTAAAGAAAACAGTTCGAGTTGCTCAAGAGCAGTTTGGCTTTGGATTTTATTTCGTTTGGTTTATTCGTTTTTGGGGTCACCTTCCCCTCCTCCTCTCTCTTCCCCCTGCCCCCAAACATGTACAGTAACTATACAGAGACTGCTGCAGACTTGTATATAGTTTTTGGATCCAATAGCATGGAGAGACTTGGAACTGTTGCAAATCTGGTCTCCCGGTCTCCTTTGCTTTGTAAATTCATAAAAGGGGGAAGAGGGGTAGTTAAAATGTTTACAAAACTTTAAACTCCCTCTGAACTTTTGCCAGTGTGGGGGGGAAAAGAGAGAACTTAAATAAAACCTGGTTGTATTATATCTGAGAGAAAACTTTCTGCTTGCTTTTGTCGAAGCTGGGTTTTGAGATCATTCCTGGTGCTAAAACTGACCCAAAACTCAACTCTCATCAGATTTCATCAAGAAACAACAAGCAAATACAGAGGATGTGGAACAACAACCGCTGCTTTATTTCTTCCCTGGTGAGGAATACCAGTGTTTTTTTCTACTTGATAATTTTAGAGTTCAGGTAAACACCAGTAAGCTGAGATTGGAAAATCCTGACAAGAAAGCTTTAATTCCCCCCCGACCCCCGGCACAAAACCACGTGCATTCACACTTACGTTTATGGAAGAGAGATCATGCCGTGGCTGGTTTTCTGTTACTGCAAACACTTGGCCACGGAGCCTCTTTTGGTCAGTTGGTAACCACCCGTCCGCTCCCATTCCCTTCCCTAAATGAGAGGCTTTATTTCTCCTCTCAGCGTAAAGTCCTCATGGACACCTTGTAGGCTTCTCTTTTTAGACATCTTACTTGCCTTTTTTTTTCTACTTTGTGCTTGGTTTTGTGTGGAAAATCCCAGTAAAAGTTGATGGTAAACGTCCTTTTACAATTCACATGATCACAATGAACACGAAGCTTTGCTCTATGTTTAGTTGGTGTCTTGGAAAGAACGGTATGTGTTTCAGGATAATTTTACTTTGGTTTAATGTCTCATGTTTTTTAGGCATAAGGTGCCTGGTTTATAAGTACTTTCTGTTTTTTAATAGCATGATCTAATTTCTACGAGCTAATTTTGGACTGCTCTGTACCATGTAACAAATAAGCAAGAGTCTGGTAATTTCCAGTTCAGCTGAGGGGCAAGGAAGAAAACAGTTTGCCCATTGCTAAATGAAAGTGCAGAAACGCAAGCAGGGAACATGGGCAATGATGTGTTGAACACCAAGAACCTTGCTGGGCTTCTGAGAATTTGTAGATAATGGTCCAGTGGGGGAGGATCTTGTTCTTTATATTTGAATGTTTTGGCTTCTGTATTTGGTGCAAAGGTAAGATGCTGGCATTCAGATTGCAGGCTCAGGTAACTTCTCTGTCCCTTCCTGTGCCAAACGGGGCCTGTTCCTGTACTGAAGTCTCTTGTACTGGTAGGGATGGGTAAGATGGGAGCTACAGCTTTGTGTCTGCTGGCCGATATTTATTTACATGCTCCCGGCTCCTTTTCGGACAGAACACAAACCTGGAAAGCTAAAGGGGTGTTGATCTAAGTTTGATAGGTGATATTGAGTTTGATGCTAGAGATGCCTGAGGGATTTTTTGGGCATGTTTCACCAGGTTAATTCCCAACTTCTCCTTCCGCTGTGTGGATGGTTCTCAAGCCTCTTTGGTTTTCCTGCTTGCTCTCACAGACAGGCACTTCTGCAAAGACCTGTAGTGAGCAGAAGCATTTAAAAGGACATGTGAACGATACCTGGCTACCTGGCAGAGGAAGCCAAATAGCTGAAATCCCTTAGCACAGGGATGTCAAACTCACAGGTCGAATCCATCCCTCCACCTTGTTTTATCCAGCTCAGCACTTTGTTTCTCCCCATTGGCAACGCTGAGCTCCTTGTCCCTGCGCTCCTGCCAGTGCTGGGCACGTGTGCAGCGAGTGACGTGCGTTATGCTGCAGGAGCAGGAGAGCAGCACGAGCAGGGAGTTGGGCACCCCTGACCTAACAGAACAATCTGGGTCTGAAATTTAATACAAAACTACTCATTCTGTGTTTTCAGAGCTTAAAGAACTGACATTGGGCATGTTTATGTACTTTATTTCATCTTTTTCTGAACAAACTGTGAAGAATTTCATCCTCGTACCCTAATGAAATACTTGTCCCCTGACAATAAGCTGGAGGGTTCCCCTATTTACACACTTTGTCCTTTCCCTTCTTCCTTGCTGCAAATGTGATTTGAAGCAAACCTCAGTTTTCTTCACTGTGAACTTCTCCCAAAGCCCCGTTGGAGGGGAGGGGCAGGGAGGCAGAGGGTTGCCAGAGGAGGTAGGGTGCAAGCAGTTCAAATCCGAGGAGGGTGCTGGCCTTGCCTGGCAAAGGAGGCTCTCCTGGAAGGCAGTACCAGGTTTGAACAGGCAGTTCTACCAGCAGAGACCACACACGGCTCCTCGCCCACCCTTTAAGTATTACACCCAGAAAACAGGGATGCTGCAGAGCCACTCTGGCTCCATTTCAGAGCATTTTAGCCTCAAAAGATTGAGACTTGATTTTGACTGTGCCCAATCTGGACAGACTGCTGCCCCCCTGCTCCCTGAGGAGAGAGCCCAGCCCTCGAGTCCTCTATTCGCTTTGGGATCGGCTGCCCCAATGGCCCCTCTGTTGTTGTCCGTGCTGTGGGAGGGCATTCCAGGAGCATCCCTGCATCCTCTGGGAAGAGTTGGCCAACGACTGCGCTGTGTGCAGGGTCTGACAGGGTGAGGCTGCCTAACGGCTCGGCTGCCTGTAGGGTGGTAGGTACAGATTTGAGAGGTGGAGCTGCTTTGGGGAGGAGGTGTACAGCGGCAGGCGGGGAGAGCCAGCCTCTGCCGGGCTCTGCACTCTCTCTGTCCGCTTGCTGGTGTGAAGGAAACCTTTTTTTTTTAACCTGACTGGACAAAGTTGTTATTATCCCAGTGAAATTTCCAAGTTGTTTTATACTTTGAAGAGTTTTAAGAATTCCTGCTGACACTTTTCCTGAGGGAAGCCATGCCCTACCCCAGAGTCCTTCGCCTGGTCCTGCTAACGCTCTGTGGCATCCTGGTCCCTACTGTGCTGGCAGGTAAGGAGCTTTGTTTGCATTTAAAGCCTAAAAGCATGGGAGAGCTTCTACAGCCTGCTTCTCCTCAACTTGTGTACCTTCTCTCCCTCCCATAAAAACTCCAGATGTATTTATTGCATCGAGTAATGGAAACACTTTGGAATCAGTGGCTGGTGGTGAGTATAAATATATTCTCCATCCTAAGACTCTGTTTCTGTTGAGGAAAATGGAGAGTACTTTGTGCTTTTTCCAAAGCAGAGCAGCAGCAGCACCTACGTGAGCGTTCATGACGGTAGATCAGGAGACAGGGCAGGAAAAAGTTTTCTCCGGCTAAAGTGTGTGTGCCAGTTTCTGGTTCCTTCTGTATTTTCTCCCACAGCAGAGCACTTCACAGCTGCTGTGAGCGGGGATAGGAACGTGTCTGTGGGAGCCCTGGGCTCGGTCAAAGGCTGCAGCGTGCGCTTAAGCCATGTTTGTCCAGAGCCAGGTGGCTGAAGCAGGCGGCAGCACCGCAGCTCTCGCTGGACTTCAATGAGGTTGTGGGAATGGTCGGTGTCAGACACTGATTCCATGAGGTGTTGTTTAAGGGGCTGGTGAGTGCTCCTGCATTTAGCACTGTTGGCCTTGGAGACTGGCTGGACTGAGATGGACTCCACCAAGGAGAACTGTCTTCCAGGCCAGCTTTATGGCAGGGCTCTGAGCATGAGTGGCAACTCCTGTGGGAACTGCCTTCACTGCGTGAAGGGATGGCTCAGGCCGATGTGACAGGCACTTGTTTTCCTGAATTCCTGTTCTGCCATCCAAGACTTGGAGCAAGGCTGGATTCCAGTTCCCTCCCAGGTTTTCCCAGTCTTGCCTAGCAGGGGGATCCTGGCCAGCCATCCAGCAGATGAAATGGTTTCCTTTTAAAGGAGCTTTTGTATGGATAGGGGAATTCACTGCTGCACTAAGCCAGACCATCTGTGGGTGCAAGAATGGAATCCCCATAGCTGGTATTTCCCCCCAAAGCCTTCCCTTGTAGGACACCTCTCTGGGAAATCTTGAACTAAGAAATGTGCACTAAAACATGGCTGTTTTAATTCTCAAACCCTGAGCTTTGTTTTTTTCTGTAGTGGAACATTAATTACTTAAGCCCAGTTTCAGTTTGTCCCTTGCTCCCAGAAGCAGTTGCAGTGGTCTTCCCAAAAGCAGGTAAGGTTTTTTTATCTGTTAGCAGTATTATTTTACTCTGTAGAAATTGATTCATTTCCAGTGAAAACTTGCTCTGCTTCCTCTCTGAGCTCGGATTTCTTTTACGCTGTCTGAAGTTTCCAGTACTCAGTGCTTATTTGCTCTGTCTCCTGCTTTGCCAGCTTTCCTGTGTACTTGCTCTTGGCCCAGTGTTGCAGCTGTGGTTTGTACCGAACCGTCTCTGCCACCTCGTGTCGCTTTGCTCCCATGAAATTCCCCAGGTTCACTCGATTCCTTTACTGGCGAGTCACACTTGCACAGCGAGGCCAGGAGCTCCTCAAGAGCTTTGTACTGATGAAGGCCACATTCTCATCCTGGGGCATGAGACCCCCTGTGCTTTCTCTGTCATGTTTTAGTGGCTTGAGGCCCTCTGTAGTTTGTTCTTCTCTGCTACCTTAAAGCAGGATGTGAGGAAACCAGCCTGTATGGGCGACCATCCCAGGAGCAGAAGGATTTTCTGCTGCATTAGGAGTTGAAGTACCTCCCCCAAGGCAGGGGCTTTTGGGGCATGGCGGAATGTTTTCTGCTTTCCACCCCATTAGAAAAGGAAATTTCCTGCCTTGTGCAGACAAAGAAGGGAAGGGCACACAGACAGCGCTCTGGGCTCCGTGCGTACACACACAGCCCTGCCTTTCTGTAAACAAGTTTATTTAACATTCAGCAGAACCGCAGCGCTCCACGCTCGCGCTCTTGTGCTCGCACACCACAGGCTGCCCTTTGTGCTCCCTCTGAAGGCCTCTTTTATCCCTGCGCTGGCCTGCTGCCCGCTGTGGCTACCTGGGGCCGGACAGCCCGGTGCTGGCCTCGCAGTTCACCCAGCCCCTGACCTCCCGTGTCAGCACCTCATACTTTCCGTAGCAGAGCCCTCCCTGGTGAGCAGAAGCAAGGTGTGCCTTGGAGAGGGCTCCCGTTGACCCTGGCTGTGCAGACCCCAGGTCTGGATTGAGCCTTTCCTTCCTTGGTGGATTTAATGTTACCACAGTGGTGACTCGGGGCTACCTGGTACCCAGCCCTGGGGTCAGCGCTCAGAGGTTCAGTGACACTGGGAAGATCTCACTGGCCGCTGAGTTTCCCATCTGAGGGAGTCAGGAAGAGGACTTTTAGGGTGTTGGTGGGTCTTATATCTTCATCTGGCTTCTTGCCCAGTCAGTCTGGTTTGCTGGTCAGTGTGGTCCGGGCTCTGTGACTGGAAAGAGAATTTCTCCTCTGAGTTCTTTCCAATACCCTGTTTGTTAAAGATGGGGAAACAACCAAGTCTTCAACCCTCTTTGTCCACATAATCCAGGTGCAACAGGAAACACAGCCAGTTCAGGGACTTGCTGCACACCCAAATCCTTTCCCTGCTTTCTCCAGCCCCCAGTGGCACTTAGGCCCAGAGCACAGGAAGACTGTGAAGAGAGGAATTTTCCTCTCAGCAAAACCAGTTTCAATTCACTGAATGGATTCCAAGCTCCAAGTGAAGTGGAAGTTAGTAAAAAGCCTTTGCAAGGCCTTGGCTTCCGAATTTTGTATGTATTTTAGGATTGAACTCTGATGTAGGCTCAGGAATGTCTTTGTTTTGAGCTAATGTGCAACTAAATGTTGCTGCTGTAACACATCTGAACATGTATGGAGGGGAGGAAGGCAGTGGAGCCAGAGGCAGACTTTGTTATGCTGAAGGAAAACATACAGGGAAAGACCTTGTCCAAGGAGGTAGTTCTGTAGCAACTCGTGTATCTTCATTTTCAGCAATAGGGGAGTAAATTATTATTAGGAAGCTTTTAAAAATTATTATTAGGAAGCTTTTAAAATTGAAGCTTTTAAAATGTGAGAATTGATAAATAGGTTCTGTCAAGCAAATTTCTTAAAATGGTGCAGTTGTTCCTCCAGGTCCATCCTGGCTTACAGCAAGTCTTTGTAGACCATGACTCGAACTTGCTCAGCACCAATGCTCTTGATAGATTATTGATGTTGGGACTGGCTCCCAGAGAAGGTTACTGGACTGGAGGTGGATAGTGCTCCAGAAGCAGCTCGTGGCTGTAACCTCTCCCTCCCCTCCATGGAATGGATGTAATACGAAGACACAAACATCTGCAATTAGGAGTAAAAGCCCCCAAGTTCTGTAAAGAACGCGAGTAGCAGTTGGTTGCCGTTAAGCTGACGTATAAACTGTTGTGATTGAGGAAATTGTGCAGCGCTCAGGTTACAGCAGGTGCCCTGGCCTCTTTCCCAGGAATACTGAGCATCTGTGTCCTTAGTGTCACTGTAAGTGTAAACGTCACTAGTGGACAAGGAAAGTCTCATTGTGATCTCCTGTTGACAGGCTGTGGGGATGATGAGGTTCTGAAACCAGCTTCTGCAAAGAAAACTACTGCTCATCAGCAAGAGATCTCCAGGAATGATGTTAGATGGCCACATCTGCCTGCTTTGAGGGCTTGCAGTCTGCTCATGGGGACGTTCTGGTTGGTTGTTTGGAATATCTCGTAGGATCGTTCAGATTTGATTGGCTTCCTGAAGGGCTTGTGGAGACCTTCCCAGTCTTACCTTTCAGCCATGGACTGTCTGGGGCACCGGCTGCTGTGTCACTGTGCTGACCTCACCCCACCTCCTTCTCCATGAGCTTGGGAACAGTTTGTCAAGTTGCCACAGGCAATCCTCCCTTCTGGGTCTTGCTACAGTCCTGGTGGGTCCCTGCATCATTTGGGGAAACTCGCTGTCTCTTTCTTTATGGTGTAGTAACTCCACTATTTCCTTCCCTTCTTCTGACCTCAGTTGTAGCCCATCTATGCAGGACAGAGGGAGAAGATGCCCTGCAGAGTAGGTATTGCCCTGGAATAAGGCAGTTTGTTGTGTCAGCGTATGGGAAGAAATGCCACCACCTGGGCTGGTGCAAAACACTGCAATACTTTCAGTCCATTTTTTGAGGTTCCATCCTTGCCCAGTGAAACCCCAGTTCTCTTACCCGCTCTCAAACTCTGTGGAGCAACCATTGCCCTCTGTCTGTGCCTCAGTGCTGAGACTGGATTAATGGTGGGGGAGAGTTTGTTTGTGCCATGGGGTTAAGGTTTCTTTCTCCTTGGAGCACCCAGTGCTGTGGTGGGAAGACTTGGTGGTTCCCCACAGCCTGATGGCCCTTCTGTGTGCCCCCCTGCTGCCTTGTGCCTGGCAAACAAACCCCACGAGTGCACCAGCTGGGTTTTCCTAGAGGTAGGACTGATCCCAAGGCTGATGCCGGCACAGCTAATGCTTGGTGCTCTCACCCAGGTGTTAAACTCTGGCTCTTGTTGAAGGATGATATGTTTTGAGGTTGTTTCTTGGTAGCTCTCTGTTTCTACCAAGTTCCTGGCTGAACAGGAAACCAATGTGCTACTTTGCCTTTGATGTTTGGTTTTCAACCCTCGATTGCACCTCATCACTTCAGATTGTACGGAAATGCTGTGCCCTGCTGCAAGGCCATGAGGTCCTGTGTGACTTGGCCTTTCCCTGCAAAGGGCTACTGCTGGTGCTGGAGCTGTCACTCGGAGGCCTTTGCTCAGACTCACAGGCGGTGCCCTCCCCAGCGCTTTTTGGGCAACAGTGACCACGCAGACCTGGCTGCCCTGGTGCTGCTTCTCTTGTAGTTTGTGTTCAGCACCCTGGACTCCTGCTGAGGCACAGGGAAACTGAGCCCTGGAGGGAGAGGGACTTGGGGGTCACATAAAATGTCAGCAGCAGAGCAGAGAGCTGATCTTCCTGGATCAGGTCCCATGCCTGTACTCAGAGCCCATCTGGACAGAATGCATCCAGCAGGCCCTTGTGGGTCGCTTGGACAGGGGCACACCTTACTCATGGTGTGTGTTGGCTTTGGCACCTCACACAAGCTCTGTCCTCCCCCCTCACCTTTCTTGCTTTTACTGGAGGATGAAAACGGGATTGTGGTGTTTAGTAGTGTGGTCAGGGCTGTGCCATGCTCAGCAGGCAGCCGTGCTGCGGAGAGGAGCAAGTGGGACTTCTCCAGTTGTTGAAGAAACTGGCTGCATGTGCGGGAACGGGTGGTTGGGCTTCTCACATAGGCAGGAGTGGAGGCCTGTGAGGACATGAGCTGTTCGTTTAGGAGGAAAAGTCAGAGTCTTGGACGGAAAAGTGCTGGTTCCCAGCTGTTTGCTCAGGAGAGGCCTGGCAGCTTTCTCTGGGGACGGTTATTGCATTTTGTTTCGTGTTCCCCCACCCCACGTGCCCGCTGCACAGCTCTTGGCATCTGCTCGGGCAGCATCAAGGTGCAGGAGCCGAAGAGGAGACCAGCAGTAAGGCCTGGCTCTCAATGCCGTTCAGATGCAGTTATTTTGCTTTATGCGTGTGCACGACTGCTGCTGCGCTGGCGGCTCCTGTCAGAGAGGCACTGGACCCCGCTGAAAGGAGTTGTGTGTCCCTTGGTCGAAGGCGCCGTTAAGGTAAAACCACAAGAACTCGGGACAGAAAACTCATGTTTAGTGCAGTCTGTTCTCCCTGTGAGGGTGAACTGAAAGCATGTTTTAATCAGATGAGGAGAATTAACAAAATACACATCCAGAAGTCATCCAGGACTCTGCCCAGGTCTTAAAAATCACTGAGATCATAAACAAATTAGAATATTTCCTCTTCATTTGGTTCTCAAAAGGAAGTTCTGTGCCCTGCTTACAGCTGCAATGAATTTTTCAGGAGTTAGATGCACTGGGACAGGTGAGGCTTTCTGGGATCTGTGGGTCTGCTTAGAAAAAGAGCCTTTTGTGCTGTAGTAGGAAGAGGTGGCACTTCCTCCTTGTCTCTTTGAGAATGGGGACTCGGGAAGACCCTGTCCAGGCCCTACAGCCTCCCTGGATCTGACTGAGATCACCTGAGCTAATGCCCCAGGTCAGATGCAAGGGGTACATCCAGCTCTTTTGGTTCCAGATAGGAAACAGTGATGTCCTCCCAGTGTGGTGGGAATGGCTGTGGTGTTGGTGCTGGCCCTGGCAGTGCTGACACAGTCAGAAAGATTGTAGCTAGACCGTGGCTCTTCCGTGTGGAGTTTCTCCACTTGCCGAGGCAGCCTGGAACCAGGGCTTCAGAGGTGTTATGTTGGTGTGGTCTGTGCCTACAACCAACAGCTGCCACCACTGCCAACTACACAGCCCCTTTCCCTGTTGCTTTAACTGCCTTGACCCACTCAATCCCGCATTTCCCTGCTCTGTCCTCTGTAGCTGAACTGCAGGTTTTATAGAAGAGCAGCTGCTGGAAATGGCACTCTGGAAGAGCCTCTCTATGGGACGGGAGTCTCCAGCTCTGCTGGCTGGATTTGCAGGACAAGATGGGAAAGGACCTGCAAAGGGCTCAGGTGTTTCTGGGGAGCCCTTGTGAAGCACGAAGCCTGGGATGCCACCTCTGATGGAGTGGCCACAGAGGTAGCAGCATGTGGAGATGTGCGATTCACCGCTGCTCCCGGCTTCTCGCCAGGACGGGTCAGCCGGCCGGAACATGCTGGTGTCGCCGCCTGGCTGAACGGGCACAGCCCTCAAACTGGGGCTCGTTTGTCTGTCACTGCTCCTTGGGCCACAGTTAAACCTGGCAGCTGTCCCGCTGAAACCTCTGCAGCTTTTATGGCTGTAGGAAGCACTTGTCAAAACTCGTCTGGAACCCCGATGAGTTCCCGAGTCTGCTGGCAGCCTGGAACAGCTCTGGGGCGTGGTGGGAGCTGCTCTCCGCTGGGAGCCCTGCGGTGGGTCCTGCCGGTGGGTTTGTACAGGCAGCAGAGGTGAGCGTTTAGGTGTTGGGCGCCCTGCTCCTGCCGGTGCAGCACTCCTACGGGACAACAAAGCTTGGAGCCCATGAGCACCTTAAGCTTGCTCTTGTCCCACAAAATGCCAACTGCTTGTGGGAGGCAGATTTGGGGCTCCAGGTATGGAAGGCAAGGGCTGGTGCTGGCAGGGATGTGCTGATGCCTCCTCTCTTGCTGGGCCAGGGAGAATCCAGAGCAGTGCTGGGGGCACTCTGAGTGCCTGGTACACTGAGAGACACCGTGCCAGAGCCGGGGGGCCTGGGGATCCCTTTGCCTTGCCCCCGAGAAACCCAGGCTGTTAGCTCCAACTCCTGTGCTGCCCTTCTTCACAGCCCAGATAACCATGGTGTCAGTTCAGGTGGGGCCCTGGCACTGGATGGGGTTTGTTTCCCCCTCCTACCCCCCCCTCTTTTTTTTTTCCCTGCAGCCCGGTGCAACATTCCCAGTGGTTTCAGCAGGGAGCTGAGGAATGTCTCCTGCTCTCGCCAAAGCCCCCTTCAACAAGACAGGCATTGACCGGGAGTACTGCCCCAGCCACACACAGACAAGGAGGGCTCTCTGCTGCAGCCCCTGACCCCATGGGGGGAAGAACTACCAGGAGGGGAAGGGGTGCATCCAACAAAGTCCAGCCCGGCTTTCACGTCCCCAGTGTGGCGGTGGGGCAGAAGGGCATGAAGGCTCTGGGGAGCTGTGTCTTGGCATCCCACACTGCGCAGGCTGGTGGGGCAGGACGGAAGTGCCCTGAGAGGCTGGGAATTTGGCCAGTGCAGGTGGCCCAGTCCCGTGGGCATCCACGAGCAGCCTGGCTGTGGATGATCACGCAGGGCCTGTTTGTGCACAAGTGGAGGGTGTGCAGTCGCGGGGCGCTCCCTCTTGTCCAGTCTGTGCTGTGTGTACACTGGGCTGCCACAAGAGCTTGTGGCTGTGTGCCTTCCCCCAAGGCTGGGCATTGCTTTGCTTGTTGGGGCTCTTCCTTGGGTCACCCTCCATCCCCATCCCTGCTGGGGCACTCGCAGGCAACCTGAGCCCTGTGACCTGCTGAGGTGGGTCTGTCACCAGCAGCCTGTGGCCCCCCCTCATGGTGAGTGCTTGTTTCCCAGCAGAGTACCCACAGGGCCCGGTCCCCACCCTCTGGAACGAGCCACCCGAGCTGCCCTCTGGCGCTGGCCCCTTCGATGCTGCCACCACCACTGCTCGACTCTCAGATGCCACCGCCTTCCCCTCGTATACCTCCGAGCTGGACCCCGAGGACACCACCCACCTGCACCGGCTGGACGCCGGGGATGGTATGTGTGTGGCTACCCGTGGGTTGTCTTCCCTCTGGATTTGCTTTTTATGGGAGGTGTTTGAGCCACCAGAGATGGCCTGTCCCCAGGGACCTGCTTAGGGAATCTTCCCTGCTGAAATGCCTCTGCTGCAGAGTGCTTGCCATCCCAGAGCCTCTGCCGAGGTGGCTGCCCCTGTCTGGGCTCTGACCTGTCACAGCATGTGCCTGTGAGAAGTGCCCTGAGCACCCACAGGGCTCTCCAGGGCAGGAGCCTCAAGCCTGTTGAACGGGGAGCGAGAGCTGCTCTCCTGAGCTGCAGCAGATGCCTGGCGTAGTGCAGTGCTGCAGCCGGGGTTAACAGGAAAGCTGAGTGCCAAAGCTTTGTGGCCTGGCTGCAGCACTGCACCACGGTCCTTGGCACCAGGACCTGGCTGAGGCAGCAGGGCTGGCTCCATGCTCCTGCCCCAGGCTTCGATGCTGCTGGGGCGCAGGACCACACCTTGGCCATGTGGAGACAGGACCACCACTGTCAGCTCAGGGAGCTCTGGGGCAGCAGTGTGGCTCCATTGGGCTGTTGGTGGGTGTGGGATGATCCCAATAGCCCTTCCCATCTGGGCCCCACGACGTCCACTGACCTGACACCACTTCTTCTCTGTCCCTGCAGGCTCACTGGGGCCAGGAGCTATCGGTGCCATTGTCATCGCCTCGCTCCTGGGTACATCTGTGCTTGTGGCCTTGGTCGTCATCACGCTGAGAAAGTTCTCTGCCTCCTGAACTCAATAAAGGATTTTGCTGTAACACACCCAGCCTGACTCCTGCCCTCAGCCGCTCCTGCTTCCCCACTGCCTGGGTGAGAAACGCTGCTGTGGATGCAGCAAAGGGCATTTCAGGCCCAGAGTGCTTTTTGCTCCCAGCATGCAGCTCCCCAGGGCGCACATAGACCTGGTAGAGTTGCCCCCACAGTCACGAGGGATCTGCTGCAGCGCGTGGCTCTGAGCTGGCAGCAGCTCTCTCGGTCTGACCTGGGTGGTGGAAAGGGTGTTCGGTGTCACATTGCCCAGCTTTTCTTGGGAAGGGCTGTTCGGTTGGTGTGAACCACCCTGGTATTTCCCCATCTCCCCCCACCCCACATTCACATTCACCCCATGTTTGGGCCATTTGCCTCCCACCAACCGCACTGGAGGGGAGTGGGGAGGAGGTGAGTGGGAGGAAGAAGACACGTGTGATGCTGTGGTGCTGGCTCACTCAGCTATATTTCATCACACGGAAAAACAAGACGACAAGAAGTTCCCCTCAGTTCGCAGAGACAGCTGGGGGGGCTCCAGCCCTGCTTCTGGGCCCCAGGCGTGGTCCTGTACAACATGTGAGGCCACTGAAATGGGGGCGTGCAGGGCTGGGTCTGAGGGAGTAACACTGGATGCCACTCGGTGCCTGAGAACGGCACAGCCGGTGCCAAGGGTTTGGAGTCCTAAAGAGTCACAGCAGAGCAGGAGGGGCCAGAGCGAGTCCCAGGGCTTGGTGGGGAGACACGGGACAGGGCTGGGCAGCCCTAAGCCCCCAGAGAAATGCAGTGAGGAACTGGTGTCCTGGCACTGGGGAAGCTGGGTCAGCCCCTTCACCAATGAGTCAGCTGTTTCCGATGGGAAGGGAGCATTTCTGAGCCAGGAGGAACATCCCAGGTGGGTGCGTGGGGCTGTAGTGCATGGGCTGGGCTACAGAGCTGGGATGTGGGCATTTCTCAGGTCGTTTGAAGGACTTAAGAGCTGGATGGAGCTCCTCTGAGTTTTGCATTAGAGAACCTGTGGCTGCTGCAAGGTCTGGACCCTGAGCTGGAGGTTTGGTTGTACTCAAAGCTGGCTCTGAGGGCTGTAGGAGGGGCCTGATGTGGGGTGTCCCCATTAAATTAGCCCAATGCACCAGACTGGGCACTGCAGTCTCTCCCTGGCCCCCAGCTCTTGGCTGGGCTGAGCTGCCCAGGGCCTTCTCCCTGGGGTGGCTGGGGCAGGCACAGCCCTGCAGGCAGCTGCTGTGTGCAGAAGCGGTGGCACTGAGGGGGGGGACACCTTTGCTCTGCCTGCACTGCTGTGGCTCCCACCAGTTTGGTCGTGGGGGCTGGCTGCAGCCCCCACAATGCAAAGCGCTGGTCTGGCCGTCCAGGGCTGGGGTGGCAGTATGGACAGCCCCACAGCCAGCCCTGGCCCTCCTGCAGCTGGATCCAGCCTCATGCTACATGCCCCATGTGAAACCTGGGCCATGCCTGGCCCAAAGAGCAGTTTCAGGGCCCTGCTTCAGCGCCTCCTGGTGTCCTGCTCCCTCCTTACTCTGCCACCAGTGTGGCCGTGCTCCTCTGCTCTGTGTGTGGGATGCACGGCTCCATCGGCAGGCGGCTGCTCTCCATCCCTTTTTTGAGCACAATCACGGTGCCGCCGGCTGCAGTGCCTGGAAGCCTCTCCATTGCAGCACTACAGAACGATGCCAAAGAATTGACTTCCCTAATGGCTCCTGGTGGCAGCTCGGGAACAGCCTGTGGCTAAGAAGCCCTCCACTGTGGCCACGTCTGGGGCTGCTCAGAGTGAGGTGGTGGAACAACAGGCAGCTGCAGGGGGTCCACCTGCTGCTGGTCTCAGCGCTGTGCCCTGGGCTTCATGCGATGCTCAGTGCCACGGCTGGAAGGAGTGAGGATCCATCTCTGCTGGCGATGGAGGATTTGCTTATCTACAGAGGTGAGCCTGGGAGTCGGTGTGCGCAGGCCGTGCGTGCAGCTGGGCGGGGTGGGTCACAAGCATGCAGGCAGCGATCGCGGGACAACAGCTCCTGGGGTAATGTCACTCGCCTGCTGCTTGGCAGCTTGGGTCTGCTGGTGCTCCCGTGGTACGTGGTGGCTGGCACCCTGCTCTGTGCCTCAGCAGCAGAGAGCACAAGGGCTGCATCAAATGGGAAAGGCTGTGGTATCAGGCTCCTGCAGAGGGATGCCGGCTGTGGAAGAGGAGCTGAGCTGTGGGGCAGAGCCCAGGTGTGCTTTGAGGCTATCAGGCAGGCAGCGGTGCGGTCAGGGCTGGCGAGGTTGGGCTCCTCGTCGAGCTGGGCAGGGTAAGGAGCGTTCTGGAGCGTTTATCTGGAAGTAGATTGAGAGTGTGCCTGTGGGAATGGGCCCAGAAGCTTCGCAGCCAGACTGGGCAGATTGAGGTTCCTGGGGCTCGTTCCAGCATGGAGCCAATGGGTTGTGTGAGAGGCAGTGAGACACCTCTTTGTTTCCATTTCTACCCCTGTAAAATGCAGCGTTAGGAGGGCCCCAAGCTCAAAAGATGTCAATGAGCTATGAGTGCTCAAACTGGGTAATGTTAATTGCTGTAAGGTTTGTGGCCACGTGCCTGACCCAGCCCCAGCTCGCAGCACATCTGCAGGGAACTGGGGTCTGTTGGCCGGCACCCGCTGGCCTTCAGCCTGTGTCTGTCTGGCTTGTGCTTCTGAAGGCTTTACAGAACACCTGGAAAAGGGTTACTTTAGCCAGTTCAAAGTGCTGATGTCCAGGGAAGGATCAGTGCCGCGGGAAGCACAGGGAAGAGCCCAGTATCTACAGTCTGTTTGTTCAGGGGTTCGTGTGCCTGCTCCACCACATCAGGTCCTGCACCACGGCCCATGGCACCACTGCCACATCCTCCCAGCTGGCAGCCTCTGTCCTCTACCTCTCTTCCAGAGGCATTCCAGACACTTGGGGACACCAGTGGTCATTGGCGGTTCCTGCTACCCAGTTTCCTCCGCTGACTGTCATCCGACTTGTGCACTCGGAAACACTCCTTCAAGTTCTGAGCTCGGATTTTGGGGTTCAGGATCTCCTCCCCCATAGAACTGGGGAACCAGCCCCTCTCCTGGTCGTGAAGACGCTCCCCAAATATCCAGCCTGAGCAGAGACAGAGACAGGTGTAAATGGGGAAAGACTGTCCATTGTTCCTGGGATACCTGTGCTGTAAAGAGACTCTGGAGCTGACAGTGCTTTCTGTAAGCTGCTCAGAAGCCTGTGCTGGAGCAGGAACAGTCTGCAATCTAGCCAAGGAGGCCCACTTGCCTGAGCAGCATTGTGTTTGGACAACTGGCTAAAGAAGGCAGGCACTGCTCCACTGAATGCTCTCCACTGCCCCTGATGCCCCAGGGGCAGCCTGTAGCAGAGACCCAACGTGACTACAAGTGTGCCCCAAGGTGGCTGCAAAGGATCATCAAGGGAAGAACAGTTCTAGCCTAGATCTGGAGTGGCTGTCTCAGCCCTGCTGTGGCCCACAGCCAGCGCTAGGGTGGCTGGGCCAGCTTTGCCACAGATCAGGGCAGCCTGGATTTGAGTTTGCTCAAGTTTTAGGAGGAGACAGTAGTGCTCTCTGCCACAATGCCAGTGCAGGGGGCTCTCCCTGGCTGGAGGAACCCTCTGGTCTGTGTGGCAGCCACCCACCTAGAGTGCTGTCCACCCTTCCCCAGGGATGCCCAGCCCATCCCTCGTACCGTCATCTGTCTTGTCCAGGATGTTGAGGACATCAGCCAGCTCTAAGGACAGCTCATCCGGCTGCTGTGCCACGTACGGATGGACACACTGGATCTGCGGGCAGTCTGCCAGGGAACAGGGAAGAGTTAGGGATGGGATGGCACGGAGCCCACTGCAGGGCAGCATGCCTCAGGTGAGTAGAACACTGTGAGCTCTGTGAATGGCTCCTCTGAACTGCTAAGAAACCCTGCAGAGGCTGAGCGGTGCCCCAGCCACAGGGCCGGACCCAGGGAGCATCTCTGCGGGGATCACCACCGCAGTGCCACCCACGAGCAGCGTGGGTGGGAAAGGAGAGCACTGGTACATCCCAGGTTGGAGGGGAGTAAGGTCTGGGACAGGCCCAGGCTCAGAGACAAGTGGATGTTGATGGTGGAAACACAAGGGGAGCCCTTGGGAGAAGCTTCAGCTTCAACTGAGGGCCCAGGCCCAGGGCTGGACTAAGATCAGGACAGAAGAAGGTGCCCTGGGGTACGGATGAAGAGCTCCTGGCTCCTATGCTGTATCTCTTACCAACAAGCCTTGATGTAAATGAAACGAATTTGGTTCTCCGATTTGGGGCCAGCGAAATCATCCAGCGCTTCATTTCGCTCCTGTTTAGGGGAGACAAACCGAGGCTGTGAGCATGAGACAGTTATAGGGACCCCAGTTCTCCTGCACAGCCAGCCCTGGGGTCTTAATTCCTTCTCTCACAGCCTCTTCCTGCCTGTCCCCCTGGGGTCCTGGACTCACTGGTGGAGCTTAGCCCCCTCTCGCACGCAGTGGTTGAGATGTCACACCTGCCACAGTGCCCTGGGCCCTGTCACACAGGCTTGGCTTGCTGTAGGGCCACCAGACTGTCTGTGCCCACAAGCAGCAGGGTCCCCCTCTGGGGACCTGCACAGCTTCAGAAAGGCAGCAGAGCCCAGTCCCAATCAGCAAAGGCAGCTCCTGGCTGCGCTAGGTCAATAGCAGCAGGTTTTCCTGGAGAAAAGCAGTTAGAGGAATTTATTCCTGTAGCTGCTGTATGGGAACATTTAAAGGGCAGAGCTGATTAATTCACTTGCAGATGAACGCTGGGACACACCAATGGTACTGCTTGCTTTGCAGTGGATGAAACAAGAGACCCGTGTGAACACATTGTTGTGCCTGCAGCAGGAGGGTGAAGATTTCACAGGCACAGGAGAAGCCCCCAGCCTGGTGTTCCCTGGAGGTTCCCTCAGCCCTGCTTGGAAACAGGGCAGTTCATCTTCACAGGCTCCTGCCTGGAGGAGCAGCTGTGCTCCTGGCCCTGAGGGAGGCAGAACTTTATACCTTCTCAGCCTGAATTTATACCTTCTTAAAGCTTGAATCTGACACAAATCTAAACCACCTGAGTGTCTCTTGGTAGGAGAGAGGACTAAAAGAGAGATGTGAAGGACAAGTGCTGGCAGGCTGATCTGTGAGGCTGGGGACACCTTGTGCTTCAGGTTTGAAGCCTGATGTCAAAGCCCACTGAATCCACTTGCAGCTGCAAGTCAAGCACAGCCCCTTACACTGTGAGGGACCTGGCATGTAGAGATCCAGCCAAGGGGCTCGCCACGATTGTAGTCCTGTCTGCAGGCTGACCTCACAGCCTTGTACAAAGCTCCTTGCAGGGCTCTTTGGGTCCTGCTTGCAGCTCCCATCTCCTCTCAGCCTGCAAGGGGCCCACCTCCACCCCAGACCAGCTCCTCCGACAAGCTGTGACCAAGTGTACTGCCAGGTCCTGGCAGAACCCATCCAGGGCACTGGCTGCAAGCTGCCACCAAGGAGCTGTGGGTTCAGAGCTCGGCAAAGCTGCAAAAGCTATGGAATAGATGCACCAGTCTGGCACCCACTTATCTCTTCTAACTCTTCAGTTCTCCAGTTTGTGCCCAGTTCTGTGCCCCAGTCACCCCTGCAGCTCTAGAACAGCAGCCTTCAGCAGTTGGTAGCTCACATTTCAGTGCATGAGACCTGTTGGCAAGCACTGTGCTGGATCATGTGCTCACTGCAGCCACCTAGGAGAACCAGACAGGATGCAGGAGCACAGAACTGCAGTTGCCTCCTATGAGCTGAGGCAAACCCTGTCCTGGTTTATGGTTCTCTGCTCAGCTCAGCCTCACAGACGTCAGATGTGCGTTTGCCCTGCATAACGTGGCTGCTGCCTCTATTTTCAGTCCAGCAGAGCTGCTGTCACGTGTCTGGAGAGAAGGTGCAGTTGCTCACTGTGCTGGGGACTCGCCTCGCTGACACCGGGGCTGCAGTAGGATGTGGTCCCAGCTGGGACTGGTGTTCCGTAAGGGATATGGATGTTGAGAGCTGACCTACTGACAGCAAAGTGACACCAAGCTGGGGGTCCACATCATCTCAAGTAGCTGCTGAGTTGGTGGCACTCATATAACAACACAGATGCTGTGTCTAGAAAAGGCAGGCCTGGTAAGGCTCGGGTCAGCAAGAAAGCCATGTCCTGAGCGCTGAAACAATCAGGTCTGTGTTAGTGCAGCTGAATCATTTGCCCATTCTGAGCTTGTTGGAGCCTGAAGTGAAAAATTCAAGAGCCAAAAAAAACCTGTATCCAGGGATACAAAGAGACCCTGAGCCGCAGAAGGGCTGTGCAAAATCTGCATCGGCTGTGGAAGGCACCGAGGGAGCAGCAGCTTCTCCCACCTTTGCCTACCAGCAGGAGGCACTTCTCAGGGCTAGCAGGCACAGCCTTGACCTTTGTAAGCAGTGTTGGGCTGATGGTTGGACTTGATCTTAGAGGTCATTTCCACCCTTAGTGATTCTGATTCTAAGTGAACGAGCTGAGCTGCTGGAGCATGCACTGCAAGCATCCTACTTGCTTTTACTTTCTGAATGTGCTGTGGGCTCTAAATCAGTTGGGCTCCTGTGCAGGGGCTGATTCCTGACCAGCAGTGGAATCTCTGCCTGCCTGACCCTGGTAAGCCTGGATTGCTCAGGCAGGGTGCTGCCCTCATGTGGGTGTAGGGAGAGAGCAGTGCTGAGCACTATCAGGGCGACTGTTGTACTCACTGAGATGATGCCTTCAGCATGTAGCTGGCTTCCCGGTCATCTGCGTTCTCCAGCAGCCTCAAGATGAAGACATTGGCCAAACTCTGCCCCTGGTCTTCTAGCTCCTCTACCCGAAGAAGACCTCGAGGAGCCGAGTCGAATACTTGGTACTTGTCCCTGGGAGAGGTTAAAAAGAAGGTTTGGAAAAACTGCAGCAATCCCATGAGACTTTGGCTTCAACCACCCAGTACTGAGGACGCAGACCAGGAACCGCTGCTTGGCAGGAGGAAAAAAGATGTCCTGCTGTGGGAAGGGATGAGCGAGCACCTACAAATCCCCACCGCAAAGCAAGAGACCTTCTCCTTGTTCTGCTTTAGGTATTCCACATGGCCTAGAACAAGTTGCTTGCTCCTTCTGAGATCCCGTTTTGTTCCCACAGATGCTGCTTCCTCAAAGGGGCCTGTAAGGCTTAATTCATTCCTATCTGTAAAATGCCTCTGTGTTTTCTGGACACAAGCTACCACAGAAGCAAAATATTTCCAGTCGTACAGACACTGCGGCGACAAGTTTATTAGAAACGTTGGACTAGCAAGATGATCTCTACTGGTGAGTCTAGTTAATGCTACAAAGAACACGCTGTTTTCTGGGGCCCGTCTGTTTGTGCTGCTATATTTCACAAGTCTCTAGTTGCACAAGACCTAGTCCTAAGCATGATGACGTTCTCCTCCTCCTGAAGCAGGTTCCACCATGTCAAATATAACCTCTAGCCTCATGCCGAAATTTATACCCCTCCCTGCTGCTCAAATTTTCTACCTTGCTTTCTTAGAAGTTTAACTGACTAAATCTGAGCTGTTCTTCAGGCAGTGATAAGTCAAAAATCACTTCTTAACAGGAAGACAGGCTTCCTGAGTCATCCCACCAGTTGTAGCTCACTGGTGCATAAGCGAGCCCCTGATGTCTCTGCTGGGAGACCTGGCCTGGAATCTGTTCAAATACTGTTTGCCATAAATTTTCAGTTGGAGATAGCTGTGCCACCCACGAAGAGTCAACTGTCAAGGTGTACAGGTCAGATCAGGATGCCTTCCCTGTGCCTGGGTGACAAGACAGGGGACACAGCATCGCAGCTTGGATAAACCCAGGGGCAAAAACGACTAATGAAGTGCCCTGCATACTACCCAAACTTTGCACTCACCCAGGAATTTGCCGGCAAATCACCAGCAGATCATTGAAAAGGAACAAGTAGATTTCTCTGAAGAGTTTCTTGGTGCGAAGTGTTCGTGATGTCTTTGGACCGTTCATTTGTTGCAGTTCCCCCTGCTTCAGCAGCCAGCGGGAGTGAGAGATGATTGGAACAGACTAGAAGTGAGGAAAATACAGCAATGATCAGGAGAGAAGCAAAAACTCATGAGTCCATGTGGTCAAGGTGCTGAAAGCAACAAAAGATGCAAAAGGAAGGGTGAGATCTGGTCGCCATGACTTGCACTGCAGGGGACGGAGCAGAGCTGCACAGAGAGGGCAGTGTGCTCTGCCAGACGCGCCACAGCCTGGCACAGAGTGTAACAGAGCTCAGACAGGGACACAGCAGGGGTCCAAGAATGAACAAACACTCAAGGGCAGCGATGCTGAAGTGCCAAGTGCTGGATTTAAACACCACGCTACACCCTGCACAGTCTGGTCTGTCTCTGGGAGATCCCACGTCTCATCCCCGGGGCTCAGCCTTTCTGGCCAGGCAGACTGACTTTCAAAAAGATGTATTTGGCTTTTCAGCTCCAAAAATCCCCCGCCAGGTTAAATGGGTTCTCAGTGCTTGGGTCTGTCCCAGCCAGGAGGAGAATACTGTCTATGCAGCCACAACACCCTTTCTGCTGGAGTTCTATCACACATTGTGTTAAAAATAAGAAGCTCAGAACAAAGCAAATCTTATATTAGAACACTGTGCTTCCAGTCAAATGACTGAAGTATGGGTAAAAACTTGTGTAGCTGCCGCTCCTCCCACCTTCCTTCCCTATGTCTGTCACACACATGGTGGCAAATCTTTCCTTCCACACACACAGTGGCACAGTCTTTCTTTTCACACTGTTTTCATTAGAGCAGTCCTGCCTGCACCAGTGCCCAAGGCAGACCTGCTCCAGGGATGAACCTGCTCCTGCCTGTATTACAGCCTCAGCCTTACTAAGAGATGAAGGCAGCCTTGTAGCTACACCAATCTAGTCCTGTGGATTGTGGTCTAGTCCTGACACACTGGTTGAGTGCTCTGGGAAAATCAAATTCTTGGGTGCCCAGTGTGGCTTTCTAAGCAAACTGTCTCAAACTTTTTTGCTTCAGTTTTCCAGGTACGTAAAAAGCTTGTTAGGATCTGAGAAGCATCTCCAGAGCACTCAAGAAAAGAACTGGCAACTTCATACTCAGCACTGGAGTTCTACAACATATATTAAATGAGATCTGGTCAGACACCCCTATACACTGATTCAGTAATTCCATAAGTGGAGCCAAAAGAGATCACCATCAGGTAATTAGAGATCGTACATAAACACAGGGGTGAACTAAAATGGTGATATTTTCATTTTGGTGGTATATTCATTTTGGTATTTTCCAGCTTTATAATGTTTTACTTCGTAGCTTTCATCTTCCTTTAATGTCATGTGCAATGTAAAATAATAGCTGAAAGCTGAGCTGGATTTTGAAGGGAGGTGAGAGGGAGGAGCCAGAGCCGAGAGCAGGAGCAGGAGCCACCCGCTGGGGGGGGTTGATGGCAGCAGCATGTCACAGCTGTGCACGCACAACGCGCCAGCCTCAGCACCACCCCGGCCTCTGCACACGTGCACAGAGACCACATGCATGGACACAGTGCCTGTGGCAGCAGCATCCCTTTCAAAGGCTGTGGAGGGAGACAGCGTGGACCAGGACACCGCTGAACACTCATGAAAAGGAGTGCAACAAGGTCAGTACCGTGTATGTGCACACAACACCTGCATATTCTTATTTAGTTGTCTGCAAAGGGTTACTGGGCTACGCTTATACCTTGATTTTGAATTCCAGTTTCTTCTGGATGCTGATCATCTGCTCTGTTCGGCTCATCTTCCTGACACCTTCATTGCATGCTTTCACCACCTGTAAAAAAAGAGAGTAGAAAGATTTGCCTCCACTGGCCTTAAGCAGGTAAGTGACGATGGACAGCACAGAAAGGCCTGGCTATGACAGGGTAAGTGCCCTGCTGTAATAGGAATTGACCAGGCCAAGCTCTTCTGTCAGCATTGTATTTGCATGGAAAAGAGAAGGCAGTGGGGAAATCCCACCAAAATCCCCCAAATATCCAGAAGGAGTTACAGTTGGAAGCTATCAGAGGACACGTTAGATGGCCACGTTTGTACTGAAGCAGACAGTAGTAAGCAGTACTTCTGGTCACACATCAAAAGGAACAGCTCATTTTCCAGATCCTACACCACCACGTATCTTCTTTGTCCCCAATGCTTGAAACGAGGTATATGTGCAGTATCATCTTCACAAAGAGAATGAAGCCAAAGATCTTCATCTCAAAGATGTAAATGTTGTGGTTCTGCCAAACATCACCAGATGCCAAGGCTATAAAATGTCCCAGGGGAAGGTATGGTTCATCATACAGAGCCCAGCTGTGTTTGAGTACAGACCACTAACAGAAAAGCCACAACCAATGTGCAGTCACTACCCTGTTACAGGGACCTTAACCTAGATGCCACTGCCTGTTTCATAAGGAGCAACTCTCTTGAGACCTAGCTAGGTAGAAAAATTACATTGGAGAATAAGCTGCACTTTGTGCTCTGTTTCTGCTACTCAAAATCCACCCAAATATCAGCAACTGAATCTGTGATCAGCTCTTACCTCTCAAACAGGACACCTACAGAGAAAATAAGTACCACATGATCTCTGTTGTGATGCCTGACCCTAGCTGGACATTAGGCATGTAAACTGAAACACTTAAGAGATAAATTACCATGCAAAGGGAGTTATCAAATTGATCATGTGAGTCACTGACAGTTGAACAGAAAAACAGCATTTTTCCATCAACAGTTGTAGTCACCTGCATGCTACAGGAACAGCCTTCCTCAGGCTTTTGACCAAAGGGAAACCAATTTGCTACCAGACATATTTTAAGGGATTCTGCAAACACAAACGAATGCAGAACGTTCTTCACTACTAACGTCTTTGTCTTTATTCCTAGCTATCTCCAAGCATACACTTCCTAGACTAAGGCAAATCCAAGAGCCCATTTGTTGTAGTATTTCAGTCAGAGACTGCAATCGTATTCTGAGGCTGATGTTCTAGCACAGTTTTCAACTTCAAATCCTTATATTGAACTGTGGGATCCAAAAGATGTCCCAAGCTTCTGATGGAGCAAGGGTTCAAGGGTTCGGACTCTGTCCTGGCCCACGCAGATGCCAGCTACATCCAGGTCACTCAGAGGAGTAGCCTGGAGGTGGGAACTTGTCAAGAACAGCACCAATGGAAAACACCCCAAAGCTTTCCTGGTGTTTTTCACACAGCAGCAACCAGCACAACTGAACACCACAGTTACCTACACCCTCACGGAAGAGGGCTAAAAGCAGGCCTGAGTACTTCATTAAGAAACTGGTATTCTAGGTCAGAGAAAGAAGTGGCTGTATTGGAGGAAGCTTGACACAGTTGTACTCTGCTGCCAGTTGCAGCTAATTACATCTCTTGGTGGGATCCATCACCTTCAGGTATCTGCAAAAATAATTTGTATTCTCAAAGACTCTGGGGGAAAAGAGTCTCTCTGCCTTTCCTACAGCGGAAATACACACATCTGTTGTTAGCAAGGGATTCCTCATCGCTGACATCTAAGTGCTGCTAGATTAGTCTGTCTTTGAAAGCAAGGAAGACTTAAAAAAATTACTCGTGAAACACAGTGACGGGATTCAAAGGAACAGCTCCAGGAGAGAATATAGTTTGTATGTTTTTTTGGGGGGGAAAGGGGAGGAAAGAGCATGATGTTTTAATTTTGATGGCCTTCAGTTAGCTCATTCAGTTAGCTCATTCCGACTTACTGTTTCCAGTTCCTTATGTGCATCCAGAGCGGTGTTTTCTCTGTCAGACTTCTCTTCCACTTTCTTCAAAATATTCTGCAGGGGAGGAAAGGCTGTTAATTCTGATCCCAATCTGACAGCACAGAAAGGTCTTTGCTAACCTCCAAGTTATTTCTGGCCATCAGCCTAATTACAGGATAGATGACAGAGTACAGTGACTCTCACCTCTTAGTTCCTCTCTCTCATTAAAACCTGTTCCCATCTCCCACCTGACCTTATATCTAAAAGTCATACAGCAGGCAGATTCTTATTTTGTAAAAATAAATGAATATATAAGAATAGCTAGAGTTGGCACTAACAGACAGACAGTGTTATTGGTAATCCCAGTGGGATAAAACAGTTTGAGCTGCTTCTTTATCCCTAGAAGCATGTTCACCAGCAGTGTTTAGAGAAGCTGGCAAAGCACAGGAGGAAGATAGCTGAGTCTGGTCCAAGCCACCATGACGTAGGGCATTATACAAGGAACATTTCTGTGCCCTGCAGCTCTTCCGCACTATGCATCTGTGTGTCAGCATCCCAGCCATCAGGCTACTGGGTTAATGGACTATTGCTACCCCTTCTTAGCACCTCAACAAATTTCCTCAACTCTTTTGATCAGTAAAAGCTGTCCGGAATTCCACACCAATTTGGGGATGGTCTCTGAGTGAAATATATTTTCATAGCTGTTGAGAACATCTAAATTTACTGAAAGGCTTCCTCCAGCTCTAGGATTGACTGTGGCTGTATATAAGCCTCATTCACAACTGCTGGAAAGGAAAATTCCAGGAGTGATCCAGACTTCAGGAGAGAGAGACAAGCAAAACTCTACCTGCACCAGCAGCTTGAGCCGAGTGATCCTTTGAAAGGGCAGAATCAGGAACGAAGAAAAGGACAGGCCTTTGCACTTAGGATCCAGCTCCAGCTGTGAGATCAATTCCCGGAAAGCTGGTTTGTCCTGGCTGAGAGGAGAGAGAGAAGGTGAGGGCTTTGAGTGCTACGCTGCCCAGACTCTGGTATATGGCCAGTGATCCAAAAGCAGCTCAGTTCCAGGGACAGCATCTGCCTGGCCTCTCCCAATGAGAGAGAAGAGGGGATGAGGGGACTGAAGGCTTCTAGGTGTATTGTAGTTTAAATCTAGAACTATTTATAGTGTTGGGGGAGGGAAAAAATAGACTTCTAATGTACAAGCCATGGTAGTGTTCACATGTGTTAGCACATCCAGCTCAGCAGCATACGCTGTGTGCGTGGGTGTGCGTGAATGGGGTGTGTGTCCAAGTAGATGAGTCAGAGGCATAATTATATGCTTTTACACAGTTGGAACTCTGTCATAAGGTGAAAATCACAGAGTCATAAGAACAAGACAAGCCACAGAACAGCTCAAGCTTGGTTACTCCTGGCTGCTTAGCCGGAGGATGGAAATCATTATCTAGCCTGAGGAGGGCACGGGCCATGCCTGGGCCTTCCCTGATGGTGCTCACAACAGATGAGGGCACTGCTGGACCGTGGACACAGCTGCACAGAGTAGCCCCAGCTGCCTTAGCCAAACACAATGCTCCCTGACAACTGTGGGGCTCCGAGGAAGACTTACACTGCTGGAGTCCTGGCTAAAAGAAACAGCACGGACACAAAGAGACTGCCGTGCAAAACCTGCCTTTGCTGTGTGTGAGCGGCAACAGCTGAGAGAAGTCACTCTAAGTGTTTCTCCCTGCTCCAGCAGGTACTTGTGTGTCTCGCCAAGCAAAAGCAGAAGGGACCTGTGTGCATCTGAGGAATAGCCAAATGGGGGGAACTGTGACACACCATAGGCTTCACGCTCAGCCAAGTGCTGCAGAATTCTTGTGCTAGCCAGGAACCAGTGGAAGGGAGTCTATTTACAGTTTGCTTTATGTTCTCCTCCAGATGAAAAAATGCTGCCCTCTAAATTTGTATCTAGGAATAGCTCCAACAGGTCCTTTTCAAGCTAAAGTAATCCAGTCTATTGCTGCTTCGCTTCTGAGTGTTGAGCTAATGGCTCTGGGCAAACCATTTATATTCTGCAGTTATATTGCTCATGTTTAACTGAAGGAAACCCTGTGGTACTCTCCTTTTGGAGAGAACCGTTAGCCAAGCTCAACAGAGGCCCCGTAAAGTGGGGGGTTTCTGCCTCAAAGCTGGAGAGCAGAGAGAGGAAAGGATTAGGGCTTGTTACACTCCCTGAACCATCTGCTGCTATGGGAGGGAAATTCAGTGCAGTACGTGCAATGGACTGTCCTGAAAGAATCCAGGACATTGTAACTAAAGAAAAATTAATTCTGCTCAAAGACAAGCTTGTAGGGCACTTTTTGTTTTGAACTGGCGTAAGAGAATTCCTACTGGACCAGAAGACTTACTAAACTTGAAAAACACTACAAAAATATCTCAGATTATATCCTCAGGCCTAGGTAACATCTGTGTGTGTAATACCAGAATGTAAAAAACCTAATTTTCAGCTGCAGGAAAATCAAATGCCTTGCTGAGAAGGTCAAGAAAAGCAGTGGCTGCTCTTATCATCAGAGATATATATTACATTCTTGGGCTTCCAATCTCTTGCCCCTACCTGCAGTTTAAAAACACATATATCTCACAAGCATGTGACCACATGCACACCATAAATATTTCCCCCGGGTGGAAACTGCTGGCTCTGAATTTATGTGGGATGTTACCTGCATACTATATCACCACACCCTTACCATAAAGCCTTTTCATTGTGTTTTCTTTTTATAGCTGCAGTGAAAAAATCAGTGAAGTGGGAAATCCCATTTCTGTCCTATCTAGCCCTTTCTCATAAATATAAAAATTACAGCTGTATCTTTGGCTTATACAATTTTGAAAAATAATTTAGCATCAAGCACTGGAACTCACAGAAGCTGCTTGTAAGCTCTCTCCTGGTAGGTCTGGTTGGAGACGTAGGTGATGTACACAGAGAAGTGATTAACTGTATGCTGGTAGACAATATCGCACACATCCGAGATCACAATATTCTCCTCCACTCGCTGTTCAAGGTCCAACAGGAAGCTAGATGAGAAACCCAGTGCTCATGTTAAGTGTGACCTGTCTGTCCCAGGAAATTCTCAGAAGACGACCTGATGGTTCACACAACGAATGTGTCCACAGGCTCTTTGAAAAGGCAGTGGGTAACAGATTGCCCCTAGTCAGCTCCTCCATCCCTCGACAAAGTTAGGTAAAGCAATGCCATTCAGCTGAGTAAAAATCCAGCAGCAGTTGTCTTACCGTTCACTAACAGCCATGACATCCAGGACATTGGAGAAGAGGATGTGAGCCTCAGACGGGTGTAAGATCTTCTTCAGGCGTTCGTTCTCCATGAAGTGAGACACCAGCAGATTCAGACTTTTGTAATACGATGCTTCAGAAGTAACCAGCTCAAACATAGCCTGGGGAGAAGCTCAAAGTAGGAAATCAGCAGGTACCTTCCACTACTACAGAGAGGCACAGGCAGTGTTAATGCAAGCATCTGTACTGCACGCAGTCACGGGCCTTGCACCCACCTTCCAGACCCAGAGTATGGGGACAGGTAAGCCCAAAATGGCATTTGCTATGTGTTACATAGGATAGCAAATTGAATGGGAAAGATTTCCTCCCTCAACAATCAGCCTTGCTTCTTCTGTCTCTCCTAAGTTGTCTGACCACATTACCTTCCATTGAATCACTCCAGCAGAATTCTTTCTTTTTCTCATTATGCACAAGCAGTCTGATTTTGCGCACGTGCACACACAAAAGCACTTTGTGGGCTCCCCCCCTTCCTTCTTAGTGTCACTCAGGCTTGACCTGAGGCTGCCAAGACACTGGATCCCCCCTTGCCCACTTGTCATAGTCCTGCAATTTCATCTCTCTTTTAGGGAGCTGTCTTTGGCAGCTTCCACACACATCCCAACCCGCTGCCAACCGTGACAGCGCTGGCTGATATCTCCCCTCGCTGTGGCTTATTGTGCCTTGCACCCTCTCCACTCTTGTCTCAGAAAAGCCAGGGTGTAAGGGTTGGGCTGTCCAGCACCTGGCATGCTGCAGTCCCGGTGTGCGACACGCGCTCTTTGGGGCAGAGCACATGGAAACACACAGCTGTGGTGCTCCAGCCCCTGTGTGTTCCCTGACCCAAAGGAAACACAGCTGTTACTGTCCAAAAACTCAGGCATACGCTTTTCTCACCCAATTCACAAAAGGACTAGGACAAGATGCCTTAGTCCTTAATTATCACCAACAAATAATACCAGCCCTTGTCACTGCTGTTAAAGTCTGGCTTTCTAAGGCCAGAGACGTGGTCTGGGGAAGTAGAAAAACAAATTTATGGCTTGGTTCAGAGATAAATTATGAGTGAAGACAAGGAGGTAAAACCTTCTGCCCACATCGTATGCCACAGGGACAGTGCACTATTACCACACAGAGCTCACTTACTCTCCACAAAAGTGTTTGTTGTCTTCCTGGGGCAGTAGATAAGAAAGATGATTATTTGCACAGCTACTGAATCCATTAGTTGAAGTAAGATTAATTCAAGATTGTTCCAAGGGCTTCAACACCGTGAAACATCCTTAGGTCCTTCAGACATCTCTTGTAAAAGTGCATCTTGGGTTCCTTGTCCTAGGCCTGGTCCACATTGGCACTACTGAAAGAGGACTCTTTTGGTAGCTCAGTGGAAGTCTCACTTCTTTGAACCTAAAACTGCTTCGGACCCTTGAGCCCACTGCCAACCCAAGCTCCCCCACTACCCACAGCTCCTCTGCTGGTGAGGGTGGGAGCTGGACAGGCAGTGCAGGTGCGTGGCCCTGAGCTCCACCGCCTCTCAGAGGCTGCACGGGTCCAGCCCAAGTCGAGGAGATCCAATGGAGCAGCAGGTACATGCAGGAATTTTTGTGCTGTATATATGGAAAAATATCTTCCAAATTAGATGGGGGGGTTGTCCTGTGGCTTGGTTGTTCTTTTTTTTAGAGGGCTGATTTGTTGTTTGGGTTTTTTTCTTCTAAAAGAATTATCTGAAATCTCCACTAATCACTTTTTGGCCTTTTCCTGGAAGTACTGCAATGCATCACAGAAAAAGCTGAGGGACAGAGACCTGCGTTATATTCCTGACACTATGCTGCAATCCAAGATCTGGGAGGATGGGCACAACAAGGAAGGACTGTTATTCAATCCAGAGCTGCTAAAATATCAGTCAAAGTGACATTTCAGTTCTATGCAGTGGCCAGGGACATCTTCGCTGGATCAGGTTGCTCAGAGCCCCATCCAACCTGACCGTGAATCTTTCCAGGGATGGGGCATCCACCACCTCTCTGGACAACCTGGGCCACTCTTTCACCACCCTCAGTATAAAAAATTTTTTCCTAATATCTAGTCTAAACCACCCCTTTTTTAGTTTAAAACCATCACCCCGTGTCCTATTGCTACAAGCTCTGCTAAAAAGTTTCTCACATCTTTCTGATCAGCCCCTTCCAAGTATTAAAAGGTTGCAATAAGGTCTCTCGGAGTCTTCTCCAGGCTCAACAATCCCAATTCTCTCAGCCTCTCTTTACAGGCGAGGTGTTGCAGGCCTTTGATCATTTTGATCCAACAGCTCCATATCCTTCCTGTGCTGAGGGCTCCAAAGCTGGACACAGGACTCCAGGTGGGGCCTCACCAGAGCAGAGCAGAGGGGCAGAATCCCCTCCCTCGCCCTGCTGGTCCCGCTTCTTTTGATGCAGCGCAGGACACGGTTGTCTTTCCAGGCTGCGAGCACACATTGCCGGCTCCTGTCCAGCTTCTCATGCACCAGGATTCCTGGGTCCTCCTCCACAGGGCCTCAGAGAGAACCTATCTCTGTCTCTGCATGACTAGCTTTAACTGTAGCTTTTTATTTGATAAATGAAAGGAAAAGACGAAATAGGTAAAAATACAATGAAGAATAAGTCATTATGTGCTGGGACAGCCTGTCCCTTCCAGATATCCTGGGGATTGCCACCACTAGTCATTTTGCACTGTTTTTTTCCTGCCAAGTCTTTGATTACAACGTGGCCATAAGAGCCAAGATCAAGATCTGCCACTCTACCACAGCCTTTAAACCCTCAGACACTTGCTTAATCTAGAAGGTTGCTTCCTGACCTGCAGAAGCTCCTCTGCTTATATTTGGAGAAATTAAAATGTGTGTGCTTGCTATTCACCTTAGTGGGGGATGCCAGACCTGCATGGGCCTGTGCAGAGTTCAAGTCATGCCAAAGAAATCACAAAATCTGAAGTGAAAGTATCAGTGTACGGGGTTCTCATTAAAAGGAGGTGCCAGGGAAGAATATAATGTCTCCACTGATCACAACAAGCTCCTGGAAGTGTTCACAGCATGCATAAGGCACAAGTTTCTTAATTTATTTTGGTGATCCAGCTGGTCCAAAGTAGCCCAGGCTGCTTTTGAGTGGTAAGTATGAGCTGCAAAGCTCCTAAACTGGCAGCAAACATCCAAACATGTGATGTGATGATGTGATCTCTGTGGAATAACTAAACTGTGCTGGCTGTAAGCAGTCACTAGAAAAAAGAGCATGAGCTTCTGGTCTCAGAATTGCAAAAATAACTAGAAAAAAATCTGAACAAAATGTCAGTGGGTGTAACACTGTCTTCCCGAGTATACAAATAGTCTGAAAAGATCTCTTGGAAACATGACCAACGCTGTTCCATCGGTCCCCTGGGCCATTAATTTCATGACTTCTCATAGTCATGTAAAAGCTATTCTAATCGTTTTAATTTCTTACGTTTTGGCAGAGAGACTGAGGAGGAAAAGATAAGTGAAGCCTAAAGAAGAAGGAAATGCAGAAGATAAAAAAGGAGAAAAACTAAGAGTCACCGAAGACAAGAATAAATAACCCTAGGGGCTAAATTCATATTGAGCTGATAAGACGTTTTATTGCATAGATTGAAAACATATGCTCTGCTCATGTAAACCACCAGGTAAGAAAGGGGGAATTCTGGTCTAGTCCAGGAGGGATGCTGTTCTGAGCTGATGCCACAGTGTTGCCTGTGACCAGCCCTTAGATATGATTGCCTGCACAGGGCCAGTCTGACATCCACCTGATAGAAGTGCACAGCCCAGCACCAGAGCAACCTGGAGGAGAGCAGCTCTGTTGTACAGCAAATTTAGAGGTTTGAAATCTAAGGTTTGCTCAAAGGAAAGGAAATCAAATCTTATTTGGACATTTTTGTGAAAATGGAATGAAAAGTGAAGACTGCCTGCCTGTCAGATGTACTCTTTGACAGAGAGGTGGTGTCACCAGTGCATACAACCAGGTTCAAAACCCTCTTTTTCTTGAGCACGGGAAAATTTTCAGAGCAGCAGCTCCCTGATCTAAATTCACACCTTAACACATGGTGCAGACTAGTCTGTCTTTGCCCCTTTTTCTGACATCAAAGTGACCTGAATCCAAACGATGCCTAGCAAAAACTTTATCAAAGTGGTTCAGCTCAAACACTGAGAAACCTTTGCTAAACTATTTTTATTAGTAAATTGTATTGGCCAAGTTCCACTCGGCTCAGAATCCCCTAAAATGTAGAAGATGAACATCATGTAGGAAAATCAATACAGTTAGAAAGCAGAAAAGGACAAAATGAAGTAACTATACAGTAAATAAAACAAGGACAAATGGAAAGATGGAGAACTGAACGGAGAAAGAGGAATAAATTGCAGCCACTCCACAAAAAGGCCATATAACTATCTACTTTAAGGTTCATGCTGAAAGGAGTTTCACTGATTAAATGTTGTTTCTTCCAATCTCTGCATTGCCACCTCTTCAAAGCCCAGTGCATTGGTGAAGGAATTTATTTTAACCTCAGTCACATGTAATACATGGAGTGTGTTTTCTCTCTAGTCACTTGTTCATCCTGCTACATGCATGCTGCCTGTCACTTCTTCCACGTTAACTCTCTGTCAGAATCCAAACAGCATTTCTTTGGCTTGTCCTTTTTGCATCATTATGTTTTGTATATAATTAAGAGAAAGCCCTTGATGATTCATGTTTTTCTGTATTTGATGCTCAGCAGATGTCTGGATACCTAAACCTACCCTATCAACGACTTAGTAATTTCTGATCATTATTCTAGAAGTACATAACTCTCCTATTTCCCGACCTCTGTGCTCTGTAACACGTCTTTTGTTTCTTGTTTTGCTCTTCCTTTTTCTGCACTTGCACCCACATTCTTTGTGACACTTCCAGTTGTTACCTCTTGCTACTCCCACATTTGCTTCAGATGAAAAAGGCTGATGTGCAGAGGCCACAGCTGCCTGAATTCTGTTTGAGTTCCCAGGGCTAATGGGTCATGCTGCAACACTTTTTTTCTCAAATTGCTGGGGAGTGGATGTGGTTTTTTGGTTCGTTGGTTGGTTTGTTTTCCTTCCTGAAACTCTATATTCCGGCTCATTTGTTTCAATCAGGACAATGACTAATGGCCTTCATGACACCTTTCAAGCATCCATTCAGTCAAGTTTGTTGTTTTAATGCTTGAAAAACACTTGTATCTTGGTTTTCATCTTGTATTGATAACCTGCTTATTTATTTTGCATCACTGCCAATAAGGAAGACCCATTTCCTCTTCTTGTTCTTGCCTCTCATTTTGCAGATTATTGCAGATACGCAACTTTTTCTCGGACAGTTTAAGCCCAGCTCCATCACAGCTACAGTGATGCTGTGAACAGGGGTATTTGCTACCCATTTCTTTCTGCTTGTGTGTTGATATCCCTCCCTGTCATCTAATACTTTTGTTCTACCTTTCCTGGTTGAAGAGCTGCGTGCTCTTCTAATCCCTGTCTTTACCTCATCTTTGAAGATAAAATGGGTCAGAAAGGTATGATTTTGTCCTTAAGATATTGGCTCCATAATTTCCACTGCTCTATACTTCAGGTAAATTCCTCTCCTTCATGAAGCTGAACACTTTTACATTCACTATGTCAAGCCCTCACATACAGCTCACACTCCCAATTCATATCTAATGTGAGCAGAATTACAGCACTGTGAGAGTAAGCAGCACGTGCTTATAGCAAGGCGAAATTCAACATCCCCTCTTTAATTGCCTCAGTGACTTCTTCAGCCCTCCTTGTCTTAGAATCATAGAATGGTTTGGGTTGGAAGATACCTTAAAGATCATCTACCTCCTGTTTTCCAGTTTTCTGCCCTTGACTTTCCTCACAAAGCAAATTCTCCACTTTATCTGTTCAATGTTCAGCCAATTTCACAGCTTTCCGGCTTTGAGCAATTTTATAATCTCTTACTGTGCTAATCCCAGAACAAACAGGAAGAAAATTTCAGCTCTGATAAACTAGCATCAGGGGAAAGCACACCACTTCTTTAAGGCAGCACTGTCCCATCTCCATCTGCTTTATTTCTGCTGTTATTTAAGCAGAGAGGAAAAAAATCACCACTCTTCATGTTGGGCTTTAGGAGCACAGAGGTTTTTTCCTTAAAACACCTACGAGTAATGAACGTTAACTCAACAGAAATGGCAGGTTTTGAAATCCATAATGCAAACTTTTAAGTGAATTTTTCCTGTAAAAGACTTGGTTTTGAAGCAGAAAGAAGAAGAAAAGCTTGTTAATATTTCAGATGCCAGATTGTGTTTGTAATGCTGGCAGAAGTAACGTGTTTTGCCAGGTAAACAGAACAAATCTGGAAATAACCAGTGCAGAAGAAGAACATGGAAAAGCAACAAATCGTTTTAGTCACCTTCAGCCATAACCCTGACACACCAACAGCCTGTGCTGCCAGCCCAAACTACCCTGGATAAACAGGGGTCTCTCCCACTGCGGGTGTAAGTAACACAGCCCTGCCCATCACACTCCTGCGGTTCACAAGATGCGCATTCCCGGTGTAACAGTGAATCACAGCCTTGGCCAGAGTAGGGTGGCACTGCATATGCAAGGGATTCATCAATGCTGATTGCACAACTTCAGGTAAACTTAGGAGGAACTGCTCACACCTCTTCAACACTTTGGGTACAACCTCATCAGCCAGGGCTGAACAGACACACTGCCGCAACCGTCCCACCGGAGGAAATCCTGGCACAGGAGTGTTGTAGGACTCAAAGGATCAAGCCTTTAACTGCTCGTATTAAAACGCCCACCGCACACTAAACAAGTCTTGTTCATCTCCACTGTGGGCTGTGAATGCAGTGCTATGCATTGACAAAGAGCACTCGTGCTCCCATGTAATCCAAACCAGCAACCAGTTGTACATTGTTGTTTGACTGATGTTTTCATTAATTGCAGCAGCTACCCCCACCTACTCCTTTCACTGTTTGATGCAGCCCTGTCAGCGTATGACTCTTAAACAGTGATATCACAGCTCTGTATGGCTCAAATGCAAATATACCTATCATTATTTTCTACTATTTTGCATAAGACTCCAAGTAACAATATTTAAAACTAAGGAAGTTTATCAGTCTCCATCTCTTCCCCTTCATTAATGCCATCCTATTTAAAACAGATTACAAGCAACAGTTGAATTCTAAGATTTCTGGTGGAAAGTACATATGCTGCTAGTAACTTCGGAAGAGGATTAATGTGTACTGGGAAGCAAAAGCTCTACCGCAAGAGCCTCTTCATTATGCCTCTTCCTTTGTAAATTGCTCCTAACACTGAATCAGAAAAAGGAAAAGATGGGTTTTTTTGCTATAGACATGTCCAGCAGCAATAGGGTACAGAACAACAGCTGTAGTTTCTAAAAGAGTGGCGGTAACCAGTGCAACATGGAAAAATACTCAGCAAGGCAAACTTGTCTGTGGCTGCTAGGAAGCTTTTAATTTTCATATCCTTAGCATTTGACTCAATTCACTCTCATTCTTTTAAGCAGCAACCCAGTTAAGAAACACTCCACCTTCCCCCATTACCTCCTGCAGCTTGATTTCATCTGGCTGGAGGATGCTAAGGACCCCGCTGCTCCGGATCTCGGGAAGATCCTGCCATAAGTTGAACCTGGAGTTGGAGTTCCTCAGCAAACTGATTTGTGGTGGAGCTTTGCTTTCAGTTGTATTTGTAGGTTCTGCTTCAGATGGGGTTTCCTCGCTGGGTGAGTTCTCCTCAGGGTCTGTTTGTGAATCCTGCAGTCGTCTGGTTTCTATCTCCTGGCGTGTAGATTTATCTCGATATTCCTGATACAAGAGCCCTAGGAGGCAACATAGCAGGTCTGAGAGGTTATAGCTGAACAAGAGTAGAAATGTATTGTGGGAAAGGATAGCTGTTTTGCACTAGTTCACCTCAACAGAGGTGAGAGAGATCCCTTCCAGGCTGAGTGAAAAAGCCAATTACAGCGTTTCTATCTCAGTCAGAAGTAGAAACTATAAATGGAAGGCCATTTCTAAATCTAAAGTGTTGTCCACAATCTGCTGTCACAAAACATTTAGATAACACAGTCAGATGAATCCATGATCAATTGGAAGGCATAAAAGAAGCAGTTTGTTATTTGCCAGGCTTTTAAATATTTCCTTAAAATCTTGATTTTCTCTGCATTATTAAGTTACAAGTTGTACAGATTGACAAGTGTGTGTCTAGAGAAGTAATAATGCACACACCAAAACTACTTTAAAGGAGAAATTTCATGGCCATGATAACCCTTTAGGAGTAAACACTGAGCTGTTCTTAAGGCATTAGACAGGTAAAGCACTGGGACAACAAGCCACAGTTGCTAATTTGTTTTGGTATTGACTTTGTGATTAGCCTTGGACATATTGCTTAATTTCCTTCTGTTTTTCTGCAGTTTCTATGATGATTATTGTAAGTACTGAATTAACATCCCAAAGACATCTGAATTGCTGAAGAAAAGGCTATGAATTCACATCACCTTGCAGCACATCAATCACAGGAGGTGTCACCTGAGTTTCAATTACTAACATCCGGCGCAGGTGAAATTGCATAGTATTTGCCCCCGCTCCCGATTTCAACTGACAGCACAGAAAAGGTAGGAATCCTGAAATTCCTTGGCCATCTTTAGTAAAGCCTATGTCCCTCCTAGGGCTTTCTAACTGTTCCATTTCTTTTTCTGAGCATCTGTAGAACCCAGAATATTAATTGCTTTAATTTAATTTAGAAGATATGAGAAGACAAGAGAGCATGAGCCTGCTCTGAGTCACTCTCATCACTTACTCAAACTGAAGGAGAATGATTTACATTATCTATCTCCCTTGGTTTATACTTGCATCGTAAAGTGTAACACAAATGAAAAAGAGAAAAGTCCTCAACGTTAAAAAAAAAAATACATAATTTGTCTGAATCATTAGGGGTTAAACTCTATCTGGTCACATGCAGTTGTGATATTGGATTTCCGTAGCAGATCCCGTGTGTAACAAGGTGAGAGACATCTGGGTCAGGAGTTTGTCTAGAGAGGGCATTAAACATAGATGTTACTGCCTATTAAATCTCTGGGCTCTGTACCACTGACTCTAAAACCACATCAGAAATATGCTGGGGAAAAGCACAGGCACAAGAACAGAAGTACCACAGTCTGTGAGCGTATCCTCTTATCTCTTCTCGCTGGAAAGATGTTCAACACCAGATTAAAATAGCAGTAAGGGTAGCTGTGCCTAGGAAACCATACAGTCTTCTGTTAGCTTCCTACACGATAACCAAAGAGAGGAGACTTCCCCTTAAGTTTTGAAGGCTGCTGCTACTTACATAATTTCTCTCTGCATCAAAGAGGCTTATACAGCTTTCCTAAGCATTTCGGCCTGCTATTCAGAATCAGTGAGGGTGCTAAGCATGTGGTGGGGTGGAAAGGCCCCTTCAGGAATGAAGTGGAGAGCCTGCTAAATGAGAGCTGCTTGCAGTGGTGCTGATCCATATAAGCTCAGCCTGTGCTGGAAGGCTCTGGTGCAATAGGGCACTGGGTACTTGCTGCCCCACCGAACCGCACACCGAAGAGCAGGACAGGCTGGGAAGTAACACCCTGCAGCAGTATAGGCGGTGCCTCACTCAAGGGAAAACATGCTGGGAAACCAAAGTATAATAGCTCTGGTTTACTCACATTGGGGTATTGCAAACATGTGCAGTGTCTGATTGTACAGCCATGCTGTGTTGGTGGGTCTGCGCTGCGAGTCAGAGGCAATTAAGGATATTTTGTGTAAGGGGAATTTAGTGTCCCCTGTGCAGATCTGGAGAGCAACCCTTTAAAAAAAACATCCTCAAGACAAATTTGCCCCTTGCTTTTAAGGAAATAAAATCCAGACAATGAAACTTGATTTTGCTTCCAGGTTCCTTGTCTGACCAATCAAATAGAGAAGACCTTCAGTGGCAGACAAAGGCAAATACGAACAGGAGGATTGACTAAAGGCACCCATCACCAGAAATCATTTGGAAACAACAGCAAGGTAACTTATTTTACGAGGGAGCTGAAGAGAAATTGGATGAAGCTCCACCACAGACAGTAATATGCAAAAGAAGCAGAAAAGGGATAACGGGAGAAAGCCAAAAGACAGGAAGATGTTTAGGCAGAAGGAGGGTAGGAAGAAACAAAGAGGGTCTTGCTAGAAAAGATTAAACATAACCTTGCTATCTTGGTGTAGAAGGTCCATGCGTGTGTCAGCAAAGAGGTTACAATGGATAGAGCAAATGGATAGAGGAGTTACGATGGATAGAGGAGTTAGAGGGGGAGAAGCCATGCAAAAGCGTACCCTAGATGAAGCAGGAGATGGTCATGGCACAGGATGGGTGGCACAACCAGTGCAAGGTCAGGGAACTGGGAACTGACTGAATATGTGGAAAGAAGTGGGGATCAGTGGCTGAATGTGACTCAGAAGATAAGATGGCTTAGGAAATGCTTACATTTAGTAAGTGAACAAGTACAAAATATCAGAGACCTGTACAAAATCCATCCATTGCTTAATGTCCCAACTGCCCCTACTGTAACTTGGCAAAAGGTTAACTGTGTGGTTAGAGGATGGGTTTGGTGCTGCCTGTTGACTTAAGTCAAGTTGATTTAAGCTGATCTTCCTAAGCGGTGTTTACATAGTTTGTATAGTACATAATAGACAGAATTGTCCCTTTGTGTTTATTCCATTTAATTTTGCTGTCACAGTCCCCCATCCCAGCTCTCTCAAAACCTGGGAGGGGAATTGAAAAACTAGTTACCAATCTTGGAAAATGCCTGCCTTACAGAGCTTGCAGTGCTCTTAAAGTAAATGTTATTACATTGTAAGTTATGCAAAATCTCAGGAGATCCAGAGACGTTTTCTCTGAAATTCTCTGCTCCAGTTTCAGGCAAGAAGTCCACTAATGCCTCAAAGGCAGGAGGGAGCGTGTGCTCCAGCCATTTGAAATGTCCTCTCTGTTGTGGATTAGCATAGCACCTCTGGTTGCCAAAACCGTCTCTTTCACCAAGGTGCAACAAAACCTACTTGCAGTTACACTGACGTGCGTAGAGCTATCGCAGAGCTTCCCTCTATATAAAAGCACATAAAAATATGTCTGAATATAGCAACTGGGTTGCTTTGAAGTCGTGCTGGTTTTAGTATTTTTATTGTGCCTCTTAGCAGCACAATCCCAGAAAACTGACAACATATTGACACATCTGCCTTGGGAGATGAGTACCAATGCAGCCAAAAGCAATAACAGATGCAGCAAAATCCATGTAAATTGTTCACCACTTTCCAACAGAAGGCCTTTTCCCCAGCAATGTCACAGTGGCATCAGGTGCTCCAAGAATCAGCCCTGCCCGCCACGACCTGACACCGAACTGCAGCTCTCCTCTTGCAGTGACAGCGTGAGAAGCCTCCTCGATCCCGCCAGAGAGGTTCACCTTGCTGCTCGTGAGAGAATTCTATCCAATTTTCCCATGCTAAGTTTCATTCCCGAAATGGAGCAGAACTGTTCAAAAATGAAGCTTCTCTATTCCCACCATAAAAGTTGCCTCAGGATAAGATTTAACTTTGCAGTTACTCAGATTTCTCTGAGGAATGTCACAATTTGGATCTGAGAAACCAAGAAATAAGCTGTGAAGGTCTTCTCCACATACCACAAGAAAAATTTTAAAAAATACCACAAGGGCAAAAGCATAACAATCCTTTCCTCCACAGCCACTCCAATATCCTCAACTCTGCCTTTACAAAGAGACCACAAATGACAAAATAACTCATTCCTCTTTTGCAGATTCTACACCAGTGGCTGTTTGGGATGCACACTGACTCCACTGTGTACAGCTAAGGTACATCACTACAATCTCTGTGTTAATGTTGACCCAATACTTCAGTCTTATGCCTTTTTGCATACACAAAAGCAGATTTCAGCAGAAAGTTGGCTGTAGCTGTAACAATTTACTGCTTTGAAAGAAGTGTTATTGATGAATGGAGGTAAAGCTGCTCAACGATGGTGTTAAATCCCTTGCTAGGCAGCGCGCAAACCTGATGCCCCTGAAGGGGGCAAAATCATAGAATGGTTTGAGTTGGAAGGGACCATGAAGGTCATCCAGTCCAACCCATCTGCCATGTGGCAGGGACATCTTCAGCTGGATCAGGTTGCTCATAGCCCCATCCAACCTGACCATGAGTGTTTCCAGGGATGAGGCACCCACCATCTCTCTGGGAAACCTGGGCCACTGCTTCACCACCCTCAGTGTAAAAAAATTTCTTCCTAATATCTAGCCTAAACTTACCCTTTTTCAATTTAAAACCATCACCCCTTGTCCTCTTGCTACAGGCCCTGCTAAAATGTTTTTCCACATCTTTTCTTACCGGCACCCTTTAAGTACTGATAGGCTACAATAAGGTCTCCTCGGTGTCTTCTCTTCTCCAAGCTGAACAAACCCTAGTCTCCCAGCCTCCCTTCATACGCTGTCAGCGAGAGGTTTTCCCAAGGAAGAACAGGGATGGGCTCCTGCCTGAGGCCCCTTCCCTCCTGGGTTTAGGTTGGTGTTTCATTCACTCAATGCTGCTGGTTTGGGGGCTTGCAGAGGGAAATTGTGGGGAATTGGTGGGGGTAGAGAGGGGGATTATGGGGGATTTGGGGAAGGCAGGGGAGATTGGGGGGATGGGGGTTTAGGGAGGGATTAGGGGTCTGGGAGGGAGATTTAGGGGTAGGGGGATTGGAGGGTTGTTGAAGTTGGGATGGATTGGGGGATTGAGGGGGGACTGGAAGGGTGTTGGGGAGTAGAGGGGATGGGGGTAGGGAGGGATTAGGGGAGGTTTGGGGGCTTTGGGGGAGTAAGTGGGGATGAGGGGGTTTGAGGGGGTTGGGGATTAGAGGAGGCTTGGACGTTTGGGGAAGGATTGGGGTTTGGGGGGATTAGGGGCGTTGAGGAGGTAGGGGATTAGGGTGAGTTTGTGGGGGCAGGAGGGGATTATTGGAGCTGGAGGGGCGGGAGGAGCCGCGGCTCCTCTAGGGGGCTGCTGTACTGCCACGAGCCGGGGCACCGAGAGAAGTTGTGGGAGGTCTCGGCCGCCGGACACGGTGGGCAGGGATCGGGGAGACCCCCGCTGGGCCCTCACCCATGTGCTCGATGAGGTTCCTCCAGGAATCCGCCGTCATGGGGTGCGCGGCCGGCGGCGCCTCGCCGGCGGGGCTGTCCTCAGCGGCCGCGGCGGGGTCCCTGCGGGCAGCGGCAGCTCAGGGGCAGCGTCGGGGCGGCCCACGGGCACCCTTGCCCCGGGCACCCCCTCCCCCGACACCCCCTCTGCTCACGGGCACCCCATTCTCCGGGCACCCCTCTCCTCCCACGGGCACACCCTCTGCCCACGGGCATCCCCTCCGACACCCCCTCTACACACGGGCACACTACCCCCCCAGGCAACCCACCCTGCCTCGGGCACCCCCTCCCACGGGCACCCCTATCCCCCGGGCACCCTGTCCCGGGCACCCCCTTTCCCCTGGGTACCCCTCACTGCCCTGCCCTGCGCCCCGGGCAACCCCCTCCTGTGGGCGCCCCCCTCCGGACACCCCTCCTTTCCCGGACGTCCCCTCCGCCGGACACCCACCTCCCCTAGGCAGCCCCTCCACCTCCGGACACCCACCTCCCTTCAGTGCCTCCCCTTGCCGCCCCTGGACACCTCCTCCCCCGGGCATCCCCTCCTCTGGACACCCCTCAGCCCTCCCTCAGTGCCACCCCCTCCCCCGGACACCCCCTCCCCCGGACACGCGCCCCCCCCCCCCCCCCCCCCGCTCACCTGCCGTGCTGTCCGGCTGGGCCGTCCTGCTCGAGGGCGCAGGCGGCGCTGAGCGCGGCCGCCAGCAGCTCCATGTCGGGCGGCTGCAGGCGGCTGCCCGGCGGCTCCGGCAGCAGCGGCGCGGGGCTGGGGGAGCCCGGGAGGTTGCCACGGTAACGGGGGTAGGAAGGCAGCAGCCTGCGCGGGAGGGAAAGGGGAGCTGAGCCGCCCCCGGGGCTCCTCCGCAGCCCCTCGAGAGCTGATCCCCCTCAGAGCCTCCCCTCAGCTCCGCTCGGCGATTCTGGGACTCTCCCCGCAAAATCTCCAGAGAGCCCCCCAAATCCCCTCGGAGCCTCCCCTCGCACCCCCCGCCAGGCGTTCTCAGGGTCTCTCCTCATAAATCCCCCGAGAGCCTGCAGAAACCTCAAAACCCCTCCCCTCGGGCTCTCCTCTCGAAATCCTCACAGAGCCCCTCAGAGCCTCCCCTCACACCCCCTCGGGCGTCCCCACAGATTCTTCCCACAGAGCCCCCTCAATGCCTCCCCTCGGATTTCCAGAAGCCCCTCGGAGCCTCTCTCCCCGTGGCCCGCTCTCCTCCGAGCCCCAGGGACCTCTGCCAAGTCGGCATGGAGCCCCCTCAGACTTCCCAAAATCCCTCCTCAGAGCCCCTTAGAGTTCCCCAGCGTCGCTCCCCCGCAGCCCCTCGGAGCCCCCAAACTGGACACTCGGAGCTCCTGCCTGAGCCCCCCTGCAGACCCTCTCAGAGCATCCAAAATCCTTTCTAGCTCCCCCGGACCCCGCACGTTCCCCCTCCCCAAACTCTGAGTCCCCGACCCCCCGCAGCCCCCCACCCCGTGCTCGGCACCCCTGTCCACAGAGACCTCCTTAGCCCCCCAGCTCCCCTCCAGCGCTCCAACGCAGGTCCCTCCTCCGCGGGGAGGATGACTCCCTCCTCCCCAAGGGCCCCTCCAAAAGGCAACAATCCCTGCCTCAGGGGCCCCCGCACCTCCACAGGCACCCCTACCTCCATCCCCCCCTGCTCTGCTGCAGAGAGGCTCCTTCCTCAGACGCAGGGAAGCCCCTTCTCCATTGCCTCCCTCCCCAGCAAGGTACTCTCCTCCAGCAAGCACCCACACACCCCATCCCACCCCATGCACCAGCCTCTCCTCCATGCACAGCCACCCCACAGGGGGAGAGGAAGGGGTCCAGCCTTGGCACTGACCTCTCCTCCCTCAGACATGGAGCACAGTGCTGCTCCCCATCCCCTGCACCCCCGCTGCCTATGTGCAGCTGGCACCGGCTTTGAGGGAGAAAAGGGGGTGGGAGAGGGGGGCTCTCCTGAACTGCTTCCAGATCTGGTGCATATGGTGCATTTCTCCTCCGGGAATGAAACCCTGAGATGGAGGAATGTAACTGAGAAACTCAGCCTAATCCCTCCTGCTGGGAACTGCACCCCTGATTACCCCACAGGATTGACCGCTATCCTTCTCTGCTCCTCCAGGAGGGCTTCGCACCCACTTGGTCATTCCCCCAGTCTCCCCTTCCGTAGCGCTGCTACTTCCATAAGGATATATAGTCTCATTTAGGCAGTAAGTATCTCAGTACTCAACGATCTATATCTGTCTTCGTTCAAGTAATTGTTTTTCCGCCTCAGGGATAAATCCTCTTGAGCTCCAGAGTACAGTTACACCCTTGGATCAGTTCAAGCGCTTGCAGTTAGGTTGGGTGCAGCTCTTCGCTACACGTTAGTAACCCCCAGAGAAAAAAAAAAACATCATCTGCACTGCATTGCAATTGAGGAGTTAACAGTCAGAAATGCTCAGCTATTCTTCGTGTTTGTTTTCTCCCTGTTACATAAATAACGGTGGTTTTTTTTCTGTATGTGATAATGTAATTTATGCAACAACATAAAATCTTTATGTTGGTATGTATGGGTAAAATGGCTTCCTTTTCATAATTTTTATATTGTATTTGCTAATTGATACATCAGGATAGCTTCCAGTCAGCACAGGACTATACGTTTAGAAAAACTCCCTCAGCTTATATGAACCAGATCTCGATCTGGCACACTGGAGAGCTCAGTCCTTGTGTCATTAAGAGCCAGAATAGGAGAGAAAAAGAGCTGGAAATGTCGGTGGAGGGTTCTGAGAACTCAGACTGTCAGTCCAGTCCTGGACAGGGAGGTCAGAAGGACCGGGCAGTAGACAAGATAAATCAGGGTGAGAGCTGGAGCCTGTTTTGCACTGTGAGAGGAGAAGGAGGACAGCCTGACAGCAAGGCTGTACAGGGAGAGATTGTTGTGGGGTAGGTGGTCAGTACGGTGTGAAAGTGAGTTATCAGCTACGAAATGGCAGGACCAAGGAGGTTTGGGGAGACAGGTGAGAGAGGGGGGCAACTAAAACCTCACAGAAGGGATAAAGCAGCAGAGAGCAGCTGAAGCTCGGGATAATGTCTGAAGATTTGGTGCCTTGCTGCCTGGACAAGAATACTGTCAAGGGTTTTAGGTTTTAGTAAATGGGTATGATGCTAAAAAGCTTCTGTCTCAGAAAAGGGGAGGGAGGACATTAACTGTACTGAGCCTCTTTGTTATCTTCAATTCTGGAAGAGCAGGGATGCTGTTTACTATTTTTGAAAGAGAAGGACCAGGAGCAGTGGGGAGTTCTCCCAAGTACACAAAGGGAAGTCAGTGTGTAAGCTCTTACTGGCAATGCTAGAATGAATATGTATCTAAATATAACTTTTGTGTGTACCCATTAAAAAAAAATATATTCCAGAAATACGCATTGAGAGTTTAACAGATTCTGACCCCTCACATTGCTGCACTCTGAAGGGTTAAACATGTCAAAAACTGGAATTTCTATTTAGAGAAAAGCATTTGGGTCATGGTATGAAAAACATTCAAAACCAGAAGGCATCTTTTCAGGATCTCATTAACTGTCTGGTAATTTGACGCTGCCTGTTTTCCTTTTTCCTTCAAAGTTTACAAAATAATTTCACTTTTAGTCTGAGATGAAAACCTGAAAAATGTCAGTGAAAGTAAGAACGATAATAAAAATGTTGGAAGCTAGGAAGAGGTGAAATCACCAGCTGGGAGTGAAATGCCCCCTGTGGCCATGGGAGGCCACAGCTTGTATTTTTGTGTCTCACAGATCTGTTCCTCTATGGAGCAATGACAAATAGTCTACCTTTCCTTCCTTTAGAACTTTGGTTTTTTTTCATTTTTAATTGTAATTTGGTCTTCCAAAACTGTTGCTCTTTCTTCCTTTCTAGGCTTATTCTCATACTTCATGTTGACATGCAGAGAATGCTTGTAAACACAATAAGTGCCTGAGAAATGCTTTTTCTCCCAAGTGAGGTGATAAGTGTTCCCAGTCCTCTGGGACTGCAGTAAAAAATGATATCTAGTGAGAAGGAGATATTTTTGTCCTGAAAAAAATTGTTGAGGTTTTCCAAAGCTTGTTTTTCTGTTTGGGGACAAAACAAAGAGCTTTCCAAGGCCATCATGAAGAACAAAGGGAGGCGAACAAGCAAGTCTCTCACAGTGATCTGGTGGCTGGGATGTTCATACTGGGTGTGAGGGATCCGGGTCGGAGTCTCAGCTGTGTCATTCCAGGGCGGAATCAGTCTCTCCTCTCTGAACTGCTCTGCTTTCTCTGGTCACTGGGAGAGGTGCTTGAACCCGGTGGATGCCTTATTCACCAGATACCACTTTGGGTCAGTCAATCCTGGACTATTTCTGCTAAGTAGAATAGCTCCAGCATGGCTGCCTCTTCCTCCCTCCCTACTCCCACAACTGTTATGACTTTGTGCAGTTTAAGCTGGCCTAGCTGCTCAGTTCCACTTTTCACTTGCCTCCCTGAAGCAGATTTCTATGTCCATATTCATGGAGCCCTCACACTCATTCTTGGTGAGCAGGATTGGGCAGCAAAACTGGTGGAAAATGATTATTCTTTTTTGTAGAACTAGTTCTGTGTGAGCCTAAATTGTCTCTCTACAGGGTGAGCTCAATGTGAGTGCCAGCACAGCCGAGGTGGCAGACGTGCAGATGGATGGCAGGACCATGGCAGTACCACCTTGGATTATTTTACACTGCTGTGGAACTGCAGGCTGGGGCGGAAGTTCCCACTCCACCTAATCTTAACCATCTGGGTAGGAGTTTGGAGGAGGTTTTCTTTTCTCTCTCACTGAATTTGATCCGGAGCCTAAAAAGCTTTTCTCAATATCATCAAAATCAGTAAAATGTGATGAAGACAGATCAGCTTTCTGATCAAAATCTCTGTATTTAATCCTAAAATTTCCTGTCTAGTTGTAAGGTGAAGAATCTGACTACTAGAACAACATACAGTGGTGCTGCATGCCCTGTGCTCTTGTTGATGACAGAAATCATGTGACAACCTGCCAGACCAAAGCCTGGTTGTATCTCATGAATTCTTAGCATCCTCAAGCACACAGGCACTGAGAGGGACATGGAGCACTACCATGGTTCAGCTCCCTGTGGGCAAAGGAGAGCGGGCTTGAGCTTGCCTACATTCTGCAAAAAGTGGTTCCCAGCTTCACTGTTACTGCTGTTGGAAAAGATTTTAAATGTTGGCTGACCTGGCCCATGGTTACATTTAAAATTTGATAATCGGTGTGCGTTTGTAGTTAGTTTATTACAATTATCTCATCTAAGTTATGTTTGTGGGATGAATTTCCAATTTTGGCCTGTATTTTCAGGCAGTAGTAATTTTGAAAAATGAATAATCATTTGAATTAAGATTTCTAAACGCAAAAGCAATCCTTAGAATAAAGCTGTGCAAAGAGTTTGTTTTCAAATGACACTGAAATGAATTTTTAAATGTTCTCTTTTAGCAGTTTTTAGAAATTAGACCTCCTCTCCCAGAAACTAAAAAGAGAAGAGGAAGTCCAACAGATCTTATTCATGAAGAATTCCCCAAGCCCTTCTAGTTAGTGGGAGTTTCACACCAAGAAAGGCCACAAGATGAGGTAAAAAGTGCTGTTTTAATCTGAGTTAACCAAATTTGTGAATTGTGAAATTACTAATAGATTTGAATAACACTATATCTTGACATATCTATCAAGGATATTTTCATACTTCAGGTTCATTCAGGTTCTCTCTGTTCACATGTGGTTTTTAGCAGTGGTTTTGCCAATGGGTGTGTCTGTGAAATTTTTATTTCCAGTTTTTAACTTTTTAGTGGGGGGTAAGTAGAATTCCTTATCCTTAGTATTTTTAGATCCTAAAGGTCTAGACCACGTCTGTTCTCCTGAACCTGCTTAAGCTTTCACGAAAATACCTTAATTATATCTGTTGAAGATGGCAGTCCTACTGATAACTAAAAATGTTCAGAATTTGCTCTAATGAGATCTTTACCTTTAGGTGCTTCAAACCTTTTGATGCTCATAATCATCAGGGTTATATTTTTACTGACCATCTGCCACAGACAGGTTATTTTTATGTACTAAAAACAATGAACAATTTCTTAGGCTTAGGAAAATATTACTGGATCTTCTTATGGGAAAAGAGAAAATCTGTTCTTTTGACCTTTGAGAAGCTTTGGTTTCTGTTGAAACATGAGTTGAAATTTGGGGTTTGTCAGGACTTCTGTTTTTGCCATATTTGTGAAAATCCTTTTCCTCTCTCGCACATCTTCAGACTTAGATTTTGGCATCTAAAATCCCTGAGCTGCTCTTCTTAGGGCTGATATTGCAGATGTCAAAAACTGCCTGGTCCAGTTCTAGGCACTGTGAATAAAGGCCATTTCTGCTGTATCCTCAGTGAGGCTTGTGCTGGGTGCAGGCAGCACGATGTGAACATTACTTGACTGGAGAACACGGAGAGGGAGGGTTCTACATCTGGACCAGGAGACTGCTATGAAGAGAGGAACTCAACTGCAGCTGAGTGCTTCAGGAAACGGTGAGTTGGGAAAGGCTGTAAAATGTAGCACTGAAGCTAGGAGGAGGAATAGGAGACTAAGATTGTATGTGGAGCCAAAGGGTGCAGAGCCTGGGGAATGGCAGGACACTGAGATGAGCCACAGGAAAGAAGAGAGAGGAATAATTGTTTGGGAAACATTAGGCTAAGGAAGTTGTGCAGGGAATTACAAGTTGAAACTGGTAGTAAAGGAGTGAACAAAGAGATTGGTTGGGGACTTGAGGGTCAGGGGATGTCCAGAAGAAGCAGATAGAACTGGGAGAGCTGGAGGACAAAGCTTAGACCTTGCTGGGTAGCAGGGGCCGAAAAAGGCCGAAAAACCTGTATGATCCTGTGAAATGTGAGATTTTGACAGTGATAACATTTTTAAAACCTGCGGTAGCTCTTTTTACTGAAAATTTATTAGTTTTAAAAATTATTCTCCCTGAGAATCCTGTTGATCTTAGGCTTTCTGTAATTCAGATTGAACAGAAAGAAGCATAGGAAAAAATATTTTTCTATCAATCTATTTCTAGAAGAGCAAAAAAAGTTGTAGTGTGAGAACATATAAAGGTTTGGTCAACATGTGTTTACAGCAGTTATTAATGATTTCAGCACTTGCAAACTGAAGAAGCATTGGCAGTGTAGAGAAGAGGTGACTATAGGAAATTTACTTCTTAACAAGAAAGAGACTGCTGAGTACGGTATGGGACCTCTTGCGATACAGCTTTCCCTGCTTTTCTAGTTAAACCAGGCTACAAAAGCAGTGCCCTCTGCTGCCCAGGACAAACAGTGCTGTGCTGAGGGATGCTAACCCAAATTCACACAATATCCTTCAGGGTGCTGTGCTATTTTACCTGCACGCTGTTTCTTCCTAATACATGTGTTTGCATTAATTCAAACAAGTTAGATTCCCTCTTGCTGCTGAAGGTGACTGTTTGTATTCCTCGTTGTAGTACTTTTATTCTTTGAGCTCAGAACAAATTTAATCAAATTAGTTTCAGATGATGCTCGTTTCTCTGAATTGGAGGTTTTATAACCAGCCTAAACAAAGAGTTTGCTCTGCACTGGCAAGTCAATGACCTCACAGTAAGCTTTGCAACATGAAATTTCACACTGAGTTTCTCTTGCACTCTATCTGCTGGCCCATAATAAAGACACATCATTTTTGGAATCTGACTCAGTGAGAAATGGTAGGTAAATAATACAGTCATGCCACTGAAATGCCTGTATTATATTAGAAATGAAGAGAAGTCAACATTCTATTAGCTAGTGATATAAAGTAGCCCCTGATTAGTGAATCTCCTTTCTAGCATTTGAAATGAGTAATTTTATGGTCTCTGTGGGAGCTCCTTTCAGCTGAGGCTGACAGTTGTGGTTGAATATTTTTCTGTGATGGGTTTCTTATGATCTCAGTCTGCACAACTGCTGACACTCTGAAGCTGGAAGGACTGATCACAGTGGGGAAGAGCAGCTTTTGTTACGTTCAGTTCCTTCCAGGTCTTTGGCTCTGGTTACTCTGAAAAACAGAAGTTGTGCTGGAAGCTCAGCACTGAAATGTTCAAGGCAAGTCAGCTGAGTTGTTGGGAAGAGGCTCATCATGCAAGGGGTTTGGGTCCTTGTACAATGTGGAAGACTGGGAGGGAGCCACATGATTTTGTGGACAACTCTAGAGTGCTGAGGCTTGCATGGGAGTAAAGTCATGGGAAAAAATCTTATGAGAACTGTTAGGGATGCTGTTAAGAAGTACCTTATGGAGGACAAACAGCAGATTTTGTAACACCAGCAATGTTTGAGATCATCTTGTTTTCAGACATCAGTGTTCTGAGACCAATGAACTACTCTACTCTGCTCAAAGCCTTGAATGACGCATAGATTGAAGTCACCAGTGGATTTGAAGAAGCCTTTTGTGCTTTTTCTTAATCAGAATGTTAAAGTATGTATCTTGTCTGAGTACAGTGCAGATAACAATTCCTTTTTCTGACCCATTTACTACGTTCCCCAGCTGTATGTTCTTCCTGTCCTAAATTATGTAGCGTGGCTATAAGTGAAGTGACATCCCTACCTGCAAAGAGCCTGTTTGTTTCAAATCTGCTGGTCTTTATGCAGGGAGAAGAGATTGTGCCTGCCCAAGGTGTTTTCCCAACAGAAGGGGGAGAACAGTGATTACTGCAAGTAATGGCAATATCCTTATGCTCCTGCAGGCTTTTCACAATGCAGATTTCTAGTGGTCCTCTTAAAAATTACAGGTGATCTTTTGGAGAAGGGGAGTACATGGGCTCAATTTGAACTGGAACTCTGGTCTCCTGCTCTGTCAAATATCTCTGCTCATTTTCAAGAGATGCCACTCAGCAGCATTGCCTGCTTTTAGCAGACACATGACTTAGAACCTGTACTGACCTGTCAAGCTCTGAGCACAGCAGTGTCTTTGATAAAACTGGCTTCCAGCACAGGCTCATTGTTTCCAGCTCCAGGGAGAATGAGAATTTGCACATTTGAGAGCTGCTTAAGTGCTGGTGTCAGGATGTCAGAGACTGACAGCGATGATTATGCTGCAAGGAGAAGGCGGCAGATGGCTTTGACATCGCAGCAGACTGGAACTGTTTAGTTTCATATGCTCAATTTAATGCCAAAGGGCAATCCATTCTAGCCAGGGCAATTAATTTATTTAAATACAACTTGACAATTTGCCTAGAGTTTTTTTTTTTTTTTTTTACTGGAGTCCTCTCCATAAGGAAAGGTTCCTGGAAAGGCACTATGCACTACACCAGCACAGCGGGGCTCAGTAATCGGGGCCACACAGTGCAGCATAGTGCTTGCACCTTTAGAGGGCAAGTATTTAGCACTTTCATCTTGATCTTCTACAGTACAAGTAGGGTCTATCTCATAGTTATACACACAAGAGATGAGGAGCTGGAGAGGAAGTTGGGGAGTATACCTCATTCATACATTCAGAAATGTAAGGCCAGGTAGCTGCTCCTCTCTCGGCTTGACTGCAGTGGCAAGAGAGCAGAGATGAGCGTAGACTGACAGGATGTGTGTAAATTTATGGATTATGGGATCAGGGTCTACCACTGGACCTAGGTCATTGAGGGATTTAAGCCAAAAAGGGACTACCTCACTGAACGCTTCTGTTGCCTCTCAGTTCTGCAAAGTAAACAGCAAACAGAAAGTCAGAATACTTTAGAAAGCATATTTGTAGCTAATTGCTCAGCTTTAAAATCCTGGTTTCCATGTGGGGTTTTGTAACAGGCTTCAGGAGAGACTTATGTTGGAATGTTCCATAAGGAAATGCCTGCAGGCTCTCCTTACTCTCTCAACAAGCAGTTTAAGACAGTCTGCCCACTTTGCTTACACCACTGGGTGAACCTACATCACTTTCCTCTTTTTTCAATCATCCCCACTGTCTTCTTGATCCCCCTTTTTCCTTCACTGTCTTCTCTCAACTCATGCTGATAAGCCCCTTCATACCATGATGATATTACTATATGATATGTACCATTAGGACTGAAAACAGCACTGCAAGACAGGGTGGGAAGGCATGGATCAGAGCAATAGCTTAGTCCAGCTGTCAAAAGCAGCATTGTTGCTTTGGCACCACTCAGACGACGTTCGTTGGCGAAGGCACGCTCAGACCCCTGTGTGTGCACCTCCTTACCTTTGGATCCATAGTGCATCCAGCTTATCGGAGTTTACTGGAGATGGTGATCCCTTATGAGATAAAACATTCAGAGGCTCTTTGATGGGCTCATTGTTTTTGAGTGAACCTGTGACATAAGAGAAAGCCAAGAAGAGTGTTGAAACAGTTGTTTTCTTAAGGGTCATCCTTACTGTTATTGTAGGCAGTGGTTTGCTTACACCAGACGCAAAGACAACTGTATTTTTAGCTTGGATTTTCAAACAATATTGAAGTGTTATCAGCTTGTATTGCACAGCCTTTGTCCCAGCTGCATATGCAATCAAGGAAAGGTGAAGGCAGATAGACAATACCATTTCTTATTTATACAAGTAGCACTCTCAACACTGAAAACTGGGTCCCGATAGTAGTGATTTTCAGTACAATTTTCTAAGCAGAAAAGGTTTAGCTGTGTGTGCATGCCAATATGTGCTTCTCCAAGTCAGGCTTCATTACTGCTTTGCACACAGTAGGTGTTCAGTTTACTGGATAAATCAAGACTAGATTTGGGTGAGATAGGAGCTTTGGTTTTAATTGCTCCTCCAGTTTCCCTCGGATGAACCTCTGATGCTTTCACAAGCAGCCAAAGTTTTGAGTCCATGGCTTACCACGGCAGTGCTTGGCAGGAGAGGCTGCATCTCACTTTTGAAATGAAACCTCCTGTTGTTTGAGGCCTGTTGATAAATGGCCTTGGTTTTTTATTAGAAATATTTTGGTCTAAGTCATAATTCTGTTTGCATTTCAAACTGGTGACAGCACAGGCAGGTCAATGCTCTGACTGAAGCCAGTTTCTGACGCAGCCATTTAATCAATGCTACGGATTTTCAGAGGGAAAGGGTGAAATCCATACTTTTTAAAACTCCCTAAAACAGTGCCAAGGGGTTATGAAATACTGGTTTGAGTTATTTTCTTTGCCTTTTAAACAGTTTAAACATTTTGCCCTTCAGTCAGAGGAGATTGCTTAAAAAAACCAAACTCCTTTTCCAGTTGTTTTACAGCTCCTAGGCTATAAGCCGAAACTAGACTGATGCTACAGGTGTCTATATTAAAGCCTCCCTCTCTGCTGGTTTTGCATTCTTTTAAATTATTTTTCTTATTCTCATTTCTTGACTCCACGTTTCCCCTGTATCTTTTCCTCTTTCCCTTTCTTCTTTCCTTCCTTCCTTTCTCTCTCCTCCCCCCTAGTTATTCCCTAAGCAAAATGAGAACAGGTTAACATTTGAGCCTGAGTCAGACTCTTGGATAGCTGCTGTTCAAACGGGTTTGAAGTCAAGATAAAAGAGCTCACCCATCCCTTGTTCCCATGCACGTCAGCAAATGCTGTCAGAAGTTGTTCCTGCTACAAATGAGGCTGGCGTAGAAGCACCCGCTGTCCAGTTTCGGGGAGAGGGGATGAAATCAGCGGACTAGAGGGAGAGGGTAGAAGAGCTGCTTATACAATCCTAGCTGAATTTAAAAGCTGTAGCTCTGAGCTGGCTGGCTACAGTCATAGTGGAGAAAAAGCTGTTGCTCCTAGCCCAGGTCTTGCTGTAGGCACTGGAGAAAAGAAACGTTCCCAGTGTGTCTTGCTGCCCAATTGCAGATGTGGAAGAAAAAGCCCTGCAGTGGTAACACAGAGAGGGGAGTGTGGGAAAGAAGTGCAGATCAGCTTCTGTGGATGCTCTCATGAGCTGCTGGGCTTCTGCCCTTCTTTTAGCTTGTCCTTCCTCAATGACACTGGCTAGACAGGAGGGATGTCCTCCTGCGCCGTTGTCCTGATGCTGTGATGTATGAAGGAGGTGCGTCCTGTGCTGGTCCTGCTGCAGTGGCACCAGCAAGTAATAGGGGAGGCCTCCTCAGCAGTGGTCTGGATGCTGTTACACTGGGGGAGCAGGAGAGAGGGCGAGTCTCTTCTGTGCTTGCTCTGCAGCAGCGCTCTGGGAAGGCGGTGAGAGGACAGTTCTGCTCCAGTCCTGCTGCTGCACTGGAAGGGTGGAGAGCAGCTCTGCTCTGGCAGAGGCGATGCTCCGTTTATCCACAAACCTCATTGACAACAGTAGCAGAATATTAAACAGGAGCTCTTTGCTTTGCTGCTGTCTGCTTGGAAACTTGGAGAAGGGAGGGAACTTTCCTTCTGTCCTTGCCACAGGGCTGAATAGGCCTTTATAGTGCTGAAATAGCATGACTCCCTTGGTCAGGCAGGCAGGAGACACCTATTTCCTTGGAGACATTTCCCAGATCTCCATTATTTTGAGGTGAAGGATGTCTATTCTTTGTTTTCTTACAAAACTTTGTCTGTTTTCAGGGGCCAAAGGGTGTGCTTTCCTACCGCATGACAAAGCAATAGGTTTCAGTGACTTTCGTAGCGCTCCAACTCTCAGGAGCAGCGTTGCGACACTTGGACTCCTGCAGCTAGCCAAAGGTCAGTGTCTGCTGCATTGGTTCTGTCAGACTGTAATCTGAAGATAGCATAGGTGTCTTTGCTGTGATTCCTTTTATTTACAAAGATTTACAAAATTCCATTTCTCTGAACACCTGGGAGATGAAGCAAAGGGCATTTTCTGTGTTCACAGGTCCAGGTCTCTCTCGTTTAGCATTTAGATTAAAACCACTTTCATTTTTTTTCTTGCAGCCCTGTTTCCAGTGCTTCTGGGTGTGTTGCAATAGCTCCTTTCCTGGTTCGCTCTTCAGCTTCTCATTTCTTTCTCTTGTTTCTGTCACAGACAAGGTGCCAGCTCAGTGAAAGCCTGGTCTTGCAGTCATGCTCTGTGCTGTTCACACCCAGAGAAAGCCAACTTGGTCTGCTTCTACTGAAGCCATGGCTGAGTGCGTGTGTGTTCTGGATGGTGTTCCTGTTATTTCAGCCTCTTAGTTTAAAGGCAGCTTAGTGTTTCTTACAACTGTACTCAGTGCAAGGTGGCAGCAACTGCGTTCTCAGAGAAGTCTTGCTTCCCTCTCATAAGGGTCCCCTGCTTTTTCCACAGGCATGGTCCCTAATCATACTGCTCTGTTTTTTCTGTTTCCTCGATATGCTGTTCAGCTTGCTATACAGTTACTGCTTTTGAATATGTGCTTTCTGTATGCTAAAGAAGTTTCAACTTTGTTGACAGCTTCATGCCTTTCCCTGCTTGAATTATTTTTCTCTTAGAGGGCAGAAGGGTGGCAGAATAGAGTCCTGCATTTGTGTGGATTCTCGACCATGGTTAAACATCCAACCATTTGCATTTCCAAGCTGAGCAAAGAAAGATGCCACCTGTGGCATAGGATAGGGTGTTCTGTGATGTACTGACTGCTGAGCCGCTTTCTACCTTCCCTGTCCCTTTTCTAGTCTCATCGACTCCTTTAGTTCCTATTCTGACTGGAAAAGGAAGCATAATGCTGTGTGGGTCACTACTCACCTGTAGCACGCCCCTTAGGCATTGCCTCTCTGGAAGTCTTTCTTTTCTCTCTGTTTGGCAGCCTCATGGACCGGTAGTACCTGGAATTTCTTTGAATGGCAATGTAATGTGTGTGAGAGTCCCTCTCGTGGGTCTCCGAGTTAGCACCTTCTGACTCTTCCTCACCTTCCGAGACCGAACCTGACTCTCTCAGTACCTGCTGAGAAAGGCCCTGCTGAAACCCACTGGTGGAGAGCCTGCCAGGGACTTCTCTCCCGTGTCCATCCATGACTTCCAGATCTTGTCTCTATGGCAACTGAGACGATGGATCAGCAGCAGAGCAGTGGAAGACATGTAGCTTCCACAATTCCATCAGCTTTATCTGAACTCGAGCTGAAGACAGACAAACAAAACACAGCAAAAGAGGAAAAGAGAGGACAAAGTTCTGTTTAGTTCACAGGCTACAATCAATGCATTATCTCTCCAGGACTTTATCTGAGATCATTCTAAGATCACCACCTTACAAGCTGTATTCTAAGGTCCCTAGCATTGCTCTGATGTGCTGTTGCCCCGCCAGGACACACTGTATGCTGCTACAGATGTCACTGAAAAAATTACTGTATTAGCTCAGTGGATGACCACACCCTTTTGTCATTTGTGAGCAGTAGATTACATGTTAATTTAGAGTGCATACAGGCAACAGCCATGTCCTTGTTTTTGAGGATGAAAATGTTATGGAAGAGAAAGTAAAGGCTGAAGAGAAAGCTCTGTTAATCTGCCTATTATCTGTGTATTTCTCCCTGTAATAGAGGAATTAATGCCTTTCACAGGGCTGGGTGCCTTCTAACACTTATGAACAACACTCACTCCTGCAGTGCAGATAAGTGAAGAAAAATCCATAACTGTCGAGAAGTGAAGGTAGAAGAGACAAGATTATATAGCAGTGGAGAGTGTAGAGACCTGGTTTTGTTTCCCAGAGTTGCCCTTAGGTACCAATGTACCCGCTCAGTGACATGGGGACTTCAGCACAAGTGGTTTCACTGCTCCGTGTGTCCGTACATGGACTATGCCAGTGCTCCCAAACAGTTTTTGAACGCAAATCGCTACAACAGCAAAACAGCAGTTGATCCTTCGGCCTTTGCAAGAGTGGGTAAATGTGAACTGATTGCTTCAGTGTTCACTGCTGGCTTTGTCTTGTCGAATTCTTACAGCTGTCAAAACCTTCCTAAGTACATAATATGATTTTGTGAGTGATGAGGCTAATGTGAACAGTAGAAAAAGATGCTGTATGGGAAATGTGAATATAAAATTGACAATTTGCTGAGAGAAGGGGATAAAATAATGCTACGGATTAGTCATTAATGGTGGTTTAAGAAGTTATATGTATCACTGGTTTGTTACATCACAGTATTTCCAATATATAAGATACTCCAGAAGGTAAGCGTCTCAATTTCTGTTCTGGGTCTTCTGCAATTACTATGAATCCATGTGTGCCACAAACCTTTTCCTTTCTTGTCCCCAGGGTCACTTCACCTGGCCCCGGGACACCAGGGACTGCTGGGACATTATCTGTGAATGCTTCACTTTCCAAAAATTTTTAGGGCCCTCTATTTCATCCCTATGAAGGCAGGGTCACTCTTTGAAATCATACACTGTCCCTGAGTCCTTCTGCTTCCTAGTTCTACAGACAAGAAAGCCTGCTTTCTCCTTTCATAACCTGAACTACAGCACACAGCTCATACCTGCTAAATTTGGATCCTGACTTCAATTCTGCCAGGACCTCTGGACAGTTTGGAACTAGTGGTTGCTCTGGGACTGTTTCCAGTGTTACTGGAAGTGTATGAAGGACCCATTTGTTGGTGGTGTTAAGTTTGGTTTGTAAATTACTCTGAGGTATAGAGATTCACTAAGCCTGTTTCTGTTTCTGTGGCTCAGCGGAACACCAAAATAAAACTAGTTGCTGTTGGAGATAGCCTCAACAGAAAGAAGCAGCTATTTCTTCTCCTGTACTTTCCTTACTGTCCCACGACTAAAACCCCAGAGGCTTCATCTTTGCAGCTATGATGGAAGCATTTCTGTTAACTGGCCCACAATTAATATTACACCTATAATCCTTCCTAACGCTAAACTCAAGCAATCACTTAATTTTTTATATTCATTTCTTTTCTATAAACAGTTTTATGCCTGACTGCTTGGGGAGATGAACCTGTGACAATCTCCTCTGTATCGAAGTTCCTACATGCTTTGAGTGGCCATCCCTCGTCCACGTTACTCAGACCAGAGCAGAGACCTGTCTCTTTTGTGACCTTTGCAATGCCAAGGTAGTTTGCAATTCTTAACAAGTTGCTGCTGCTGTTTTCTGGAAAAATGAGTTTTCACAGGAGCTACTCATAAGTCAGAAGTCATTTCAAAGCCATGTAAATCCCCAAAGGAATCATTAGGTGAATATGAAAGTATGTGGATATCATTGAGCTTTCCCAAGATACTTGGTATAGAATGAACCTTCTGCATTGCTAGGTGAAATGCACTCAGCTGGGCTGTCCAAAGACATAACTGTGTATTCCATAGCCCTACTAAACTAGTGTAGTTATCTTTGCCAGATGCACTTGTTCGGTCCATCAGAGCAACAAGGGCTGTCCATCTGGAACATCTTGCTGTCAGGCTGTCATACTGTCCCTAACAAAAAAGATATTTGTCCCGAAATGAATACAGCAGCGAATGAGAGAAAGACTTAAAGGTTTTCTAGGAGAGGCAGGGGTGCAGGGACGCTTGATTTATTGCAGTGGCTGTAAACAATATATACTTTCTTACTTTCTTCAGTGAAGAGTTCAAGAACAGAATGTATTTCTGAAGTCAATGCTTCTGATTCTAAAATTGAAACTCTACAAGAGTATTGAGAAACATTTACTGATATGTCAGTCAAATAGTCCTGGATTTTGCAGTTGCTTTAAGTGTTTTAAAATTAGGGATAAGTTTAAAGGATACATTTAAACTTATTATTACTTTTTTCTGGTAGCAGTCAAGCTATTCAGTGACAGAGGATGAATGATTCAAGCAGGCGTGGACCATAACTATCCCTGTCTGAGTGTTTGTAGTGAATATTTGAAGGAGGTATTCACCTCCAATAGTCACAGGTCTTGTGTCAGCAGTAACCCAGCCCATGTGTGCTGAGATCACGTCTCGCTGCAGTGTCACTGCCTACCTGAATGTGCTTTGCAGGCAAACGTACTTCCCTGTACTTCAAGATGACCAAATTAGCATTCCGTAGGGAAAAAGAGAAAGATTACAACAGTGAAACCAGCAAGTGATGCACATACAGCAACACTAGATATGCATTTTGACTCTCACATAATTCAGCCTCCAGAAATTTGACTGTAGAGAAATTTTACTTGCCAATGTAAAAAAAAGTGGCATTTACCAGCAAATGTTGTGAATTTGCTGTTGGACAAGAGCAGCTGAACTTGAGGATGTTACATAAAATGTTAATAAAAACTGTAAAAGGGACTGAGGTTCCTAAAGCAGTGCAGACCTGGACACATGGATGTGTGTGGAAAACAGGGATCAGTGCTGCTTCTACAAGAGTTGGACTGGATGTGTTTGCAAGGCATGGTCTGGCTGTGGATGCCAACAACTCAGTGCTGGTCCCTACTGTACAAAGAGAGTGGGCTGATAGGGATTCAAAGGTGTATCGAAAGAGCATCTCTATTTATTCAGTTAGAGCTAATCAAAGGAAAGAATGTTTTTAAGTAGCAGAAGCTGCACCCTGAAAGCTAAGATTGCAGCTGTGTAGCCCCACAGGTGTTTCCAATGGATTTGGTCTGGGCAGAGTTTAATCCGGGAGTTTGGATTGGAAGGTTTATTCTAGCATGGGCTGATCATCTCTCCCTTTCTGCTCATCTTGCACCATGCCAGGCAGGCGCAGCTGCATGAGCTGCAGTGGAGGCAGACTGTGTGGTCTGTCGCTGGCGGCAGCCCTGGTGGGCACTGGTAGCAGGGGGAGCTGCTGGGGGGCTGGCAGCCCCTGGAAAGTCAGGCTGACTGGCTGCCTCAGCTGTTGCTGGAACAGGAGGGGTGCAAGCGGTGCCTTAGCTGCTGGGAAGAGCTACCTCCTTTTCCTTTGCCTGCCAAACCTGCTGCTCCACACACCCTGACACCTCTTTCAGCGGCAGTTTTCCAGGGCTCCAGCACAGCAGAGCAGGCAGCTGGACCATGGCCATTTTGCTGCCCTAGTAATTTGCCACCCTGAGTAATGGGCTATTTTGTTATGCCTCTGTCTCTGGGAGGATTTCTTTCACACACTCTCTTCCACCTCCACAAGGTTGTTGTTTGTGAGGGTATTGGCTGGCTCCCTGCCCTCAGTCTTCCTTGCAATATAAGGGGTGCAGTAGGATGAGACGAGTGCCTCTGACTGCTGGTGGATCCAGTGCTTTATTAACTTCTTTATTCCCCTTTAAAATGGGCAAGTGCATGTCTGACTGAAGCGTTAAATACTGTAGTAAGAAAGTATATACTTAAAGAATGCTTAATGATTTTGGAATGAAAAATACTCAATTTGTTAATGTTACACAATGTTGTTGCCTAGTCTGGAAGAGTGATTATGATTGCCTAATTAATATTAGAAATAGGCTGAAATTTCCAGCTGTGCAACTGAGGGATGTTTCAAAGCAGGAAATAACAAGTATGAATAGAAGTTGACTGTACGGTTGTTCTATATAGGGGTGTGCAGTCACAGAAGATGACTTGCTGTTGTCTGATTGTATCACATACCCCTAGCACCGCCAGGGACGAGATAACAGTACTGATAGGCCTGAGCGGCCACACAAAATATGCAAGGATAGCATCCCACTAGAAGGCAGGCAGGTGCTTTCAGCACAGAGGGCAGTGAACCCCTACACTGAGTTATCCAGTACTCTTAGTTTTACCATCACCCTAAATCTATCCATGACTGGGTGCCCCCTTAAATCCTGTATAGCTCAGTGGAAAATTTTGGGGCTCAATGCAGAAATTGTTGCCCTGGCTGTAGGGTTTTTATGCTGTGGAATGTGTGTTGAAGTTGTTTCAAGTGTAAAGCCCTACTATTGACTCATCTTGAAAGTTTTGCACACTAAATGTAGGATGCACCTTTCATGACTCATAGAATCATAGAATCATAGAATCACCTGAGTTGGAAGGGACCCACAAAGATCATCAAGTTCAACTTCTGTCCCTGCACAGGACAACCCCAAAATTCACATCATGGGTATGAGGGTGTTGACCAAATGCTTTTGGAATATTGCCAGGCTTGGCACCATGACTGCTTCCCTGGGGAGCTGTTCCAGTGCTCCACCCTCTGGGTGAAGAACCTTTTCCTAATGTCCAGCCTAACCCTCCCTGGCACATCTTCCTGCCATTCTCTTGGGTCCTGTCATTGGTCACCAGAGAGAAGAGCTCAGTGCCTGCTTCTCCTCCTTCCCTTCTGAGGAAACAGCAAATGGCTGTGAGGTCTCTCCTCAGTCTCCTCTTCTCCAGGCTGAACAGACCAAGTGACTTCAGCTGCTCCTCATATGATTTCCACTCTAGAGCCTTCACTAGCTTTGTGGCCTCCTCTGGACACTCTCCAGTAAAATGGAGCTTCATGAAAATGGAGCTCTTTTAAGACGAGATTTTGTCTTCAGTCCCTCATAGTTAACTTGGCTCCTTTAATATTTCCTCTTAAAATACAATCTGAATGTATATGTGAATGCCAATTTTCCTACATCTTATCAGTTTCTTTCTAAAATACTATAATTGTTTTGAAAGTCTTGTGCACACTGAAAACAAACCTCTGCCTCCCACCACCACTGGTCCCCCATTGCATCCCTGCCCATGTATTAGGCATTGATTCTTTTCCTTCTTCCTCTGTTTTAAGTAGAGTAGAATGTCATCTCTAAACTGTTTCACTGTGCATCATAATGAGGCAAAACTAGCTCCATGGGGATGGAGCACAAGTCCAAAATCCAGCAGCAGGTCTCACTCATCGGCTGCCATTCTTGCTCACGTGGGTGCCGATCCCTTAAGGAGTGCCACGCGCGGGTGGGCCCTGCTGAAGGCACTGAGGCTCCACACAGGCTCAGGCCTGCGTTTGCATCGGGAGATATTTCTGTCTAAGTCAGGGGAATAGTAACACCCACAGACTCAGCTAGGCTCTGGCAGATTTAGCTCTCAGGAGATGTAGCTATGAATTCATTTAGCCTCATCAGTGATTGAAGCTAAGGCACAGATTTTAAGCTGGTGTAAGTGAGGCACTCTCACATGTCCCATTGAGCTACCAGTGCTACAGGGGGACTAACTTCCAGCAGAAGATACATAGGCAACTGGGCATAGTAATAACACCTTCACTTGAAACATATGCCTATGTTTGTATTTCGTAGAATCACAGAATCGTTTGGTTGGAAAAGACCTCTGAGATCATTGAATCCAACTGTACCTGTCCACTACTGAACCAGATCTCTGAGCACCTCATCTACCCGTTCTTTAAATCCATCCAGGAATAGTGACTCCACCACTTCCCTGGGCAGCCTCTGCCAGAGCCTGAGAACCTTTTCAGTGAAGACATTTTTCCTGATGTCTAATCATTCCACTTTCATTTTTACTGGTTGGGAAAACCCTCCTTGGACCTGTTAACATTTATTTTAGGTGAAGGTAAGAGACAGTTCAGTGCATATCCCTGTCCAAAGCAAAGGTACATGACGTTTCACAAAGGAATTTGAACTATTTAGGTGCAAGGCCAAGGTATTATTTGATTAAGGCATAGGGGTGGAGAAACCAGGAGGAGCAGGAGAACAGACCAACCAGAAAGTGAGACGCAGACTGCAAGAGTTCACAATAGAAGCCAGAGAAAAATAGACAATACATTTAGGGATGACTGAAAGAATATCAAATTGTTTGACCGCACATGTTTCCAGAAGATAAACATTCAGTACTTATTTTGTAAACAAGATTGAATTCTATCACCACTTTTAACAGAATCAAACTACAACTGCTCTGATTTTGAGAGAGTCTTTCAGATGAGAAAGGTAGCAGAATGGTTTTATTGCCATATTTTAGTGATGGTACGTTATTTATAGCAAGCAAAACCGAGAGAGAATTATGCAGTTCATTACACGCTTGTGACAATAAAACCTTTATGTCTTGCACATATGTTACAGAGAACCTGTTTTAGAAACGCGACAGAGACTAAGAATAAATACATTGGATTCGTTTAATATAGCCCTGAAAGCCATGTGCTTTGGAGGCAGCATGAGATCAAGCGAATGGGGCTTGGAGAGAGAAACCAGTACATTTAAAACAGCTAAAAATTACTCAAATGGCCTTGCTAGATATAAAAATGTTTCCAGAATTAAGTCAGGCATTGTGGGACCTTCTATGGGTAGAGGTAAGCATACACGTATAAATATGGGCACAAAATTAATGTATCCTATAAATGCTTACTTTCACATAACAGAAAAGGATACCTGCCTTCACACAATTACCTCTGCATGAAACATGGCATATTTATAGCAGCTACTCTGTGTTAATTAACTAAGACATATCAATATATAATGAATAACACTAAATAACTGCAATTTTTTCAGCTGCCAGGATAATGTATCCTTTTGGCTGTTTACTGACTCTTTACAAATCAAAAATAATGATTAAAAATATGTGCTTTCTTGTATACCACTAACAATTTTCATCTCTGCTTATGGATGTGCTTGTCTGAGCCATGCATCTCCGAGTGGCCCAGCCCTATCACATTGCATTCCATGCTTCATCCCCTGGGTCCTATGTAGTAGATGTAGCTATGGGCTATAGCTAAGATGTTAAAGAATTCCCCTTCTATTCTGCATTCTGGAGCTATTCTGCATATGTGTACATGTGCACACATACATACACATATAAACACACACGCACTTGTCACCTGCGTAGGGGGAGACAACCTAATTTTTAAAGGGTACAGAAGAGCAGAAGTGGAAATCTACAAGCCCTTCTGATTTTCATTATACGTTCTTGAAACTAATTAAGTGAAAACCTGACCTTATTTTTATTCCTTTCCTTAAATTAGTGCACATGCAATGGTGAAAGTACATCCCTGCTTGAAGATTTTGGGAGAATCTTGAGAAGTAAAAGGTATAAAACTCATCCCGTTCCTCTGACACCACTGACGTATCTCTCTATACTAAGAAGAACTCCTGCCTCTAGAGGAAGCCCCTTTCATTTTCCCTCCTGGTTATGAAATGTTGTTGTCCCTGATGCCATCCTTATTTCTGCTTAGAAGATACTAATGAAATTGTTGCTAAGTAGCTGTGGTCTAAAACTCACGAGGTTTTCCAGGCTTATTCCTGGAAGATGAGCGAATAATTAAAAACCCAATCACTGCATCTCCTAGGCTGGGGGGAGTACATGACTACTCAGGGCTAGGTGCAAATCACAAGATGTAGCCTCAAAGCACAGGATACCAATGTACTATGCAAGTACATAAGGAGGCCTTCAGCATCCTCCTTAGGGATCTCTTCTCTTTTACAGGGTTGCACAGGGGAGTTGTGAGTCCTTGTTCCTTTTTGTTTCTTGTCTTCTGTTTGGACCATCTGAAGCCTTCTAGCCGTGGGAAGAGCATGAAACATAAAGCTTATTCTTTAAAAAATTAAAGGACTCAGGTTTAGAAAGTTTAGTTTGCGAAGAAATGGTTTAGTCAAGGACATGGTACGAGAAATAATGTCGCGGGTATAACACCTTGCTGTGAACAGAGAGGTTTATTAATGCCGGGATACTTAAAAGACAAGGTTAGCAGATGTCTTGGTTAAAGCCTTTCAAGACTTGTTAGTAAGCAGATAGGCCCAGTGTCCCTGAGGCAGACAACACCTATGCTGCTATTGGAGAAAAATATAATGATCTCCACTTCTATTTCTAGATTTGCTGTTTGCGTATGAGACACTTGTTATGGAAGAAATGAGCATGGGTGGTGATTTGAACTGCAGAGAGGTAAGAACTCAAAGGAGTTTTTATTTCAAAGCTTCCTTACAGAAGCAGGGAAAGAAGACGGCTGATTTTGTGGACCAAGAAAAAGTAGAGCTCTCAGTTTTTCCTCCCTCAGTGGTTATTGGGTGAAGGGTTCAAGGAGTGCCTATTTGGTGCATCTGCTTGCAGATTCATAGCTGCACGGGAGTCAGAAGTCAATAAGACATCATAATCACATTAGACTGGTTTCTACTGATTTGAAATGCCAGGCAGGTTTGGAGTGCTGCTGTGCCAGGCTATCCTTGTCAACTGCATCAAGCTAATTTCGGCTGATTTCAGACCTGACACAAGCTGATACTATTCTTATAGCCTGTTACAAGCATTGCACGTGTCTTTAGTAACTCAGGAAAAATACTTGTTAGACAGCTCTGGAAACTGTGTGGCAAGCAGCATCAGTCATGCAAGCTTGCCCCACAAAAGGGCCCTTTCTAGCCCCAGGGGAGGGCCCTGGCAGGAAGGGGGGATTGCGGGAGGCTGCTCCCAATGCAGAGTAGTCTCTTCTGTCCTAGAACTGAGACACTTAGACAATTACATCCAGGAGTCCCCACACGCTTGCCTCCAGTTTGCCAGCTACAGCACTAGGCAGCGTCACACCACAGAAAAGCAGGCAAACCTGCTGTGCTCTCCGCTGCCTGTGCATCCACAGTGGATCTCCATTCATGGTCTCCTCAACCATAACTCTGTAGCTGACTTTACCCACCTGCTGTGAAAACTGGTAAACGTTTCCCTTTCAGACGTTCCCTTCTAACTCTCCTGTAACCCTCTTTTGTTACCCTCCTCTCCCAGTTTTTAAGTGTGGAAAGAGCAAGGCTGGGATGCAGGTAGTGAATTTCACAGCTATGGCACTTAATTGGGTCTTGTGAGCGTAGATTTCATTTCTCAGCCTTGCTGCAGTTCCCTGGACAATCTTGAGCACATTGGGGTTTTTCCTGGGTCATAGTTCCCCATCTCCAGACTGGAAGGGGTATGCTATAGTTTAAGAATACTCCTACATTTCTCCCATTGCCCTTTCTGAGTTATTTGAGCAGGAACTGGGTGTAAGTACAAGAGCATGACACAAGATATCCTGATGGGTTCAAAAGAGCTCTGGACAATATAGTAATTAAAGAAAAAAAGGAAGCAATTTGGGTATTCTCTCTTTTTTTTTGTTATTTTTCATTTGCTATTTCCCTACATTTCTGTCCCCAAGTGAAAAGCAGTCTAGTTGTCTAGTTTGCTTGTTCCTCTGTGTCCCTGTTGCTCTTCCTAAGTTTTGTTTGAGCTGGCTGCAATTTCTCTTAAGACACCACTGTTTCAGGAATTGCTCCCTTTTGGAACAGCAAAGTCCAAGTTTTGCAGATTGAGCAACTTGCTAGACCTGTTTTTTCATAGACATCTGCTGCAAAGGTGATTTTGGCTAGAAAAGAAAAGGCAGGGAGGAGATGAAAGGTTTCTAGATTGTTTTAGGTTTTACTGAGTCTTGTCAGTTTTTCTTATTTTAGATCTAATGGGGCTACTTCCATGGGGTACTGCCTGGCAACGAGAAAAACTGCCTCCAGGCACTGTTGTGGTAAAAGCAATTATATAATTGCCTATAGAAATCATAGAACAAACTACTTCCAAAAGGAGAAATTGAGTAAAACCCACAGGCATTGACCACATACTCAGGGACAGATAATGGTAATTATATAGTTAAAGCATTTTACATTGTCTTGCAAATGTCCTCTCCAAATTATGGCAGTGCCAGACAATGAGTTTTTGTTTGAGAGCTTCTTTTCTGGCAATTGCTGTGGCATTCCACACGTACTCCTGTATTTACAGTTGGTCTTAAAGTGGATCAGATTTATCAGTCCCAGTTGGAGCCTGGAGAGAATCAGAGCTGAATAAAATTTCTGTCCATCTCTTAAAATGAATGTCAGATAATTCATCCTTTTTGCAAGTGCAGCAAAAGGTTTTTAAATCTTTTTGTTATTTTAGTGTAATTTCCTACTTTCAGCTAGATTGGGAAGTGGCAGCTCTGCTGCAACAGTTGAATCTGTTGGTAGTTTAATATCTCAAAAGCTAACTTGTTCTTATGAGATTTGAGTCCCTGTTTACTTTGTGCATTTAAAAATATACCTAATTGCTGGGATGGAGTTCACAGCTACACTGAATACACAGCAATTGGTCTCCTGAGAGTGAAAGAGGTGATGGGCTAAGGGGAAGGATCAGCCTGGCATTAGGAGGAAACCAAGCTATTTTTCATATTTCCTGTCTTTATTTTATTTATGTATTTTTTTAAGGTATAACATTTGCCAGGAAAAAATCACAGCTTGTCCTGCCCCTGGAAAAAGACACACAGTTTGGGGGATGTTTGCTGCTTAGTTTGTCCCATTAATGTCTGTTCTGTGCAGGCTGGGGCTCCTCTCTGACTAGGCTTCCTCCCTGTGGTGGTTTTCATGCCTGTCAAGCTGTGCCAATGCCGTCTCTCCTCTCTGACAGCCAGTATTTCACCAGCCTTATGACTGTGCTCTGTCTGGGTTGCACAGGACTCCTTCAGTGTGACTTGGCTTATAGAGCAAAGTTTTTTCCTTCTGGGGCACTAGATTTGTGCCTTTGTTTGTGGACTGAGGAAGAAACCTCTTCCAGCATCCCCCCAGAATAGGATTTTACTCACCTGACAGTCTGGAGCTGAACCAGTCTCTCATTTGTCATCTGGATAAGGAATGTCCAACAAGTCTGGACTAACCTCCCACAGGTTATTAGAGATTTGCAATTCAGTTGTGAATCTTGAGGCAGGTACGTCCTACAGAAGATCCCTGTCCTTCAGTCCTTGTAACTTCTCTCAGTGCTTGAGAGTGAAGTTTCCCTCAGACTTTGTTTGCTGAGTTTCCAGAGTCACGGCAAACATAATTTAAAGGAACAGCTTTCGCTTTACTGAGATAAGTTAGTACAAACATGCCCTAAATGTCCTTTGCACTGCTTGTGCCAAAGGCTTAATGACAAGGCATTGTTAAACCTCCTGTATAAATCTTTAACAACTGGCTGAAACTTTGGTCCAAATCTGCAAACTCAAATAAGTGGAAACAGCAAATGGTATTTGCTTACACTTCTAAGGCCCAGCAGCTGAGGAACGGCTCTTGCTTTACGTTATTTACAGCCATTTGAGATGAAAAGACCTAAATGTTTATGAGTATTTTTAGGTTGATATCTTTAAATTTCATGTGCATTCACATACCTGGTCACTGGGGTGGATGTGTCAGAGCCAGCCTGGTTTTATTTTAAGGCTTTTTGTATCTGTTCATCCAAACACTCGTTAGAATTTTCACCCTTGAAGTGCTTCCACCCCTTGTTCAGGTTATGCTTCCATTTGCCTTTCTCTCCACTGGGCTTGCTTGCTGTTATTTGAATGTCCCTTTTCTGCAGGCAGCTTAGGGCCTAGTGCTTCAAAGGAAGATAAGTAAGCCTGTGATTCCTGTAGATGCCTATGCTGGGCTGTACTTAGGGGAGAAGTTTTCCCTCATCCTTGGATAATTCACTTGGTATTTTTAAGCCTGTAGTTTGAACGACCCTTATAAAAAGCATCACGCTGCCTGCTGAAGTTCATGCAAGTCTTTCCCTTGATGTTTTTCTTGTTGAAGTTCACTGAACTCGCCAAGTGCTTTGTTCATCTCAAAATATTTTAATTGGCCACAACATTACCCTATGCCTTTTCAAATGCAGCTGTATGTCCAGCCTGCCCCGTGGAAGGCCAAATGTTCATTGAGTGAAGCTTTGGTTAATACAAGGTCGGTCATCACCAGTGTCAGTGTCCCCTTACGTCAGCTGGGGGCCTGGCCTGCGCATAGAGGGCTGTCAGCAATTAATCCTGCAATTATTAATCAAGGTTGCCTTCAGACCTGTGTGTTCCTGGTCCGTGAGCCAGCAGGATACAGGAATGAGGGATGTGCTAGGATTTGGTCTCCTCTCTGACACAAGAATCACTCCAGGGTGAATCTATCTAGCCTTGTGCTTCAGACTTGCTTATCTGAGTGTCCCAGCACTGGCAGAGTACGTGAAGCGAGGGACTCCGGTTTTATTGCATTTTCTAGTCATTTAGTTGCTCCAGTGACTTCTTCCCAGTGGTGCTATTTTGTGGGCTAAATAAATCCTGCTTCTACAATCCCCTTTTTGTATGTAAATCTCACCATCTCTCCTCCTTTGCTTCCCACAGGTTGCACTATTCATTTTCTTACAAAAATGAAGTATATATATTTTTTTTCTGTTCCAAATGGGCAAAGTAAATGGAAAAACAGTGTAATGTATATCATAGGCTGTTTATTGAACGTTGTCTCTCACAGAGTGAGGAAGCTTCCCTGTGACAAACCCACAACTCACCACAGAGCATCAGATGGTTACAGGTCCATTATGGAGTGATGTTGCCCTTTGGTTCGAGGTAGTATTTTCTGGATTTACCCAGTTCTTTCCATGAGGAGAGGAAATAAGTTGTAAAAGGCTGTTTTTTGTTGGGAAAGAAGCATTGGCAGAACGATTCTTTGCTTACTCCTCCTGATGTCAATCAAAAGTAACTTAACCAGAATCAGTGGTGCGTGAAATGGTACAAACCCAAAGAGTACCTGCCCCTCATACCTGTTGCTCTCAGAGTTGATAAGGATAGCGAGGTGCTCGTTTCAAGTGTGCAAAAGGCTCATTTTCTTAACCAAAATTGGAATAAAATGTTTCTTTGTCCAGTGAACCCTGTTTCCCAAAGACCTCTGCCATTAGCATTTGCGCGTTATTTTCATCATTATTATTATTACCTTGGCTTTTTCTTTTTTTTTTTCCCTGACAGAGCAGGGTTCCAGACAGACCCCAGGTCTGTAGGATTTCTGTTCTGCACAAATGACACCATATTCCCTAATGGCTGGAGAGCTGCCCATGGTGTGCTAAATGAAAATCTGCAAACCAGTGCAATTGCTATCTCACAGGGACTGGCACCATTGAAGACCTCTTGATTTTAACTGTAGCTGCCTGAAGACAGCTGCTACAATGCACAGCACAGCAAGGACACAGAATTACTTGAGCCACGCTTCCTTTTCTAATAATTTAAGGAATCAATGGATTCAGATTTGAATTTTTTGCAAGGGAAATACGCATTGACAATATTTGACGGACTAGGTATCACTCATTAAATGTAACCGCTCTTGTTTTCCTACTGATTTCTCATGAGCGTTAGCCTCAGCATTCTTTCTCTTAGCTTCCATTTGCAGCTATTGCTGTATCTTTCCTAAAAGGTGACACCCGAAATCGAACGTGGTCCTCCGAATGCAAATGCTCCATTGTTCAGTATTCTGTCATTATATTATCTTCTGCATTATTTTTACATCCTCTCATTAATGCACCCACACACCCCATTTGCATTTTTTAACCTTTTTAAAAATCGTTTTCATTACAACAATCAGATATAAGGGCAATGAAGTAAGAGTGGAACAATAAAAGTGAAGAGCTTGATTTTCCTCAGACCTACACCGATTTTGAACTTCCCTGGTGACACTGATTTTGATTTACACCAAAAAGAAAGTGATGGGATCAAACCTAGCATGTCTACATCGAGACATCCTTTTTTTGGATGGTTTGGTAAAATCTTTGCCACACACAATATGTTGTTTGGAAAAAGCACTTTTATCAGGAAGGAAGCTGTTCTGCAGACAGAGGGCTGCAGGACAGGCTGGTGCCTGAGGAGCAGTGCTGGAGGCATGGATGCTGCAGCGCTTGGCTGTGCAGGGGAAGCACTCGCTCTCCGGGGAGTAGTCTGAGGGCAGGGGACCCCAGCTGGCTGCAGAGGTAGATCACAGATTCATAGAATGGTTTGGGTCGGAAGGGACCTGAAACCCATCCAGATCCAACCCCCTGCCATGGGCAGGGACACCTCCCACTGGATCAGGTTGCTCAAGGCCTCATCCGACCTGTCCTTGAACAACTCCAGAGTTGGGCAGCAACATCTGCCAGGGCCTCATCACCCTCATTGTGAAGAATTTCTTCCTAATGTCCGATCTAAATTTTCTCCCTTCCAATTTAAAACTGTTCCTGCTCATCCTGTCATTCCAGGCCCTTGTAAAATTCCCTCCCAGCTTTTCTGTAGCCCCTTTAGGTACTGGAAGGCTGCTATAAGTTCTCCCCAGAGTCTTCTCTTCTCCAGGCTGAACAACCCCAACTCTCTCAGCCTGCTGTCATAGCAGAGGTGCTCCAGACCTCTGATCACTTTCATAGCCCTCCTCTGGACCCGATCCAACAATTCCGTTTCTTTCTTATGTTGGGGATTTCAAAGCTGAACACAGGACTCCAGGTGGGGTCTCACAAGAGCTGAGTAGATGGGAGAGAATCCCCTCCCTCATCATGCTCAATGCTGCTGGTGATGCAGCCCAGGACACTGTTGGCTTTCTGGGCTGCGAGCGCACATTGCCGGCTCATGCTGAGCTTATCCACCAGCACCCCAAACCCTTTTCCTCAGGGCTGCTCTCAATCTTGACATCCCCCATCCTGTATTGATACCGGGGCTTGCCCTGACCCAGGTGCAGGACCTTGCACTTGGCCTTGTTGAACCTCATGAGGTTCACACAGCCCCACTTCTCCAGCTTGTCTAGGTCCTTCTGGTGTCCCCACTGCCCCACTCAGCTTGGTGTCATCTGCAAACTTGCTAAGGGTGCCCTTGATCTCACTGTCTATATCATCAATGAAAAAATAAAGCAGCACTGGTCCCAGTAAGATGATCTATATTTGGAAACCGGTGAGGTCAGGTTGAATGGGGCTCTGAGCAACCTGATCGAGTTGAAGATGTCCCTGGATGACCTCCATGTTCCCTTCGAACACAAACCATTATATGATTCTATGAAGAGAGAGAAGGTGAGGAAGTGGAGCTGGGTGGCAGCAGGTGTCCAGAGGCACAGCCACTCTGCCATGTGCAGGGAACCATTGCCATCACAGGAAGCCACACTTGGGACTCTCCACTCTTAAGAAGAGACAAGGTGATTTCCATTAAACAAACGAGCTTTTATGGGTTGTCTGGCTGCAGAAGCAAAGCTGTGACTCAGAACATCACCTGAGTAAGAGTGCTGTTAGCCAAGGTGCAGAAAAAAGGTGAAGAAATCTACAAAGCAATTGTTCATGTCTGGCTTAGCAGCCTCTTCAGCGTCTCTCTTTCTTCCTTAACTGCTTCTGTTTTGCTCAACTCTGGATTTTCTCCAGGAGTCACTGTTAAAAGTTATTATCTTGTGGATATCAATGCCGTTGTCTCTGGAGGGACTTTTCCTCACATTGACTGGTGTTTGATTCCAGGTGAAGCAGTGAGGTACAAATGCCCTCAGGGTTCTCTTGTGTGTCTCAGTTCAGGCAATACTTTACTTGCCCAGTTAGGCAAGGTTCATAAACATGGGGTATAATTTTATGATACAGTTAATATGATCTAATGGGCCAGCTGCCAGCCAGAGGGGTGAGTCTGCTCCTCCTGTCAACAGCTTCATGCTCCTACTCCCTCTCCTACTGCAGATCCTGCTGCTTGGCTGACTTTGCTGATGCAGTCCAGGACAGTGACCTAGCAGAAAACTGCTCACTTTTTTTTTTTTTCTGGATTAGTTTGCTGCCAGACTGCCATCATCTGAGGGCTTGCCAAGGTAAGATGAGCATCAGTGCTGGCACAAGAAGGGATACAGGGTTGCCCAAGAGAGGGGAAAGATAGCAATACAGAAGCATTGCATTAATTCAGTTGGTTGATCGGTTTTAAATCCACAGCTTTGCAATTCCCTATTTGGCTTGCACAGATCAACCACAACTGCCATCAAACAGGGAGTTTTCTTCCTCCTTTTTCATAACGAGCAAGATCTGTTTGCAAGGTTGTATTTTCATTGATTCAGATCACTTTAAAACAAGAAGCATTAATGTCAGCAATGGAAACACAGCAGAGAAGAGGGGAAGCAAAAGAAATGGCAGGGAATGGGATAGGAAAGGTTATCTCTGACAGCAGTGGCACAACATTAGATCAGTAGAACAAGGTAGTCATTTGCTTGGTTACATTCAGCAGCTGCAGTTGCTGCCTCTAAGCCAGGCAAGGCACAGCTGAGAGAAGGGATGATGCTGTCCTCTTCTCCTACAGCTGGGACCCTAGGCTGATACTCTCCCCTCCTTTCCTCTGCCTGACTCTACCCATTAGCTCATTGAATGCAGCTGCTGGGATGGTTTTGCCCTGGTAACATCTCCACAGAGACTGTTGGCAGCTGCACCAGCATCTCCCTCCTGTACCACTGCCTGAGGACTCCTGTGTTAATCCATTTCTTCATCCAGAAGCAGGACGCTGATGGATAGGAGGTGGTTAGAGTCAGCAGAGGAATATGTCAGATTATTTTGGCACCATCACCTGCTGGTTATAACCATCTTCTGGGTTCTTTTGGCAAATTTTCCCAAAGCTCAGGAGCACTCTGTGAGGAAGTGCTAGGAATCTGCATGCTGGGACCAGAGGAGCATTCCTCTCCTCACCTCAGCACAAGGGAACAAGAGGACTGAGAAGTAAGACAGCATGCTGGATGGTATAATCATTAGCAACAAAAGCTGTTCCACGGTACTGTCAATCCATGCAGGCATAAATATGCTGCTTAATTATTATGATAATTTAAAAGTCTTTCACCAGCACTTGTCCAGCTCACATGGAACCTCCCCTTATATGCAAAACAGCTTTGCTATTTAAATGTCAGCTTGTGTATACATGCCAGCTGCTAGCTTTTCTGGGGATCCGAGGCAGCTGATGTTGCTGCCAATATAACTAATTTTGCAGGTTGGAAACTAGTTGGAAAGATTGTGGTGAGCCGCCCTTTTATCTAATCCAATAGGAGTGCTTTTTGGCTCATTGGGGTTTTTTTTTTCCTTTGACGTGACATCCAGAAGACACAGAGTAAAAGAGGTATTTATTTATTCATTTATTTATTTTCTTTCTGCTTTTTTTTACAAAAAGCACCCCTTATCCATAACAGTGGACATCACTAGGAACTAAAAAGGTAACTACAACATTTTGTAAGCTCAAGTAGGAGTGCAGTTTGTGTATTTCTCCACCAAACTTATCCTGAGAAAAGTAATGTAATTCCTCTCTAGAGGAAAAATATGCACTTTAAGGCATAAGAGCAACTGCCAGACTGAGCCACAACATTTTAAAAGCAGAACTTGATTGATTGTTTAGGGGAGGCTGAAAATCCCCTCGTAAGTGTGGTAGAATTTTTTTACCACAAGAAAAACTTTGTTTCTAGTGTGGTTAAAACATTTTATCCACTTGGCTGCTGAACTGAAGTAATTCCAGTTTTGTGCTTTTTGTGTGTCAAATTCTGAATGGTTTGGTTTGTTAAAAGTTTATTGTTCAACAGGTATCTGATAGCTCTCTTTTCTGACTTTACATTGAGGGTGATTCATTGGACTAAATAAATGTGTGCTTGTTATAATAAATAAATAAATAAATGGCTTGTTAGGAAATCCTGTGGCCTAGATTTACTGCAGGAGCTGGTCTAGGGGCACTCTGGTCCTGGGATTTGGCAGAGGTGGGCACAGTCACACTATTTAGCTGGGAGGAAAGGCTTGCACATAGGAATACACTGTAGCAAATATTCTAGAAGCAAATGACCTCCTATTTATTAGCCCTATACAACTGGAATATGGCTGCACCTGACTCTATACAATATCCCAATGGAAATGTCTTCTTTAAGTGAAACAAAATTTATTTCAACATAGCACTTATTTGACTTTTATAAGTTTGGAAGATGCTGTAAGTCCAGGTCTGCTGTTGAGTAGAGAATGACTGGACCTGGATTCTTCTGCTTGCCTTGAAAAGCCAAATTTTAATTGGGTTTTTCACTTGACTTTCAGGGGAGTGTGGTGTGTGTGTATTTTCCCCCTAAACCTCCCTGTATGGATTGGTTTGTTTTTTGAGGCTCTATTCCTCCAAGACAAGGCGCCTCCTGTGCAAAGTGCTCTTGACAGAGACCAAGGGATAGAATTCAGCATATTACTACTGGTTTGTTTTTAAAGACATACTGTCATTTCAGCTTGGATCTGAACATGTTAAGGACAGGTTTTTACAGAAGATGGGGCCAGTGGAAATGTTATTCTTTTTAGCCACTTTTCTTGGAGAGGGTTAAAGCAAATAAACATGCAGGCTTGTCCTGCTCTATAGATGAGTCCACCTGAGGAAGGAACAAGTACCCTCTCCTGGCATCTACCAGCACCTACACCTTACTGAAACTTGGGCTCCTTCCAGGCATCCGATCAGTCATAGGTTTGTTTGTTGACAACTGTTATTTCTTTTGACTCTTCTGGTGTGCTGGAAACAGTCTCTGCTTTGGAAATCATTACAGCTGCATAACTTGCAAACTATGAGTAATGGTTTCCTCCAGTTTAACTCCTCGCTTCTCTTATGTGCCTGTCTTTCTCCCTGTCCACCCAGTTCTGCCTGGAGGTGAGGTACTGGATCTCGGTGCAGCAGCTTCCCTGGTGCCTTGGAGAGGAATTGCAGGTAAACCTCATTCTCCCTGAACAGAGCACTTGGCAGGGATGAGCCTTGGAATTAAATTTAGAACTCCAGTAAACACCTAAATACAGATGGGAATACTGGCTTAATGACTGCATGATGCATTTCCTTTCTCCTCACTAGCACTTGACATCTGGAAAAAGGTTACCAGCTACCTCTTTTTCTCCTAGGAAAATGTTACCACATCAACTGGTTCTTCTTTCTCACCATTTTACCTCACAAAATTATGGCTAACTTCTGTCTGAGGTTATTGAATTGATACGGGTCTGAGCAATGGTTGTCAATTTGTGTACAGCTCTCCAGTCTCTTGTCTGGATTTCAGGCCTATGTGTTACCAGTCATTTGGATTTTTTTTTTCAGTTGTAGCTCTTAGTCTTTCAAAAGATATTGGCAAGACAAAGTTTGTAGACCATGGCAATGTTCTTAAATCACGCGGGCAGCAACACTACTACCTTCTTCCTTGCAGGCCAGCCAGTGATATTTCAGTAGGGTTTAGGAGCAAAAGAGCATCTCAAGACACACACAGCCCTTGGCACTTTAAGCTCAGAGGGACTGACGTGTATGTTTGAATTCCTGCAGTGCTAGAGTATAAGCTTTCGAGCAGTCTTCATGTGCCTGTCCTGTTGATGATTTGCTCTCCCATCAATGATTTGCTAATTTTGCTTCTCTTTTATTTAGGAGGGTGTAGCCAGTGTTTTTGCCTTTGAAAATGGGTAGAGGTCAAGAGAAAAACTGATTCCTTTTAATTGGCTGGAGAAGTAACTAAAGTGGCACTATTTTTATATAAGTATATATATGGAGAGAGAAAAAAGAACTTTAAGCTTATTTAAGGATTCTGCATTTTTGATTCTGTGTGAAAGTCAAGCTTGTGACTCAGTCTTTGCTTGAGGATCTACAAGGGAGAAGGTAGAAGAAGCTGAGTACTGACTTTAAGTGTGTTTAAAAAAGGATGGAAGAGTTTCTCTGCAGATGGATACGTAGTGTGTATGTGTATATATATATGCATACAGACATAATACCTGCACTGTGTGTAGGGACTATATAGACAAGTGCGTGTATATGTGTACACTCACACACATATCCTTGTTTACTGTCTGAATAGATGGAACAGTCACTTGGTTCTAGTAATTTCCTCGATTATGGTTGTGGGTGCTGTGTCCAGGAACCTCAGGCTTGTTTCTATGGCAGCTATTCCCAGCCTTTTAATGTCCCACCTTCCCTCAATCCCCATTTGGCAATAGAAGGAAGAGTGTTGTGACACCCACACTGAGCAGCTCATGGAGCAGCTAAGAGCACTAGTAAAGATGTCTGCAAATGACAGGCTCATACACGAGGGACTGGGGCAAAGTAGGCAGCAGCATGGCCTCCTGTGGCACTGGTCTCCTGTCTTTGCATTGGGCAGCCCAGATCTCTCTCTCTCTGTCTCTCTTCTCTTATTTATTTTTCTTTTTTAGCCTTCTCCTTGCCCTGCCCTGAAGGAGGGTTGCAATATCAGGACAGCATCATGAGCTGTTCATGCTAGGGAACCTGTGCTGCATTACACCGGCTGACTAATCTCCCTTTAAATAGCCTGGAAGCACTGTAGAGGGCTTCTGTTTCAGGAGCCATGAGAACACAGCCACAACTGTGGTCTATATAAATAGCCAGATCCATGGTGGTAAGTAGTGAACAGCACAGTGATTTGTTCTAGGAAGGTCTTCCTATTTGCTTCATGTTGTTGCATGGATAGCTGTGATCAAATTCTGGTAACATTTCTGTATAGCAGCATTTCTGCTGCCTTTTCTCAGACTGCTGTATCGTCAGTGACAGTGAAGAGCAAGCAGCTGCCCTTTGGAGATAGACTTCTGTCTCCAGGGGTTTTGCATCTGAGTGGCAATGGGGCTCTGGCTTGCTGGTACACCTGGCTTTAACTAAAGCTGCAGTTCAGAACCTTTTCAGCAGTGCTTTGAGCTCAGAAATCTCACTGATATTTATAGCTTCTGGAAGGTGAAAGCAAGGAATATTTGAGTACTTGCTGCTTAGCTATGGATCTGGATAGAGCACAATGTGATGGTCCTGTCTGAAGAGGATGAGCTTAGCTTATCTGTGCTGTCCTCATTTGGTAACCAGCAATGTACAAAAATAATTAAAAAATGTTAACCAAGTCTATGTTAGTTATGCTGTGTAATATAATCATTTCTCTTGCAAGGTGGAAGAGTGAAACTATCCTCCAGGTAGGTACAGGCTCTGTGCACCTGCGCAAGCAATCTTCTGTCTGCCTCCATCACGTCCAGACAGCCTTCAGAAACATAAGGGTCTGATTCATGGCCAGTGGCCACTATAACAATTTTCAAATTTTAGGTAAATAGGAGAACCTCAACGAAGAGTGCAGCAAGTCTTGCCTCAACTGAGGTAGGAGGCATTTGAATTTCTTACTCATAGTGTATTGTCATCTTCTCCCTGCCATCCTGCCCACTCAATGCGTCAGAGATCTAAGGCTTGATTTTAAAAATTTATTTTATTTTTTAATTTATTTTTCTCCCTCCCCATCCCCCTTGTTGAGCAGAGGATACTCAGGCCCTCAGTTTCTGGTGCGTTGTGTCAGAGATACTTTATATTTTTTTCTTCCTGCCCCCCGACATAATTCCCCTGAGCCAGTGGGTTATTACCAGGGTTAATGAGCTCACAGGAGAAGCTTGGTGCAAAAGGACAGAGAGATGAGTGTGTCTGAGGAGAGGAAGAGAGAATATGTGGGGACATAGCACAGACCAGTTACACAGAGGCAGCTTTCCAAATGCCTTCTCATGTTTGCTTTCCTCCCTAATGTTACTTTTAAGTCACCATACTGATGACAAAGTTTTTGCCTGGCCAGATGTACCATCCAATGAAATGGGACACAATTCAGACTGTTCTTTATTCCTACATGGGGAGGGATATTTTCTTTCTTTTGTCATGCTCATTGCTTACCATCCTCAAACAGGGGCCCAACTGTGGTTAGGGATTGCCTCAGTGTGTCATTTATATGGAATTTTAAGTCTTATTTGGCAAAGCAGAGCTTCTGCTAGGTCTCTGAAACACCATCAACAAAGACAGTAATGGTCTTCTGAGGGAAAATACTATAATGTTTGATTACAACAATCTTTTGAATTACAAAGCAAACCCACAAAAATCCCAGTCTGAATGTAAATGAAAAGAAAAAACAAACCACAGACAGCTTTTTCATTAACTGCTTCCAGCGTAGTTACCTTGCGTCACTCCAGTAAGATCAGCCAGGCTGTTCCTGGGGTAAGCCTGGTCTGTGTTGCCAGCTAGAATGCAACACGTGGGTTGTCATTGGAAAAGCATAAGAAAAAGACAGAGCTGAAAGTAGCAGAAATTGTGTTTCTGTGCCAGACAGGTTCCACGCAATGAGGAGTGCAAAAAGCAATGGAATCTGTCCCGTCACACTTTGCTAGGCCAAGGGTCAAAATACAATGAGTTTTGTTGTCTTTCCCCTAGCACGATGGCTTCATTTCCTGTCTTGAAGCAAGAGACGTTGTTCCAGAATGGTACCTGGACCTATCGAATTCCAGCCCTGCTCTACCTGCCTCGTTTCAGCATCATCCTGGCATTTGCTGAGGAACGAGAGGATGCAGTGGATGAACATGCCAAGCTGATAGCGATGCGCAGAGGCATCTATGACCCAACCACGCAGCATATTCAGGTACCAGTGTGGGGAGAAAACAGGGGAGATTGCCCACCTGTGCTGCTCCCCTGTCCCCAAATGAGTTGAGTGTGTTTGTCCTCTCACTGTAGGGAGACGGCAGCTTCACCTTCTCCCCAGTTATGGGAGACAAATCTGCCTATAGTTAGTGCATGTGTCATTATAACTGCTGGGATTCATGGTGGAACAGCTACTTGGGGGGCTAAAATGAGCGGGTGCATCACATTTTTCCAGGGATGTCTTTGAATCAATCCTCACAGAGCTGGGGAAGAAAGCAGAGAGATGGGACAAAAGCCCTGTTGTGACAGCAAAGATGTGGAGGAGGGGCAGAAATGGGGAGTGCCACAGGGATGGGGAGGAGTGAATTAGCAATTGGTGACTGTTTCTTTTAATTCATCTTCTAGGACTAATTTCTGGTTTAAAAAACAATTGAGAACAGCCAGTCTCCCCACGCAAAAGAGCGTTGTCTGGTTTGTGTGTGCCAGCGAATAGGCTACCTTATTAATCTACCAGTTATTATTAACAGTTATCTTGCTGGGTGACTGGGGGTGGTGGATACTCTATTTATATTCAGTTTTTGCATTTGCAAATGCATTAATGTCTTGTAAAAAAAAAAGTCATTATATTTTTCTATTCAAATCCTTTGTTGGTGACTGATTGTCTTAGATTATAGACTCTTGAGAGCTGGAATCTGCCTAGCAGAAGCAGCCTCTGAGCGCACCTGCAGTCTCATACCATTCAGGTAACATCTTGTGTAACCCCCTGTAATTCAGTAAAGTAGGGCTCAGCTGGTCATAAAGGTAGTGATTTGTGTTCACATGGTAGAGTTTCTTAAAGTGACAATATAAATATTAAAAAAAAAAATTGATAGTGGTTGAATAGACAAAGACAAGTCATGACCAAAAAGGGTAATCAGCAAGTCAAGGTAGAAAAGCTAACTAGTGTAATCTTACTGGAAAATACTGCATCTTTTACCAAACCAATAATGCTATTGAGGAATAATTTTTGAATTGCAATGTTAGGGTTAGAAATGTTACTGTGTTTATGTGCTGTTCATTGCCAAGAAGGACAGGCTCTCCTACCTGTAGAGTGTGTAAAGCCACACAGTCATTCTCTAGCAAGGTGCTTCAGCGTAGGCTGGGATGCCAATTCACTCACAGATCAAAATGGAGGAAGAGGAGTCTGGATGGAAAGGAATTGGTCAGCATCCAGGATACTGGAAAAGGACTCATTTATCTAGCTGGCTTCCAAAGGAACACTGACACAGCACAGTGGCTGTACCAGCACACTTTGACCGCATGTCTGTGTGTCACATACACTTATTTGTGAGAATTTTTAGAAATTCAGCTACTGTAGATTTTTAAACAGCGTCACCAACCACTTGGCTGTGTTGAGGTACAAAGCTGTCAGCTCCTCAGTGAGCAGTAATTAAAAAGGACATAACTGACCTGTTTGGTGAAGTGCCTCTAACTTGTGACATCCAAATAATTTTTGCTTACATTTGGCGATGCCAGTATATTGTCTTCCCGTTTCTTGCTCTATCCACTAACTTGCTTCTCTTCTGTTCTTCTTATGCTCTTCTGTAATTTTTATCCAGGCATCCTTACACTGTAACTTGGATGTCTTTATAATGGTGTGTTTCGTTCTTGTCTCCCTTCACACGGGCCCTGGCAGTGGAGTAGTATGGAGACCATTGTCAGTGCGCAGCTGAAAGACCATCGATCCATGAACCCCTGTCCTGTTTACGATGAGGTCACAGGGAAATTGATCCTGTTCTTCATAGCTGTCCCAGGAAAGATCTCTGAGCAGCATCAGCTCAGGACAAAGATCAACTTGGTACGTCTCTGCTATGTCACTAGCATGGACCAAGGGCGCACCTGGAGCACTGTCCAGGATGTCACTGAAGGTACCATTAGGACAGAGTACAAGAACTGGGCCACTTTTGCAGTGGGGCCAGGCCATGGATTACAATTGCACAACGAGGCCCGGAGCCTTGTGATTCCTGCCTATGCCTATCGTATCTTGGACCCTAAGCAACACCCCATCCCTCATGCCTTCTGCTTCATCAGCTCTGACCACGGGGCAACGTGGGAGATGGGGAACTTTGTGGCGGAGGAGAGTGCAGTGGAATGCCAGGTAGCAGAGGTGCACACCTGTGGCAGGAAGGTCCTCTACTGCAACGCAAGGAGCAGCAAGGGAGCCAGAATCCAGGCTGTCAGCTACAACCACGGGGTGGACTTTGAGAGAGGCCAAAGGGTTGAAATGCTAGTAGAACCTCCTTCTGGATGTCATGGAAGCGTTACTGCCTTCCCACCTCCCTCTGATGCCAGGTGCCAAGATAGCTGGTTGCTCTACACTCATCCCACAGACCCAAAGGGTCGAAAAGATTTAGGAATTTACCTCAACAAAACCCCTTTAAATCCTGCACACTGGACAAAACCAAGAATCCTCTTCAAGGGCCTGTGTGCTTACTCGGATCTACAGTACATGGGCGTTGGGCCAGATGGCTCACCCTTATTCTCCTGCCTCTTTGAATATGGGACTCACCAACAATGTGAAGAGATAATCTTTGTAATGTTCACTTTGAAGCAGGCCTTTCCATCAGAGAGCTGAGTCTTGAGCCTTTCCATCTGTGTCCCTCTGAAAACCATCTTTGCTGATACTTCTTTTCACCGTCACTTATCTTTCAGCAAAGGGTTTTTTCGTACTCCTCCTGCACCTTTAGTTTGGTGTTGCCTTGTGACATCTGTAGTTTCCCAAGTCTATTAAACATCGTAAAACTGAACATGCATTTGGTTTTGTTTTCTGTTGGCTCTTCTTACTTCTCCCCTTTCCCTTTCGCTGCTGTCTGAAATATCATGTGGTCAAAACAAGCAAGACCTTTGTGTGGGGCTTCTGGCCTTGAGGCCTCAACGGGCTTTATGAGGGACGTGCACGCTGACAGCAGGGGAACAGAGGGCAGTGCTTTTATGCTGAACTGTATTTAATAAGTTGTGGAGAAGGTGCAAGAGAGGACACTGGACTTTCTGCCCTATATCTGCAGTTACCTTCAGAAAACTGCTCTGGCTTGCTCTGGTTAGGTGCGCATCTTCTGGCAGTCAGTATAGGACTTGCTGGCAATTCTAGCTTTCAGAGCTTGCTCTCTTCTCAATTCCAGCAAGGCTGTGGGATGCCCTGCTCTTGTGATATTCCATGCCCACTTCTGCAGTGGATTTGGGGTTGCCTTGCTGTGTTCCCAGGGACTTCTGTCTAACTTAGCCTCCTTACTTCCTACTCGCTTCTTTGCCCTTTTGCTTACACTGTGCTAAGAAGCTGCAGTTTCTCATGCGTAAGAAAACCACAGCTTTGTGTGCTCCAGCTGTTCCCTCTCCCTGGGCAGAGACAGCAAGACCCATGCAGGATTCCAGGACCTCCCTCTGTTTGGGGACAGGGCAAGTCGTAGGAATGGCGTTATGCCAGTATCGAAACTGCATGATCAGGACAGGTCTGCAGAGGGAGCTCCCAATTTATAGTCAGGAGGGGAAATACTTGCTGGTCTTTCTAACACAAGTGCTAAGCTGTGATCCACACAGAACTGCTCTCATTACTGACAACCTAATGTCTTCAGGCATGGCTGTTGTTATTACAGAGTATGTTGGCATATGAGGCAGTGCATCAAACAAATACTGCTGCCCCACTTCCAGCAAGTTGCAAAGGAAGGGGACCTGACCAAGCCCAGAGCAGCTCAAGGTGGAAGGCTTTCTCATGTAGGCAGAGCTTCAGCAGGTTTCTGAAGGGAACTGCCCCAGTTTTGGTGAGAGGCTATGGTGTGATTTGAAAGGAGGCATTATGGAGTGAGTAGACAAGGGGAGTAACCAGAAATGATGGGTAGCAAGGGAGACACATCAGAGCAGATGGAGCTAGGGAAGCTTTACCCACCCGTGCCTCTGGACAAAATTCTGCTCATGAACCAGTCTGTGCTTGTTTGCTGTGTGCAGTATTGTGTGTGTGTGCACGTGTGGAATGGCTCCAAGGAAAATAAACTTGTTTGCTCTATTGGTGAAGAAAAATAAATGCTTTTGAGAGTGTTCTCAGAACGCATCCCCTTTGGGGAATGCTAGCAGGGCCCATAGTATCCTTTGCACTGTCACTGCTCAGGTCTGTGAGTCTCTGGTTGTTCAGTGTCCCCACACTTGCCTTTTATTGCTGATAGCTGTCAGGGCCAGTGGGAGAAGGGACCCTGATTTTTCTCACTATCCAGGTTTGTTTCAGGGCACCTGGAGACTGCAGGAAGTGAAGAGATGTCACGGCCTTCTCAAATATGCCTCTGCCAAGCAGCAGGTCAGTAACATGCTGGGCTGGAGTAGCACAGAGTGGCTCAACTAACCAGTACTTTGTGAGTATTACTTATGTGCTCTTCAGATGTAGGCCAGAGTCTAAATATGCCTTTGTGGCCAATAGCCTGTTACTGATGCCTACTGAGGGAGTGTTACATCTAAACCAGAGCAAAGCTTACTGCTTTCCTATAGATTTAACCTCCCTCATCAGGTGTACTATGAAATACTTCTTTTTCATGACATGAAAACACATATTTGAGAACTTTTCATCTGATGAAGCCCTATAGTACCCTTGCTTATGCATTGCACAGACTGGATGTATGTGGGGGGTTGGGGTAACCGATGTACATATTGAATGATGCTGCAGACAGTATTTATCTGCTGGTTCTGGGCAGGCTGCTGAATTCACAGGCAGCTGGTACAATACTACCTGGATATCTGTAGCAAACCCAGTTTAGATAAAGTGTTTATGGCAATGTCTGAGAGACAGCTTGGAATAATACCCTAATGTGGGGAAAAATGATGACTTCTTTGTCCATAGATTGCCAGGGCTGCATTTTTTTATTATCCAACATCAAAATGTGTCCCAGTTCTTTGTCTGCAGTCTCATTATCTCAAGTAAGTTTAAATGAAATGCTGCTGCTGCTGCAGTTATCTGAAAGTTTCTTTTGAGTCTGGGTTGGATTTGTATGACAGATGTACCCATTATTGTTTTGTTTTACAAGGGTAGCTCTTAGCAGTGCTTTGTCCTGACTGTGGGATGACGATGTAGACTATTTGAAGCACATCCTGTTCCTCGTGGAAACCTTAAGGCTGTGCTGGCTACATGTGTAGTATCACCTGACACGTAGCTGGTGCAGACTGATCAGTGCATTCCCCCTCTATGGCAAACACTCCAGCCTCCCTCTAGGTGATTTCTATAATCTCTTCTTCCTCAGATCTACTCACCAGCCTTCTCCAACATGAATGGAAAGAAAATGAATGGTGTAAGTATCTGCTGCAGAACAGCCTCTTGTCTCTGTGCAGGCCAGAAGTTGTTAGCACTGTCCTTTGGGAATCAGGTAGTTCAGGATATGCAGACACGTGTGTGCTGACCATGCAGGGATCCAGCACTGCAGAGTTCACATGCCAGTGCCATGAGAAGTAAAACAGACGTCATTTCCTGTGTTGTGAATGAGCCATTGGGGATCACAGAGCTGTTTATGTTAGGGGATTGGGATTCACCTTTTCAGCAGCTGGAGCTGTGCTGCACGTTCCTTTGGTACCAAGAAGTACGCAGAGATACTAGCCTGCACATGTTATTGCTACAATCATTACACATGTCTGGATCCCATCCCCTTGTTTTATGTCTCCAAGTCAAGGAGTTGTGTGTGGCTGGGCAGGGCACTCATGCATTTGAAGGAAACAGCAGCAGCTTGCTAAAAAACGAAGCTGGTGGAGAGATGGATAGGGGTTGAGTAGCCAGCTTACCAGTTTCATTTGTCTGACCAGGGCCTGTACCTCTCTCATCTTGTGTTAACCTGCAGTAAATCAGGAGAAGCTCTCCAAACAAAGTTTCATTCCAGCAAAACTCATGTTGTGCAGCAGCTCTGTCCACTCTGCATCGACGTATGGGTCCTTACATGGATAGCAGTGTGAGGTCAAGCAGTGGTTTGACATTCAGAGCTGTTCGGCTTCCTGCTGCAGCTATGCTCCAGAGAAGCTACTGTAAGAATCAGCCATCCCAAAGAGCTGCTAAAGTGAGGCTAGCAGCACGCTGGGGCAGGCAGAACTGCCAAATGAGCTGCACAGTCCCTTTGCCACATATAGACACTCTTCTCTGTGGGGAAGATGGTGTTCGTAAACACTCTGTAATTTACATGAGCTTACAGCTACTGTCCATGCAGAGCCAATTCATGGCATTCAGCATCTGACTCCATTTAGGCACCTGAATCCATGGGAGTTTGGATCCTAAAGCCCTCTGTGGATCTGGGTGAAGCTGAAGGGCAAGTCCGGCTGAGCTAATTTTGGTCTGCAGACAGTGCTTGCTCAGCACGGACAGGAAGCCCTGCACGTTGCAGTTCTGCCCATTTCACAGGGTCCTAGGCTGGCTCACAGTTTTGAAATGCTGGTGCCCACGGTTTAATGTCAGTGGCAAAGGCTGAGCTGATCACTGCAGAGCAGATGTCTGGATAACTGAAAGCAGCAGGAAGGCAGACAGGGATGAATACTGGGCTGTACTGGTTCACTCTCCCTCCCCATACCCACAAGTTCTTGCTTCTCCCAGCTGGGTGATAGGCTGCTCTCTCCTGCCTTGCTGTCCGTGCTCTGTACATGATCCAGGTGTCATGGTTCCAGCACTTCTCCTGGCTCTGGGATGTGAGGGTTGCATAGTGCTAGCAGTGTCTGTGTTTTTCCTGAGGACTCACTCTGTATTCTGAGTCCCAGCTCAGCTACTGCTTTGAGGTGTGGCTCAAACGTGGATGTGCAGAAGTGCTGCCTTCATAGGCAGAGTGCTTGGAGGTACAGGATAGGCAACCAAACTTGCCATGCAGGCAGTGCCCCGGTAGCAACGTCCGTGCTGCAAACATGCCCCTCGTTGCTCTGCACAGGCAAGGGGCAGATGTACAGACAAAGAAAAGGGAAGTGAAAGTTCCAGTTCTCCCCTCTCTAATGCAGGTTGCCAAAAATGGCTTTGCTCCATTCCACCTTTGGGGATTTAGAGTAGCAGTGATCTTTGAATCCATCTCACAGTAGCTGACAGGGAGCTTTGGTCACAAATCCCCAGAGCAAATCAGCCTCTGCATCTGCTTCTGTGCATGGAGCCATGCAGGGGTAATATTTTTTCAACTCTCTAAAGTCTCCTCCTCACACCTAGCTAAATGTGAGGACTAGATGAGGCAGGACTGGGGCAGCTAGTGCTAAGTATCCTAAAGCACGGTGTGTTTATGGACAGTCTGTGATTTATTTATTCCCCATGGAGACCTGTAGTGGGTAGGACAGACAGACAGGAAGAAGGTGGAAACTCAAGGGGTCTGGCAAGTGATAGTGAATGGGATGGCAGGCCACCAAAGCCTGGGGGCTGAATCAGTTGAGGGGGCACAGGGGATCTTCAGGTGGGACTTTTTGATACAGGACACAAAGGGGGAGGGAAAGGCAGGGAGCATGGGCTTGCTAGTGACTTCAGCTGCAGCATGAAGAGGGAGAGCGGGGGCTGCAGGAACGTGTCACACTCACTCTCTGAGCTGTTTGAGTTGAGGAAGTTGTCCGCGGCTGAGTTTCCTTTCCCTCTCTGTACTATTGAAACAGGAAGCTGGTGAGCTGAAGCTGCCTGATCGTTATACACGGACACACAGGCAGCTCTGGCAGCTCCTATATTGGCATTCAGGTTTCCTCCAGCTCCAGAGATGGATCAGTGCTGGTACCACGGCAACATCACTCGCTCCCGAGCCGAAGACCTGCTCTCCAAAGTAGGCAAGGATGGCAGCTTCCTTGTGCGGGCCAGTGAGTCAATTGCTTCGGCGTATGCACTCTGCGTGCTGTAAGTACAGCCTTAACCTCGCGCTTCACACGGACGCTTTTGTCCCTGCTTGTGCACGGTGTTACCTCCTGCACCCTCTCCAGCACTGAGGCACACAGCCCCTGCACCCGCTGGGAGGGTGCAGCCCACATCCAAGCAGGGCTGGTTTCACCTGACTGGGCCACGGGGTAGGGAAGGGTTGGGAGCAGGGCCAGGCTGAACAAACCCATATCCTTTTACTGCTGTCCTACCCGTGCTACTCTTGCCTCTGATTCAAGAGGAGGGAATAATCAAAGATAACTGCAGCTGTGCTCTGAGAGAAAATAACACCTCTTGACCTCTAAGCCTGTTAAGAACTTGGGTCAGGTATTTATATTTAGCAATTCAAGTACTGTTTGTGCCCTCCCAGGCACTTTTCTTGCTCTGGTTCAGGGTTTTTAACCCACCTGCATGTGCACGTCCCATTCAGCAAAAGCGCTTGAAATAGTTCCTGGAGCTGTGTGTGATACACCTGGCACAGCAATGGTTCTACCTCCATCATTAATGTGCCTCACAGGGTAAATATTCCATGTGGGAAATAGGGAGAGGAGAGAAGTGCTGGCAGCTCTGATCCTTCTCTTCTGGGTTGGGACCAGAGAGCAAGGCCTCCCATCCTGGATCTGTGAGGGGCAGGTGTTATTCCTGGAGGCAGGAGCTTAGGTGCAAGAGGAGACTGAAGGCAATAGGTAAAGTCTGAAGCATTAGACTTTTCATTACAGAGAGATAAGATGTCCTCTGTGCTTAGAAGAGATCAAGGAAGCTTCTGTGGGGCCGCACTCTGCCTGTTAGATCGCCTTTGCTGCCATTGTGCAGTAGATTAATAAAATTTATTTCATCCTAACCCCACATTGAATTACAAGCAGGTTTCTCAGTGCTCAGTGTAGTTTCTTTCACTACAGTTTCTTTCTCGGTGTATTTCTTGCAGTGGTAAAGGTGGTGCTGCTGTTTATAACTCTGGTCTAACTGCTTGTCTCTGAGGTCAGGCTTCTGGTGACAGCGCAGGGCCGCAGAGGATTCATTGGCAGAAACAAGTGGGTTTGGGTAACTGCCCTGTAAGTGCAGGTGTTGGACTGCCAGAGGTCGGTGGATGGGTCTTGGAGGTGTTTTCAAAGTGCAGACAGCATCTGTGCCTACCTGTTAAGATGTTTGTAACAACACGGGCAAAAGTTTTGTCTTTCTGGAGGCAGCAGAGAATGAAGGGTAACTGCAGAAGAATAGCCAGGACAAGCAGGAGGAAGGAGGGGCAATCATGCAGCACGGGCCAAGGGCCCAAGCTGCAAGTCAGGGAGTGTTTTACTAGAATCGACTCTTGCTCCCATTGAGCGTTTTTAGTATGACCCCTTATTTGCCTTGTAACCACATGCACACAATATTTTATATGTACAGAAAACATTTGTATGGAGCGATGGTGGGGATTATAGAAAGGGAAGGTGCTGTAAAAATGTCTACTAACCTGCATTTGCATGAGTTTTTCCATTGTAAATGTTTACACAGCCAACTTTGAAAGCCTTTTGTGATTTGGGAGACATGGGATCAGGAAATAGAAACAATATCATGACCAGGATTTTCTGAACCGGGAGCCAAATGTTCTTAAATCCATTCTGAGGTGGCTAACATGAATGGCTTAATTAAAGAAATGGGGAGTACCCAGTCTTGTCAGCCAAAAGCAGCCGGAGCTGGCATTCATTACAGTCTGAGAAATGTCACACAAACTTATCTCAAAGTATTATAACTAATGAGCTTTCAGCTTATGCTGGTTTGCAGTTAGTTTGTGAAGAGAAAGGGTTAAAGGTGGTGAATAAGTCTTTCCCTCCCAATGTCATCTTGAAAAAAAAAAGGACAGCTTTGCTGAAGCTGCAAGCTTGCTCAGAGATCTATCAGTTTCAGCTGTATTATTGACTGGAAGGTGTTTGAAGTTTGAGCTCTTGAGTCACTTCTATTTGAAAAACAGAGAGGCTGGAGACAAAGAATGGGAGAGGGGAGCTGAAAGCCTGACTGCAAAAGGTTCTAACAAAAGGAGAATTATGTTGAAAGTGAGAAAGTGTCAACTGTGTGTAGATAAGGAAAACAAAAAAACCCATGACATTTGCTCTGAAAAAGAAGTGCCGTATTCTACAAAGCTCTAATATTTATTGGGCAGATCAGTCAAATCCAGCAAAAGCACTTATTAGATAATAGAAGAAAATAGTGATTTTCTTGAAAAACTGCTTTAGGCAAATGGAGTTTGTATAAATATAGAAGATGAGAGGTGTCTTTGCAGAGCCTTTTAAGAGCAGCTCCTCGCCTTTGCTGAAACCTAGGGCAGCAGCATTCCAGTTCGCAGAGGGCTGAAGCAGTCAGGCAGCGCGGAGCTCCTCCCCTGCAGCGCTGTCCTCTGCTCCGCTGGTCACGCTGCCCCATAAAAGGCAAGAAGCAAAGCCGTTTTCCTCCTTTTTTCTCTGAGCCTGGATCAGTTGATCTGATTGACAAGAAGTGAGCTCTTTAGCTTACCTGGAATGGAATGCCTGGATCCTGCAATCAAAAGGAGCCTGGCTCAACTTTCACAGTGTGCTGCACCTGAGCTGATATCCTTCCTCCAGGGGATCTTCTGTTGGTGTGTGAATGGCTGCAGGAGCTTCTAGAGGTGCCCCTTGGAGGCAGTTATAGCTTTGGGATCCCTCTCAGAGCACTCTGCCTATGCGATCCCATTCCCACCCCCCTGGGAGGACTATCTCCTGGTGCACTTAGCACCATGCGTAGCATGGAAGTCCTGTTTAGGCTCTCCCAATGTTCACATTGTCACCAGTGCATAAAAAAACATGTAGAGCAGGAAGGGAAAGGGAAGATACAAGCATTGTACCCTTTCCTACTCTGGTTGAGAGGACAGAGAGATGACATAGTACTTGGAGACATGTTTAAGCTGTGGCCAGTGTAATGTTTACTCCTGACATAGAGAGCCTGAACAATGGTTGAGCAATCCTAAACCCATCTCCATTTTTAGGGAGGACCTGGATTGTGACTGTAATTGCAACCACGTAACCTGACAGTCAGGATGCTGAGGAGAGAAAAACCTAAGGGTAGAAATGGTGTAAGAGTCCCAGTCTTCATCTATGGGCACTAAATTAAGGGACTGCTTTAGCTCCTTGGAAGTGTTCCTCCCTGCTCCTGTGCCAGCCAACAATCCTTCTTTCCTCGTTTTCCATTGATCTTACTGTCCCCAGTTTAAACCTCTTTGCAAGTATTCTGAGAGCAGACTCGTCAGGTCTGTGTGATGGGGCACTTTCTGAGAAGGTTACAAGGAGGGTCCTCTTGTGACTCAAGAGCCATTGAGCTGGTTTGTTTATCAGTTTCATAATCTCCACACAAATTTTCTCTCATCAGCTGCATGAGCAGTTCTGCTTAGCCCTGTTTGCATATCAGCAGGAGGAAATGGTGTAAGAGAACTGCATTGACAGATAAAAACAAAACCCATACTCTTCCTCGGTGCATATACTGATCTGAGTTGACTGCCATGGGCTTGATGAAATTAGCAGTGTTGTGGCAATCCAAAGCAGCAGGGGATTGTGTCTGTGCCTGCCAGCTCTGTACCTGATCCTCAAGCGTGTGAATGGTTACCTGTGAAATAGTCTTACATTGTGTAGTGAAGTGGCCCCAAGCTCTGGGAGCAGTTCTAGTTTTGTGTCCTTTGCATTAATGCCATCATAAGATGCAGGTTCATGTGGATACACGACAAAATCCTCTAAACACCCTGGAAAAGCTCAGCTATGATTTATGAGTAATTTCATTTAATTTACTTTTCGTGACTCCTGGTATAAGGCTGCCCAAAATCCTGGCAACCTCTTTTTTTCTCTCTCCTGCACGAAGAGATTCTAAATGGCATAGGATGAATAGACTCACAACATAATTGGAAAAGAGATGAGGGTGTTTTATTGATCTGTCTGATTTCCCCAGCTGGAGGGCTGACCTCAGCCTGCATTTCATGACAATTCCACAGGTAATGCAATGTTTCTGATACAGCCAAGGAAGCTCTGAGAGTGGATTCTCTGTTTCCCTTTGAAAGGAAGGGGTTGAAACCGGCATAATTTGCTGGCTTAAAGCCATATTGTGTGCTTTAAAATAGTGCTTTGCAGGAGGCTTAAAAGATTTGATCAATCATTTGTTCACTTGGGAGAAAGGTAAAAATGGGTTTATTTTGGTCAACCCTTCTTGGGCAAACTCCTCCCAGCTGCTGAGGAAGGTCACGCTTAGCGCCTTGCAGCACTGCTGAGGCTTCCCTCGGGCTCTTGTGCATCACTGGGGCCCTCCACCAGGCAAGACTCCTCCATCCCCCTTTAAATAAGAATCTAACTGAATTTCGGTGGGACAGAATGTTCATTACAGCTGATCTACAGATGCACACCTACAGTGTGTGTCCATACCAGGATAGCAAGGTGGGTTTTCATTTCAGCTGTTCTTTAGGATTTGTGCCTGGAAATGTGCCTAGCAATCAACTGGCTTACTGGGATTTAGCTGAAATGTACTATTTGTTTTTTGTCCAGTACAAGTCAATGCACATTCTAGCCCTTCACTTTACTCATTCATTGCTGATTTTGGCCCTGTGTATTTTGGATTTCTGCTTTTTCATTCCTTCCTGAGACGCCCACTCTACTGACAGCTAAAGCCATTTGGTGTTTTCTTTCTTTCCGGCCAGAAGAAGAGTTGAATAACTCACTCTGAACCTGATGCTGATATCACTTTCTGCAGTGACATCTGCAAACATGTCTCAGTGACCGGGAACTCTTCAGGTTTGTATTAGTTCCAATACTCAGGGAAAAGAAATATAAAGAGAAATGTTAAAAACACTTATGCATGAAGCCATCTATGTGTCTCAGGATCTTCCAATAGCTTTTCTCACTGATAGGAGTGCCTCAGTGCGGTCCCTTTCTGCAGATGGTCTAACCACATCTCCTCTGATCTGTTCCAGGTTCCGAAATTGCGTTTATACCTACCGAATTCTGCCAGATAAAGAAAATAAGCTAATTGTCCAGGTAAGCCATGCTGCGTACAATTTGGTTCCACAAAGCTGTACCTAAGCCCACTCACTGCTTTCTTTTTAAGTGTTTCTAACTCCAAGAGAAAAAACATTTAAGAATTTAAACAAATGCTACTGGCAGTGCAGTGCTAGTCTTCAGTCCATTGCTGTGGCCCTTGGCACACTGACTTATGTGCCTTCAATTCAGTGGCACTGCCATGTTTTATATAGCTGAGAACCTTGGCCCAAGGAATGCCTTTTCCTTTGAAGCCAGTGTCTTATCAATATATTGTGGATCTTTTAAATCCAAAAGTGGGGCACAATTTACCTTGTCCCGGAGAATGTGAATTGAGTTGTGGTCTCAGGATCCCGAAAGTACCAGGACTGAGGGCAGGAGTTTCAGAGCTTCTTTTTATTCCTATTCTGCTTTAGAATCCTGAATGAGCAACTTCCCCTTCCTGTACCACCTTGTTTTCTCAAGCTAGATCGTGAAATTTGGGGTTGGAAGAGAGGCATGGTCTCTTACAGCCCCAAGAAGTGGGTATGGGTTTACTAGGAGGTAGTAAGGGCTATGGCCTACCCATCCTCTACATTAATATCTCCAGTAAAATGAAATGGAAATGCTCATGCTACTCATGAGCCCCAGTCTGCCCTGCTGTTCAGAGTGGGTCTACATTTGTTCCTTCTTAGTTCAGATGACAGTTAGCTTCCCACACTAGAAATGCAGATTTCTGCCAAATCCATGTGCAGCTCATACAGCTCACATGCACCGCACTACTTATGTGTCATCTCCTGAAGTGCTTCAAGGGTGCTGGTTTTTCTTTGAGATCTGTACCAAAACAGCAGCCTATCTGAAACTAGAGGGATCAGGTTATTGGGATGAGCTGAGAGCTGGCAACTTGCCTTCAGCTGTAGGTAAGAATGGTGGATTGTGTGTTCTGGATGTGCACGCTCAGCCTGGCTCCCTTGAGAGCCCATTTTGAGTGGCTCAGGCTTGGGCTGTTCTTAGCACCCCAACTTAGACGCCGCTCTGCACAAACACAGCTGCATTGCCACCAAGGCCAATACCAGGCCCTTGGCACTGTGCTCCCAAGGACTGTGTGCCCACGGCCAGCCACCAGCATCAACACATTGTCCCAGTTGGCCTTGCCAGCTACCACTGGTTTCCCCAGAGTGAGATACCTCTGCCTCTCTTGCCAGAGCAGTTCTGGTTCTGAGGAGGAAGTGGCTGCCGGACCCTGTGCCAGGCGTGACCTGGGTGTGTATGTGGTACTAAATCACATGACTAAAGCTAATCCATTTTCCCAGACCACCGAGTAACACTGTTCAGAGGAACCTGTGCAGGCTCTGCAGGCTGCTAGTGCAGGGCCAGCACTCAGCTGGAACAAATAACCTGTCATTCTGATCTGGCTCCACACGGCATACTGCAGGCTGTTCGTGGTAATACTTGATTTTTCCCCATCATCTGCTATACCTCAGCCTTATTGTCCTAAATAATGTGGTTTGCCATATTGTGCTAGTGTGATGTATTGTAATGATAAGATAGGTGTCCAGAAGGTGATAGGCTGTTTATCATTATTTACATTACCTACAGTGGCTGCAGAAAGCAGCGTCTCGTGCCAGATAGTGAAGCACCTTAGGCAGGGAGAGCACTGGGGAGAGCTGAGGCTCAGGTGATGGGTAAAACTATCCCAGTCCCATAGGAGCTCTGTGGCAGAACCAGGACAGGTGCCTGGCACTGCTAATGATGTTCTTGCTCTTTGCACTGGCATGGGGATGAGGAAAGGAGCTTGTGGAACCCTAACTTTGAATAGGTTTAGGGTATGAGTTTGGTAGTTGCTTTCTCTTTCAGAAAACAAGAAAATTATCATATGTTGGCTTTTCACCTGAGGGAGAGGACAAAAGAAATGCCAGTGGTTACCTGCCAAGGCAGCTACACAACCCCACACTTTGCCCTCATGTGCCCTAGATGGGCCTCAGCACCCTGGGAAAGCCCTGGCCCAAAGTCTGAGGAGTCAGACTTTGGCTGCCCTGCTGGCATGGTGAGTGAGTGATGCTGTATCCAGAAGGGCACAGATGCCACAAGTTACAAGAGCGTTTAAAATATGAGTTCAGAGCAATGTGCCTGTGTGCAGGCAGCTCTCCAGAGAATGCAGGGCTGCAGGCTGCTCCCAGGACCCACCAGCTAAGGTGTGGTGCAGGCTTGGTGTGTTGGGATTGTTCAGCCTTAGAACAGCTTTCCAGTACTGAAAGGGGCTTCAGGAAAGCTGAGGAGCGGCTCTTGACCAGGGAGTGCAGGGGTGGGGCAAGGGGCAATGGTTTTCAGCTGAAAGAGGGGAGATTGAGATGAGATCTTAGGAAGAAATATTTTCCTGTGAGGGTGGGGAGGCCCTGCCCCAGGTTGCCCAGAGGAGTCGAGGCTGCCCCATCCCTGGAGGTGTTCAAGGCCAGGTTGGATGGGGCTTTGTACACCCCGATCCAGTGAGAGGTGTTCCTGCCCATGGCAGGGGGATTGGGACTGGATGTGCTTTGAGGTCCCTTCCCACCCAAACCTCTCCATGATTCTGTACATTACAGCCCAGCAGGGTGTGAGTTACCTTTCCTGGTTTGTACTGGATCTGTAAGTGTTTCTCCATGACAAAGGGCCTATTTTCATGGGCAGCTATTCCAGTCTGTTGACAAATCAGAGCACAGCAGCTGTAAGAAATGAGTGTTTCTCTCTGCTGTAGCAATGCGCAACTCTTAACGCTGGATCAAGGTTTATGAACAAGCAGAAGGTGTAACTTATGTCTGTCAGCTTGGACTTTCCCCACTACACACACCTTCACCTCCTCACCTTCTAGTTCTCCATAGAGAATTCTGCAGGGTATTATTTACTGATAAATACGTCCTCGTTGTCTCCAGGGAGGGAACATTGTAGTACTGCTGCATCCAGGCAGTGTTATTAGGACTCTATAGGATTTTTCTGAATGAAACATTTTGAAACCTACTAGATCCTTTTAGGAAATACAGTCTACTAGAAGTACACCTGAACTGATTTATCAGACATCCTTGGCATCTGTGTTGTGATTGTGGGGAATTTCTGTTGTTTATCTGTTGTTGGATGTGGAGGGACTCTGGTGGAATACCTTTGTATACTGGGCTGCCAGGAGCTGTATGTTGAGTATCAGGAGTAGTCTAAATAAAGTGTGTTGTTAACTCATGTTTGGAAGACACAACACATCCCATTTTGTGCTGCTTTATTCCACTGTCTGTGGGAGAGGCAGAAGAAGGGGGCTGGCTTCTTCTGGCAAGAGATAGATGCAGGGAGAGTTGTAGTTGAGGCTCAGAGCAAAACAGTCTCAAGTTGTTAGCTGCTCTTCTTGGTACGTTGTTTGAGCTGAGCCAGACTTTTTGGTTCCTTGTCTGTTGGCTTTTGGATAACAAAAACTACTTCATGTGTTCTAAAATATTAGATTTTTTAAAAGAATAGTTCTGCTGTGCAAGGACATAAAAGCTGTTGAATAGGAAGGAGTTTTGACATTTAAAAAAAAATCCCATTAGAAAGGAAAGGGTCTACTAATCCTATGGAATTGGAACAGGAGTTGAATTTATTCAGCAGTCAGTAGATGCTTGTATTTTCTCTGTTTATTAAAAAATTAAATGGCAAGGGAAAGATTCAATACTAAATCTTGAGACTAGCGTGCATTTGTTATAAATACCAGCGCTGGTCATGCAATGTGACCTTTTTTGCCTGCACAGTGCTCCTTCCTGAAGCTAACAAAGTTGTCTTCCTGCCCAGATCTGAGCTGTTGTCTGTCAGGCAGTTGTCATGATGACAGCAGGTTCAGAAGATGTGTGATATCACAGCTACAGACACAGCGCTTGGGACATGACAGCTCTCCCTCTGTCACTCTGGAGTTTTTTCACCTTTAAAACTGATTCACTTTTTTTTAATCTTGGAGAATTCATTTCATTTTCTTTTTCTTTGAACTAGAACCTGTTCCTGCCCTGGTAATGCTACTCAGTGTCATTTTTTTGCGCGGTTAAATTAACTGTTCAAGTACATGTGGCAGAAAAGGTGACGTATATTTTTGCATTGAGGTGAGCATTTTTGCATTCAGGCTGAAGAAAAAAATATTTGCATACGTCCTTCCAGCATTTTGTGGTGGAATACCTGTTCTGCCATTGGCTTTCTGCATCTGCAGCAGCTTGAGAGCCATTAGTATAGTTTGGAATCCCTCTTGCCTGCCATGTCTGGAATCAAACTGGTATCCCCCCCCTGAGCATACAAGGCCATAGAGGTTACAGTCATAGGCTTTTTTCTTTAAAGACAAATATAATTTTTTTCCTTTTTCTGGGAGTGCAGAATTTATTCCTTCTATTAGGCAGACTTCAAAATATAGGCAAAGAAATCCATGGCTTGGATGAATCAAACATGCATCCTGCTGATGAAAACATATTTTAGGAAGGGGGGGAGGAGTAAAAAACCCCCCTTGAAACACTGGATCTGTAACAGTGAGCAGCGATCTTTGTCCTTTGGCTGAGAACAATTAGTCATCAGGATTTCTCTGTAGCCTGCAAACTCTCGCTGTAGTAAAACATTGAGAAGCTGAGACAGGAACAGAGCAAAACCCGCACAGTTACACAGAGATCCAGGAGAAGCGGTGCGAGGCTGGAAATCAGCTGCCCCTGAGTTAGCTTGGCTGCTGGCTGCCCATCAGGCAAGTCGCAGCTGGGGTACTTCAGCTTTCCTCTCTGTAAAAACAAATATGATTTTCCCTTGCTCAAAAGGGGGAGGCATAATTAATGTAGAGTTGCTAAAAATTTAGCGACCAGCTGAGTGTAATCCTGTTCATGTGAAGAGGAGCAGAGCAGCGGTGTCCTTGGGAATCACAAGATCAAACTATATACTGGAGGCAAACTAAAGACTTTTCTTTCTAAGCCAGACATCTACAGTCAGTTCTTGCCATCCAGATTCATACAAGATAAAACTTTCCTATGCTGTCACTTAGAGAATCTCATTTAAACAAATGGTTGAGGTTGGCCCTCATAGCTGCATAATCTGAATTCCTTGTGATCTTAGCATCTCCACAATAAGGGGAAGTGTTCTTGTTCCCATTTTACAATGAGGGAACTCCACTCTGTTAAGGAGCATTGGGTTACCAAAAATAATTTTAAATAGTTGTCCCTTTCTGACTTTCCCAGGATCAGATACATCAGTATCCACCCCTTCTCGCGTTAGATCTGCAGTCAAAGCTGTCACATAGTCAAAGCTGAGTTGTGTCTCTGTAGTCAGTGGGAAAGAAAGAGGTTTCTGACCTCGGTGCGTGAACTGTCCTTGGCAGGTTCCGTCTCTCTCTTTTGCCTTAAAGAGCCCAGAGAACCCCCTCAGACTGCCAGGCGTAGCAGGCTGAAGTCAGGTCAGGAGATTCCCATTGACTCTTGTTCAGTGTGAGAAGATGCTGAGGTTAAAAGCTGCTATTGAAGAACTGTGGTATTGCCTTTCCCTACTGCCTTGCCCTACTGCCTTGCCCTGCGTCGCCTTTATATGCTGCAATTTATAAAGCTCCCTGCCAAGGGTATAACCTGTCTCCTGAGTGAGGATGCTTGAAAGAGGTTGTGAGAAGGAAGAAGGCGCTGGAGCGGGCTGGTCAGTAAATACGAATTGGTATAGAGTAGTGTGGTAGCATCCCTAAAACCCTGTGGAATTTGATCTCTTTAGGCTTCTGGGCTCATCTCAAATCAGAGTTTGCAGCCTGTAGTACCTGATGGATGATCAGCAATCTAGCTGCTGTGCAATCAGTCACTTCACCGTGGCTGCTAGATTGCATCGTATTTATGCCTGTTATCTGTCAGATACCACCTCATGGGTTGTTTGCAGGATCAAGCACTCGGCTGCTGCTGCTCTGTGAGAAGGCTCAGGGGAGATCCTGATGGATGTCAACACTGCAAAAACAGGGCAGTCACCAAAAATGCCAGCCTCATAGTTCTGGGAACAGCTTTAGCTTGTTGCTAAAGATGGAGTCTCCTAAAGAAGCTGGGACACCTGCAGAGCAGGCTTCTGGTAGCTCAGTGCCATGGACAGATTTTACAAACGTGTGCTGTGCGACACAGCCTGGTCTCTGAGTCTGAGGAGGGCACAACCTCCCAGTGCTTTCCTCTGGGCAGGAGCTGGTGCTTTAGCTCAGTCACATAACATTCCCATGCTGCAACCCACAACCTGAACCCGTCACCCTTGTCCCCCACCTCAGGGCTTGGGCCTCGCCAACTGCTGCTGCTTCCTTCTGGCAAGGTTACTCTTTCCTTCTCCTTCTTGATAACCAGTTGGTTTTTTGTTTTTCTTGTGTTACCCTTAAGTCTGCTCTGCCATTCATGCCTCTATCAGAACTCTTGCCTCAAGTTGAGTAGCTGTCTTGAAATGTTGTGGGCTGCCAAAGATCAAGGCTTCCAGTCACTCACAACACCTTGAATAGCGTTTGTGTGTCTTGGCTGCTCCACAGGAGAGGGCAGAAATAGAGCAAACAGGAAAATTTTAAAAAATGCATTCAGGTGAAATGTTTCATTTTCAAAGTTTCAGGTCTTATCACAGTATTGCCAGGATGTTAAAGAAAAGTGATATTTCAGATGGAAAATATGGATCATCCTTTTAAAAAAGTCCAGATAAGCAATTTTGAGCTTTTCATCTTTTTTTTTTAATAAATTAATGAGGGGGGCTGGATGAAGACCATGCCTTCCATGCTCCAGCCTCCTTCAGTTTTTTAATAAACTTCAGTATTTTTTAATTTTTTTTTTTTTGCTTTGAACAAAACTGTTTGACCATCTCCAGAGTTTGGCAATCTCTGTGGATTACCCTTCTTCTTGCACTGTGTTATAGTATGGAAAACATTAGTGGTTTTAAAGTTACTGCTTGCCTTCTTTCCACTTCACCTTCCTGGGTTGTCCTATCTGCCCATCTCCCTGACAGAGAGCAGCAGTGTGCGTGCATCTTCCTGTGCCCTGCTCCATGGGTAAATGTGGGAGACATTCATTTTGCAATTCTAGTGTCAGATGGTCATTTCTGTGAGCAAAAGCACTGCTTGCATTCCTGCTGAAATTCACCGTTGCTGCAAGGCCTTTTAAGAAATTACTTATATTTGTGTTTACAACTTGTTTCAAAGAGAGGACCTGGCCCTATTTACTTGTAGATTTTGCTGACTTCAGTGAAAATGGTGGATGCCCTGGCAGCGCTATTTTACATGGAGTGATCATCTAGCCTTTTTTTTTCTATTTTTTTTTTCTAGTCAGATAGGAGGCTGTGTGCAACAGGAAACAAATGGTGCTGTGAGAGCAGTTAGAAAGCAGGCCAGCAGCTGTGACTCACTGTATCAACTGACACTGAAGTTGTAGGTTACCAGTGTACTCGCGACACTGGCTCCCAGAAGGTAGGAGAGACAATTAATGCCATATGGGGGGTTTCCTGTTGAAACCCTCCCTCTCCAGCACACTTCTAGAAACACATTTTGGGGGAAACATCTAGATTTGTACTCTGTCTGCATACAGGTTGGCTAAATGTGCCAGAAAGACCAAAATCCTCTGTGCTGGGACAGGCAAGACTCAGAATGAGAGGGCTCCTGGTTTGCATCAGCTGGTCAGTGGGATTGTCCCTGCCCCTAGGGACAATATGTTCTGGCTTCAGTTTATGAGTCCTACAGGGTGGAGCTCAGTGTAAAAACTTCATCCATCGTGCTAACCTGCTCTGAGAGGACAGAGGTACAGCTGCCCATCCTGCCAGCATGATCTGATAAGAGCCTGAGTTTAGGTCAGTTCCTGCATTCCTGGTGTCACTGCTGTTGTCACCAACATCAGAGGCAGGGTCTGGCTGTGGCACATTGCAGGACCAAGTCCTTTGGGCATCCTTTGTAGACAGATGCAAAGTTTCTGTCATTCTCTTTGATACTGCACCATAATCCCAATCTGCTCTGTCGCGTGTGCCCAAGAAAAGATTTGCTATAGTAGGGATTTTGTGATTTGCCTTGGATTTTGCTGATCTATCTATATCTGATCAAAACCCTTCTACTAGGAAATTGCACTTGAGCTGGTTTCAGTGGGAGGTAATGCAAGGCAAAACCTTCTGGGTGACACAACGTTGTCACACACAGACAGCTACGTAAGGATTTTCTACCTGCTCAGACTGCTGTCGAAACCTCAGGGTCTCCAGTGAGGACAGGACAGGCACAGGCCTGCCCAAAATATCACTTGCAGGCTGTGTGGAGACTGTAAGACACCACTGGTCTGCTTACAGCCGGGAGGCATCAGGAACTGTTGGCTTCCCTGTGTGTTGAAAGGCAGGAGGAGACCAAGTGTCACATCACGGAGGATGCTTGGTGGGCTGGGACAGAGCAGCTGGAGAGTGGGCACTGCAGCTGGGTATATTGGGGTGCATGTGTTTGGGTGCAGTACTGGCAAGGCGAGAGGGGTGCCAGCACCATGGGGTGCCTGACGGTGTCCTGGGATGTGGAGGGGGATGGTCGGCACCTGCATTGCGGGAGGGGAAGGGACAGCGGTGCTGCGAGGAGGAGAGAGGGACACAGCAGGGCTTGGAGGAAGTGTTTCAGTAGGAGGGTCACCAGGGGAAGGGAGAGAGCCAAAAAGGTCCCAGCAAAGCTTTGGAGTTGGAGTCCTCACTGAAGAGTCGAGAGCTCTTTGGTGTTCAGAGATGCAGAGCTTCTGTGGGGAAGCAGGATTTTATCCTTTGCATAACAGTGAATTTCAACAAATTTAATACCAAGGATGAAATTGATTTTCTGTTATTACCACAGAAAACTTGCCATATTTGTGGTACTCCATTGGTGCTGAGGGGCTGAAGCATAATCAGGGTGATTGCTTTTCTTGGATAGAAACCAGACAAGTGGACAACTAGATAATAATTAGAGGCAATGTGTTGAAACATGGTTAAGGAAACACATTTCTAGTATACCAAAATAGCCAATTTAGTGATTTTCCTTTTCATTTTATTACTGAAAATGGCATAAATTCCAATTTTAATATTTTTCAATATAATTTAATGTTGATTTAAATCAGTATTAAACCCTTGACAGTTCTTACATGTAGGATTGAAAATAATTTGCAGTCAGAGCTTAGCAAAGTCTGTGTGCTTTGTGTTTCTGCAATCTATCCATATCTGTGTGTACAAGGAAAATGTGTTTTTTAAGCTGTTGCATCTGAGGGTAGGAATAAACATAATGTATTTCATAGGTTTTGAAATGCTAAAAGAATCAGCATTTAATAAGAGAACTAAGTAGTTCCTGAAACATGCACATTCCCACTACTGAATATCTCAGTATACAAAATTCTTCATACAAACAAACCATATCCAGCTTTTGTCTAGTTTGAATCCTTTCAGAATGTTTCCAGTTTCCTGAAAATATTCAGAGAAGATGGATTAAATCAAATTAAAGTGATATTGTTATTTTGTTTTTCAAACTCCAAGAAATGAAATCAGCTGTTTGAAAGCTGATGCATGCCATGAAGTGAAATTGCTTTTCCATATCTGGATGCGGTTTCAGATAAAATTTCACTCCAAAGAGTGAAATGTCAAAGAATGTCATCAATTTTGGTTACAGTCTGCCCTCCAATAAATGTGTTATGTCATAAAGCCCTCATTGTACTTCAACAATTGAAAATTCTGTGTAGGCCATCATCACTGAATGTACAAAAGCAATTTCCAGGCACTGCAAAGTACTTTAACAGTACTTCAACAATTATTGGTTTAGAAGAATAATTCTTTTACCTTACTGTCCTTTCACCACCCGCAACCACATACCCACCACCCACTCTTTCCTACCCCGCTGGGTCTCAGTTCCCACTACAAGAGCTTTACCGTGCAAGCAATTGAGTTTGCTCTTGGCTCAAAAATGGGGCAAATACTTTGGCTGAAGGTGGGGACCTTAGCTTTCAACAGCACAGAAACTTTCTCCAGCAGCAAATATTGTCATAGAATCATAGAATGATTTGGATCAGAAGGGACCTCAAAGCCCATCCAATTCCAACCACCCTGCCGTGGACAGGGACACCTCCCACTGGATCAGGATGCTCAGAGCCCCATCCAACCTGGCCTTAACGCCTCCAGGGATGGGGCAGCCACAACTTCTCTGGGCAACCTGAGCCAGTGCCTCCCCTACTTCTTCCTAAGATCTCATCTAAATCTCCTCTCTTTCTGCTTCAAACCATTCCCCTCCTATTCTTGCTCTCCTTTCAAACCCTCTGTTTTATCCTAATTCAGATGAGCACCTTGGGAACACACACCTCAACATCTCCACAAGTAGCAAAATGAAAATTTTTCATGGACTTGTAAACTCCTTCCGACAGATGAGAAAAAATAATTGAAAACTTACACAACCAACATCATCAACAAGAAAATAGTTTAGTTTTTCAGTAATCTGGTAGATGTTAGCTTTAATATTATCATTCAAGTAGCCTTTAAAACATTTGATCGTCTTATCCTTTTTGTATTTTATATTTCCAAAGAGTTCTGATGAAGCTTTGTAACTGAATTTAAAGTATTCAGTGAGACAACAGATGATTCCCTTTCAGCTCTGTGGCAACGAGGCATTGTGTTTTATTGCTTCTGTGCTTTGAGGCATGATGGGTCACTGAGAAAAGGTGACATTTTGAGGCAAATCTTGAGTTGTTTTCTCAAAGAAAGAGAAACTAATGTATTGTTGGTGCTATGTGAGGCTTTTTGTCCTGATCACTTAAGATAGGATTGATTCTTTTTTAAAACATTGCTATTGAGATTGTTTACAATGAGTCTTATGGCAAATATTGCCATCTGGACAAAATTACTCCTGCACTTGTTACTGACAGGGTGATGCCCTTTGTTCTTTGGAGATGTATCTTGATTTGCTGATGAGAAGTATCACTGCAGGTTGTGTCCCCCATGCAGAAATGTAACTCTCCCAAGGAGGTCACACTGAGATCTTGCTCTCTCAGTCTGCTCTGCAACTTTAGGCAATGGGACCAACAGACCCTGTGTACGCTGCAGCTTTATTGCTGGTATAAGTATAAAATATAAAGGTACAATCACCCTTGAATAACAACACATTCAATTTAAAGCATTGTGTGGTTGCACTTGTTTTAGGTCTGGTCCACCAATATTTTTCAAATCTACCTTTTGGTGGTTGAAGCTACTTCATGAACTTCTAATAGAAATTTAGAATCCTTTAGTTTTGAGATTGCTGTGGAAATGCAAATCACACAGGCATTTGGCCAAAATGGTTTAAGGATATGTAACAGACTTTAGCAAATATAGCTCAGATTCTAAGAGAATGAAGTCACAATGTAGCTTTGGGTTGTTTCTAGGTCTTTGCCCCACTGACTTGTTTTGTATTCAGTTCGTAACTTCTGACAGAGTTTTGCATCTTGATTCTCCTCTCAAAGTTTAAGTTGGTTCCCTTCAGTTCCATCCCAGGGCTATAAAGGTCTCCTTTCCCAGTATTTTAAAAGATAGCACCCAACACTGCTGGGTTCAGCAAGCCCCATGGGCACAGTATAGCAAAACTCGTTGTGCTATGTGTTAGCAGCCTGTTAAGTCTGAAATCAAATTTCCAGATAACGCTGGATTAGACCTCATTTTCCAAAACTTGAAAGGGATGTAGTGACCTGTGTTATTTAAAAGTCTTGGGATAAAGTACTCTTTGTGATCAAGTGCAGTAGAACCCATGTGCTGTGAGCACTGGTTGTTCACAGAGGCACTAGGTAGCTTTTCCAGAAGTTTGTCTTCATTGCATGCCACATCCCTGTACGTGCAAAACCAGAAACCTTGGGTTGGGTCTGATTTTAGAGGGCAAAGTTTAATGAAAAATTTGTAACACCACATCTGCTATTTTTATTGCGGAGGTGCAGTTCAGGGAAGAACATAGAAGGAGGTGGTTTGAAGGATGTTTTATGTTTGGGTGTAGTTTTGAGGTTAGTTTTGTTAAATGGTAGTGCTTCTTCAGGCTGGATTCTCTATCTGTTCAATTATAGAATTGTAGAATCTTTTGGTTGGAAAAGACCTTTGAGATCATCGAGTCCAACTGTACCTGTCCACTACTGAGCCAGATCCCTGAGCAACCCATGTCCCTGAGCAATTAGCAGGAATGGCTCAGTGCCTGCTCCTAATCGAGTAAGGGTTTGTTTTACTCATGCAGTAAATGAATGAAATTAGGGATAGTCCCTTGAAAGAAAGGACTAGCGGTCACCCTTAGTGACACAAAAATAGAAAACAGTTGCTGTAGCTGAAAGCCTAAGAACTTTTGCTGGCTGAAGACAGGAAATTGTAGCACTAAGGTGCTCACCCTTATCTGTGGGTTGCTTAAGGTTTTTTAATTATGCAATCTCAGAAAGCTGCACAATATAATGTAGTGAAAGCAGCTGTTCTACATGCACCTTCTGCCTGCATTGCTTGGCTTCAGCAGTGTGTCTTCAGTGAGTATAACTTCTTTAATCTTACATTTTCTCTTTTTTCTATTGGATATTTTATATAATTCTGGCATATTTAGTGCTTGGTGTCTGTTGAAAGTGGGATTCATTCAGCACAGAAGGAAAGCAGAGGGCTGGTTATAGATCCCCCACTTCCTGCCTGCACAGGTTAGAGGAACCCCCAGAAATGTGGTGTAGGACTGATCTGAGCTGAGGGGTCCTGCCCACATACATATGCCTCCACCTGTCTCGGGGAAAAGTCCTTTCTCAACAGACTTCAGACCCCACACACTGTTGCCTGAGGATGTAGTTATTGCCTGCTATAGAGGGAAAAGCTGAAGGGTGCTTGGAAATTTCCAGTGACAAGCAAGTATCAGTGACCTGCAGTAGTTGCCCCAGCTCAGGTACTGTCAGCAATTAGCACTGAAAAAGTCACAGTCATGACCTCCACAAAGTGCCTTCAGAAATGACCATGTTGCCTTGGTTGTCCTGCTAGCTCTGGAGGACCTGTGTTTTCAAGCTTGTGCTGATAACCGCTGGAGTTAGATACTTTCTGAAGTACTTCCAGTGCTGAAGCTTCTCAGTGGAGAACCAAAAAGGCCTGTGATAAAATTACAAAAGTTGTTAGAAGTAGTGTACTCCTAAAGTTTTACTTAAATTCTACCCACACGTTACAGAAGTGCTAAGAAAATTGCTTCAGATCCCCATGGATCTACAGCCCTTGCTCATTCATCGCCAGCTCAGCTGGCTTGCACCTTATAGCTAAATTTAATACCAGTCCCTCATGTTCTGTCATAGAATCATAATGATCATCCAGTTCCAACCTCCCTGCCATGGGCAGGGACACCTCCCACTAGACCAGACTGCTCAAAGTCCCATCCAGCCTGGCCTTGAACACTTTCAGGGATGTGGCAGACACTGCTTCTCTGGGCAACCTGTGCAGTGTCTCACCACCCTCTTCCTAATGTCTAATCTAAATCTTCCCCCTTCCAATTAAAAGCTGTTCTTCTTTGTCCTGTCACAACAGGCCCTTGTAAAAAGTCCCTCCCCAGCTTTCCTGGAGCCCCTTCAGGTACTGGAGGCTGCTCTAAGGTCTTCCCAGAGTCTTCTCTTCTCCAGGCTGAACAACCCCAACTCTCAGCCTGGCCTCATAGCGGAGTTTCTCCGGCCCTCTGATGACCTTCGTGGCCTCCTCTGGACCCATTCCAACAGTTCCATATCCTTCTTATGTTGGGGATTCCAGAGCTGGACACAATACTCCAGGTGGGGTCTCACAAGAGTGGAATAAAGGGTGAGAATCCCCTCCCTCACCCTGCTGGCCACGCTGCTGGTGATGCAACATAGGATACAGTTGGCTTTCTAGGCTGAGAAATGCTGAAAGGGCTGGTTGCTCAGGAGGTTTCTCTTGGTGGTATGAGTGGGATCGTTATACGCTGTGTTGGTTGAATCTTTTTTGATGGCTAGAGTTTAGTGGTTTATTTAGTGTGAAGGACTACCTCGAGTATGTGGTGTTGCTGCTTTCTTTAATTGTTTGTGGTTCTTACTGGCATTTATTTAATTATATTAGTTAGATATTTGGCAATTAATAACACTTTTTATGTGAATCGTGGAGTGCCAAAGCAGAGTGGAATGGGGTCATTAAGTAGGATCTGAGTACATTATTTTTATGACTCCTGTCTTTATCTTGTGTGGAAGAATGCTGTTTCAAAAGACTTCTATCAGTCCTTTACCTTCCAGAATTTCTAATATGTTTTTTTCTTTAGGATGTAGAATTTTAACAAGGAACTTGAGACAAAAATTTGGCAGCCAGCCGTACTCTACTGAGAACTCCTTTCGATATTCCTTCTCTTAACAGACTCGCTTAAATTGCAAATGACCCCATTCTGCTGCGGGAGCGCTTCTTACTGGCAAACATGCCCAGTCTTGGGGCTTCCAGAATGAAGCCTGAGTGGGATCACATAGAGGAAAACTCTTGCAGGGCCAGAAGAGATCAGGAATGGCAGATATGTCAGTCAGGATTTTTTTAAGATTAACTCAAGCTGGGCTCACATTCCACATGTAGAACATGCTAAGCATTTGTAACTGAGCACAAACAAAATGCATTGTGCTTCCCAAGTCTTTTCTGTGACATTGCAGATAGGAAAAAGTGATATGGCCATTTTGGCCAACGTTGGATCAGGAGGGAGGTCAGGTTCTAATCTAGATTTGCACTGTACCTGAGAGTTTGGAAATGAAGTCAGGATTAGGCCTTGCTGCCCGGGTAACAAGGGAGGCAAGGGTGCTTGTTTGCATGCAGTTGACTTGTTTCCAGCGAGCAGCAATAGGATTCCAATTTCATGCACATATTGCAAGCCAGCAAGCAAGGAAGTGCTGAACTTTAACAAATGTTCTGTGCACACTACTGTGAAACAGAGTGAAAATTGTTTTAATATGTGTAACAGGAAAGGAGTTGTGATGCAGTGCCAGTAATTCGCATACAGTGTCTCTTAAGTCATTATTGTTCTTAAAGAAATGGAGCTTGTGGCAGAGGCAGTAGGTGATGGTATCCTTCATCTGCATTTGAGGAACGCAGGGAATTTTACAGGATTGAAAACACAGTAATTTTCTTTTTTTTACCCTTTTACCTTAGGGGTGAGGTTTTTTTGATCTCTAGAAGTATTACGTACTTATTGTTAAGCTGCAATTCCTTGTTTCCTTCCATGAATAACCTCTTTCAGAAATTCTCAAGCCCTCTTTCCCAGAACTCTCCAATTTTCACAATTTGCATTCAAAGTGTTAAATGCAAAAGGCCACTGTAGGAAAAGTGATGTGAATAAGCATCAGGATGAAACAGTACGCAGACTGAGACAAGAATGCCTTCTTCATTTCTCATCTCAGCGGAGATGGAGACTGTTCATGTTTCATTCTCTCCGATGTTACTCAAGTTATGTAATTTACAACTGTGCTTACACTGTGCCATTCTCCCAAAAACTCATATGATTTTTTCCATGCTGCTCCAGCCACTCACTGGCATGCTCTGCCCAGGTTCCTTGGATTCCTCCCGTTGCCTCTTCTCTGGTGTTCAGTTCGCTGAGCCTTACCCAGCATCCAAACTCCCCTGCCAGCTCACAGGTTCCCACCATTTATTAAAGTTCATTTCTTTACTGGTCTTCTGTGTCACAGGATCCCCCTTTTCCTCAGCCACACACTTGCTTCTCTCCCTTCATACTCTTAATCAGCCCCATTTCTTCACAGCCCCAGGGTGTTGTGTTCAAAACAGAGGATGTTTCTGGGTGGCTTGTTCTTTTGGGAAGTGACTGTTTCTCCCAGCTGTGATTCCTGTCTATGATCCCATCCCTGTGAAATGCTCCTAAAATTTCTTAGCATAAGATTTGATCTAAAAATAAGAACTGTTTTCTAACAAAACCAAACAAAACTGAAACACAACCAGATTGCTTTAAAATGCTTTAAAAAAATAATTTATTGGGGATTTCTTAGCTCTTAGGTTCAGCTCTTTAGGGAAATATAAAAGTTTGCCTACATGAGAGCCAGAAGTAAATTTAAAAATGCCATCAAGACTGCCTAGCTAACAGACAGTCTTGGAGACGCTTTTTTTCCAAACCAGAAAGCCTAAAATTTTTCTTTTCAAATCTGAAAGGAAAAAAGTTCCTGCCAGCTTTTCACACCAAAGTAGAAGTGATCTGATTTTCAGCTGGTGGGTATTACAAGAATTTTATAGCTTGGAAAACTTATTGACTGCTACCAAAATGCCTATATATGGGGTTAAATATCTGTTTTAAGGCACTCTGGTTAGAAAAGATTGGCCTTAAGCAATATAACCAGATGACCAGTTTCCTAGTTCCTCCTTGCGCCTTGGCTCAGGAAAGGAAAACACTTCCTCTTCCTTCTGAGGGCCCCAGACTTCCTGTGCCATCTATTTATACAATTGTTGTAATGAACCCCAAGTTAACCACTTCCTTGCCTGGCTTCACATAGGCTTCACGAGTTTTAAATCTCTTTTTCCTTATGTCTTTATGCTCCACTTGCAACTTCTCTTCAAGGTGTGTTTGGAGCTGCTTCCCAGCAAGCCCATCCTTGTCAAGGTGCTCTGTGGCCCAGCGGCATTAATGGAGATAATGAAGAAGGGGAGAGCTAGGCTGGTCCCTGTTGTCCTCTTTATACCAGAAATAAAGAAAGATTAGATTATGTCAGCCACACAAAAGCCTGCTGAAAAGTTTAGGTGGATGAATTTGGAAAAGGCATCACAAGATTTAATGGAAGGTGTTAGTCATGGCTCTTTTAATGAAATGAAGAACCCAGAAACCTACTCAACGTGAAGGCAAGAACAAGTTTTAGCTAGTCGATTGAAACATTTGTAGAGTGAGTGCTGAGAAGATGGAAGGGAAATTGGTAACTGGAAGGACCTGCAGAATTGAGGGAAGTTTCGGGAGGACAGGAGACACCAAGACATCCTGTGGAGAAAGAGTTGTCCAGCCAAAATTGCTGGAGTCAGAAGGACATACAGAAGATCCAAGAGGTCTGTGGTTTGGGATGCAGTTGAAATGACTGGGCAAGTCATGGCAAGGTTTACTACTCTCCTTCAAGATGTAGCAGAACCTGGTCTAAGAGGCAGCATTAAGATTTGCAAAGGGCTGCCTCCTGTCACTGATCTGGGGTGGCAGGAGACCTTGTGAGGATTCTGAGCCCAGTGTTTGCCCTGTTTTCAGGCTGAGGCAGGATGAGGTGCTCGCTAGCCAGCTGTAAGGAATGCCTGGGTGCTCTGCACTGCAGCGCTTCCAGACATGCGGACACACGCACTCCCTGGGTAGCCTGACTTTACAGTCTCTGCCTGGCAAACTTCCTAAACCTCTTCTATTGCAAAACCAGGCGGCCAGATTTGCTGTCCTTGGGTGGCCATCTTCTTTATAAGAGAGTTTAAAGCTTTTAAGACTGTTGCTGTGATGTCTTCGGGCTGGAGAACCACACCAGTCTCTTTCTTCTGAACTTTCCTTTTAAATCACATTTTCCAACCCTTCAACCATCCTCATAATTTTTCCTTGGGAGACTCTATGGTGTTTTCACGTGTTCCATAAGAAGTGATACCCCAGACTGGACACAGCTGTCCAGCTAAGGTCTTACAGTCCCAAGTACAGCAGAAGTGATTCTTTCTGCATCTAATGTGGCGCTCCCATCCATAGATCTTGGGAAGAAAAGTTTTTCTCTGATGCTGTTTCTCACTGTAAAATTTCTGCGCACTCTCTGATTCACTGTTGTCCAGATTCCTTTGAGCAATTCTGCTGTTTTGTGGGCTGTTCCCTCCATTGTGTATGTTCAGTAGGTGTTTCCTTTCCGTATGTTGTGGCTACCATCAGCACAAAGTTGAGGTACCAGCACTGATGCTGGAGGAGATGCCCGTGGAGGGAATGCCTGCCCTCCATGTGATTCCAGCATCCTGTGAACTGTGTGAGCAGGTTTCTGGGGATGTATTGTGTTGCCGTGGAGATGACACTTGCCATGCATGTTTCTAATGACTTGAAACAATTCACTTTGCAGTTAAAACAAGATCTATCCTGTGATAATCCTGAGGAAATAGTTACTAAACCAAGGAGGGGTGAGGGAAGTGGATTTCATTGTTGCGCTCTGCTCGGGTGGCTCCTGCTTGCTTTGTGCTGCTCTGTCCTGCTCAGTTTTGTTTGCGGTGCCCTGTTCCACGTCTGCTCCCTGTCTCAAAAACCAGAGCAAGTTTGCTTAAAGTTTAGGCTCTCTTTTGCTTTGCTCCTGTCATCCAGTGTGCTTGTCTAGAGGACATTTATTCAGAGTGCACTGTCAGTCCACTTCTTGCTAGTGCAGTCCACAACCAGACATGGACCAACACAGTCATAGAATCATAAGGTCGGAAAAGACCTCTGAGATCATCAAGTCCAACTGTACCTGTCCCCTTCCTAAACCATATCCCTAAGAAAATCACCTACCTGCCTTTTAAACATCTCCAGGGATGGTGACTCAACCACCTCCCTGTGCAGCTGTTCCAATGCCTGACCACCCTTTCAGTGAAAAAATTTTCCTGAGGTCTAATCTGAACCTCCCCTGCCACAACTTGTGGCCATTTCCTCTCGTCCTGTTACTTGTCACTTGCGACAAGAGACCTGCACCCACCTCGTCACAACCTCCTTTCAGGCAGCCATAGACAGTGATGAGGTCTCCCCTCAGCCTCCTCTTCTCCAAGCTAAACAACCCCAATTCCCTCAGTCTCTCCTCATAGGATTTGTTCTCCAGCCCCTTCACCGGCCTCGTTGCCCTTCTGTGGACGCGCTCCAACCCCTCAATGTCCTTGTAGCAAAGGGCCCAGAACTGCACACAGCACTCGAGGTGTGGCCTCACCAGTGCCGAATACAGGGGGACAATCACTGCCCTGGTCCTGCTGACCATACTCTTTCTGACACAGGCCGAGATACCATTGGCCTTCTTGGCCCCCTGGGCCACTGCTGGCTCATATTCAGCCGGTTGTCAATCAACACCCCCAGGTCCTTCTCCTCCAGGCAGCTCTCCAGCCACTCTTCCCCAAGCCTGTAACGCTGCATGGGGTTGTTGTGCCCCAAGTGCAGGACTCTACATTTGGTCTTGTTAAACCTCATCCCGTTGGTCTCAGCCCATGGATTCAGCCTGTCCAGATCCCTCTGCAGAGCCTCCCTTCCTTCAGGCAGATCAACACTGCCACCCAGCTTGGTGTCATCTGCAAACTTGCTAAGGGTGCACTCAATCCCTTCGTCCAGATTGTTGATAAAGATATTGAACAGGACTGGACCCAGCACTGAGCCCTGGGGAACACCACTCGTGACTGGAAATGCTAATGTTTTACTTTCCGCTCCTGCTTTTCCTTCCCAACCCATAAACCTTTGCCACAAGTTCAGGTGTGAAGAAAGCACATGTCTCAGCTATGTGCTGCTTTCCTTGCTTGCCGGCAGTGAAAATTGTTAGACCAGCCTTTGGGTAGGTCATCTAGCAACCCCAGAGCTTGATGCAACTTTACTGAACCAGGTTTTCTGTGTTAAACTGATGCTACGCAGGCATCAACCCTTCAGTGCTGGGCAGTGCTGGGCTGGGAACAGCCTGAAGGATGGGTGTATTGCCCTGCAGCTGGTACATAAGTTATGAGCTGTTGGATTTGAGACTCACACAATGCTTGTCACTGGTGGTATCCAAGCACCTTGCAGTTGAGTATGGAACAACATGACTAAGGTCTGCCACGGAATCTTTGTTCTCATCCTTTCTCCCAAGGGAGAAACAAGTGCAGTGAGGTCTTGCTTTCGATGTTCTGTCTCTGTGAATTCTTACTGGGTAGTTTTTCCTGTGCCTCTATGCAGAGGGCAGCAGTGCAAAGCAACATGCCTTGCGCTCCAGGGGGGAGTGGGCACACTTTGGGGGTGCCTTGAACAGAGAGGAGCTAATTTCATAGTGCAGGCAAACACGGAGAGAATTGTTGGGCACCCCTTTGTGCTGGAGGGGCACAGTCCTTCCCGTCTTCCTCCTCTGTTAAAGTCCTTGCAAATAATAACAATATATCCTGAATGAGCTAGGGGAAGGTGAGCTTTTGGAGGAGCTTGCACTACCAGGATGGAAAATGTCTCTCTTTGGGAATGAGCAGCTGGATTCAGATGCATGCAAAGCCTGCATGGCCACAAATTCCATTTATTCTTGAGAAAGGAGATGGCAGGGTTCATCAAGGAAGGTGGCTGGAGGTGGTGGGCTTTCTACCTGACCAGCCAGCTGAGCTGCCAGGTGAAGGCATGGATAACAGTTGGGTCTATCTCTGTGTACATCCCACTAGCCTGCATGTGAGCTGGAGCTTTTGACCACTCTGGGGAATTTGACTTGGACTACAGGATCAGTCCACTCTTGAAATGCACTGCAATGAGTTAGAGGAAGGAGGCCTGTTACAAAATGCTTCTTCTGGTTACCACAGAGACCAGCACGGTTTCGGAGACTGAACTATCCTTAGCAGCAAAAAGTGCTAATTCAGCCTTTCCTCCCACTTACATCAAGGCTCCATTTGGCCTGAAATGAGCTGTGCAGGGCAATCAGTCTTCTTGCAGGCACCCTGGGAGAGCAGGATCTGAGAGGCAAAACAAGGCTGAGAAGCCAGTGTTTGGGCACGGGGGGGGCGGGGGTGAGAGGGAGAGATGCTGTGCAGGGGTGGAAAGGGGGACTGCAGGAACATCATCCATCAGGGGGTTCTGGAGAGGCAGGCAGACAGAAAGGTCTTTGGAAAGTGATGTGGGAGTGTGAAGACAACTTTGGAAAGAGGAGGAGCAGGGTGGGCTGCAGTAATTCAAGAGGTGAAAGAGTGTGTTGATGGCAAAGCTTGCCTCCTGCAAAGAAGTAGATGGCAAACCCTGACTATCCTGTTTATCCTCAATATATTTTAGGACTGAGTGTGCACTCTGATGGAGCTGATGCCTTTTTCCAGGTGCCCTTTAGGGCAGCTTAGGCCAAAGCAAACTATCCCAAGCATCATCTCTCACAAACTCCAGCCCTCTGCTGCAGGCAGTGGGCAGAAGACAGTCCAGGCATATTAAATCCAGAGATGGACACTGCCATGGGCTCAGCACAAAGGCTGAGCAACAGCACTGCTAACAGTGTGCTATGGGCTGCCGGGGGGGGCTGCTGGTCACAGCTGCAGAAATAGTCACAAAACAGGAGTTGTGTGAACAGAGAAAGATGGAAGCAACTAGCAGAAATATTCCAAGTCTGCCACAGTGCAGCAACATGACTTCAGGATCCTTTCATAGGATGAACTAGAGCCATGTGCTTTTTTCCCGTGATGATTTTCCCTGATTAGGGAAAATCAGCCTTGATGTCAGCCTTAATAGCTGACATCAAGAAGCAGAAGAGTCTGTGAGGACTAAGATGGTATTTTTATTAACTGTTGTGAATCGTAAGTCATTTTGATCCTGTTGAGTTTGTGCTGTGCTATCAGAGCAGGACCTGGCCTGCACTCTTATGGTCCTGTGAAGTTTCAACCAGCAATTTTTTTTCAACACCTGTGGCCTCACAAAAATATAATCCAGTGTTTGCCCAAGTATATCTTTCACACTGAATGAGAGGTTTTCCAGTGTATGAGAATAATAAACCTTGATAAATGCAGGAACACCTGAGAGAAAGAAAAGGAGGCTGTACAGGCAGAGCTCTCAGAAACTTCATACACATTTTTTACAGATATGTGGCTCGCGGTGCCTTTAAAGACACGCAGGTGTAGTTACAAATGAGAAGTATTTTAGATGACAAGCCAAGGCTTCAAACCAGTGTTGAAAGCACTGTCCTAATTTCTGGCCTGAGATTTTGTTCTTTATGAAGATTAAAAAGAAATCTTGTCAGTGCTAGGGACTGCAAAACATCATCTCTGCACTGTTCTGCCCCTGCTCCTTTATATTTTGCTGCATGTGTAGACAAGGCCTTCTTGGGTTAGTTTCTCTGGGAAGTCTTTTATCTGGAAAGAGAGCACCCTGCCAGGACAAGTGTGCCCTGTGAAAAGTGACCAGAACTTCTGTTTTGTGTTGGTGTTGCCTTGCATTTGGATGGTGCTTAAGTGCAGTTCTGGAGGTAACGTGGAGCTCTTTCTTTTGGCCAGGAGATCTGTGCTGAGCCATGACAAACCATTCCCCTGCCCTTGGTGGGGCCTTTGGCTGAAGCAACAGGACATAGCTGTTCCCACCTGGTGGATCCAGCTAATTTACTATTCAGGCTGATGTGTAGATATAATGACTCTGAAGCTTTGCCTCTTGAAGACCTCCAAAATCTTATCCCTATGTTTTCCATCTGCAAGTTTCCATTTCCTGAGATTAGTGGCCAGGGCTGTGCTAGAAACAAGTTTAGTCACAGTTAAAATTCAGCTGGCAAACTCAGTATTGTGCCTGATGCATTCACAGTCCTAGCTATGTCCTGAGCCTCAACTTCCTTACACTTCAGGGTGCCTGCGAAGAGGATGGAGGCTCCCTTTTTAGGAAGAGTCACATGGAAAATACAAGGGGTAAGGGGTGTAAGTTGTTCCTGGGGACACTGGATTCCGGAAGAAAATTTTTCACCATGAGAGCAGTTAAACATTGGAATAATCTCCCCAGGGAAGTGGTGGGTTCCTCTACACTGGACATTTTTAAGGCTCACCTTGACAGGGTGCTGGGCCATCTCATTGAAGCTATACATCACCTAAAATGTTGGATGAGATGATCCTTGAGGTCCCTTCCAAACTGACATTCTGTGATTCTATGATTCTTTTTTTTTTTTTTTTTTACGTGACAGTACCTTTTCTAGCTTTTTTCAGTTGAACCTAATTCTGAGTCCCTGAATCCTGGAAGAGATGGTAATGTCTAGTTTTAGACATATTTATCTTGCAATTTCACAGGAAAATTCTTCCTGCATACCACAAAATATAACATAAGCCAAAGGCTTTGTGCTCAGTAAAAGAGGGAATGCAAAAAAAAATTGAATCTGGGAGAATTCTTTATTTTTAAAGTCTTGCTTTGCTTCAAAGCCAAACACACTGAATCAAAGAAGAGAGATGGGCCGATTCCAATGGGATGATGTTTAATAAGTCCAAATGTCGGGTACTTCATTTTGGACACAACAATCCCATGCAGAGCTACAGACTGGGGACAGAGTGGCTGGAGAGTAGTGAGGCAGAAAGGGACCTGGGAGTGCTGGTTGACAGGAAGCTCAACATGAGCCAGCAGTGTGCCCAGGTGGCCAAGAAGGCCAATGGCATTCTGGCCTGCATCAGGAATAGTGTGGTGAGCAGAACCAGAGAAGTTATCGTCCCCCTGTACTCGGCACTAGTCAGACCTCATCTGGAATACTGTGTACAGTTCTGGGCCCCCCAGTTTGGGAAAGATGTCAGGATACTGGAATGTGTTCAGAGGAGGGCAACGAAGATGGTAAAGGGGCTGGAGCATAAGCCCTATGAGGAGCGACTGAGGGAGTTGGGGCTGTTTAGTCTAAAGAAGAGGAGGCTCAGGGGAGACCTCATTGCTCTCTACAGCTACCTGAAAGGAGGTTGTAGTCGGTCAGGGGTTGGTCTCTTCTCTCAGGTGACCAGTGACAGAACTAGAGGGCATGGACTCAAGCTACGTCAGGGAAAGTTTAGGCTTGATGTGAGGAAGAAGTTCTTCACTGAAAGGGTGATCGGCCATTGGAATGCGTTGCCCAGGGAGGTGGTGGAGTCGCCGACCCTGGAGGTGTTTAAGGGGAGATTGGATGTGGCACTGAGTGCCATGGTTTAGATGATGGTTGGTGTTAGTGTTGGGTTATAGGTTGGACTTGATGATCTCAGAGGTCCTTTCCAACCTTGTCATACTGTGATACTGTGATACTGTGATACTCTTCATTTGGCTTCAGTGAATCTCTGAGGTTGCCATTTTTAGGTATCTCTCTGTTTGTACTGCAGGATTCATTCTGCGAGGAGCCTGTGGTCAGATGGGCAGTGAGAGCTGGGCTGGCTTTCTCTGGACAAAAGTAGTCATTTTTTTTCTCTCAATGACTTTGTTTTCCCTTCTCTGAGGAGCAGTGTTTCGGTGGTAGAAAATCCCAGACCATGACAGCCTCCACGTTTCATTTCAGGCATCAGAGGGTGTTCCTGTGAAGTATTTTGAGAACTTGGAGGAACTGATAGAATTTTACAAGAAGGAGAACATGGGTCTAATATGGCACCTCAAATATCCAGTGCCACGGGAAGAGGAGGAGGCTCCAGATGAACAGGAGGAGGATACTGGTAAGAAACCCATGATGTGATGTAGTGGTGCAGACCCCTGACACTCTGGACTGGAGATACACAGTGCAGGCAGGGGCATTAGAGCATGTCAATGCAATAAAATGGAGCAGTGCATAGAGACCTGAGCTGGCAAGACCAGGAGGCAGGGAGTTCTCTTGACTCACCTGAGGGAATACATAGACTCTTATACTCTCTGTAGAATTAGATTATGTCAGGTGCAGGGTTGTTTAATCCATTGTCCTTCATGTGGACTTGAGCTGGTTTATGTCCAGCCACCTTGTGTCTCTGCACCCCTCTCTGCTGCATCTGTGGGGCCACTGTCTCAGCAGCAGAGATTCTCCCCTAGAGACTTCCAAGTGCATCTCTCTGCAAGTCACACTCTGCCGTGTGGGTCCTGGGTCATCTGAAACTCAAGCCCCCTTATCTTCTCTGATCTAGAGGACCTTTCTAACAGTGATACCAGAGGGCAGAGATCCTGTAGCAGCAGCCAGTCTAACTCAGTGTGACTGGCATCATCCCAACTATTTTATATGAAACGTCACTGTGGGTTCCTGACACTCACTGGTCTTGGATCATTCCTTGGATTTTTCCTGGATCATCCCTTGGATTTGTCATTGTTCTCCTGAATCCCACGGGAAAGTCATGCCCACAGAGCCATCCTTCCTGTGCTTTCTGACGTCTGTCCGGAAATGATGAGCATTACAATAAAGCTGCAGGCCACAGTCTCTGTGACAGACAGACAGATAGGCAGGTGCACTAAAGCAGGATGAGGTGCCTGTGTACATTTAAGCAATCCAATGGACCTCTAACAGTAGCTTGAAGATTTTGCTATGCAGTTCTTGTGAAGAAACAAAAAATTTGCAAAGCTGCTCAGGAAAGATGTTCCTGGTTTTTGGCCAGCTGCACTGAGTCTCCAGCTCTCAGGGCGGGGGAGGGAACTACAGCAAAAATAATACACAGAGAGGAGGAGCAGCAGGGAATGAGGTTCTAGCCAAGACTAAGAGCCTTTAAATGAAGAGATCTTAGAACTGGGGTTGGCTGTTCATGTACAGAATTCAATTTTGTGAAGGTGCTTTGATGCCATCGTGTTGGAGCCATGTAGAGCCAATAGGTGCCTGGCCATCAGTTTTGCAGGGGTGGGAGACGAGCACCCAGATACCCTGCAGGTGCACCACCCACTGTGCCATTGCTCCATGCTGCGGAGCCTCTATGAGTCACAGCTTCTGCTCAGGAGCGATCAGCTCTCAGCTCTGGCTATCTTTTTGTAAGGAAAATTCCACCAGTAGGAAATAACCTTGAAACTCAACCAACTACATATCAGAGGTGCAACAAAGTGTTGGGGCAGTTGGAATGAAGGGAAAGGCAAGCATTATTGGGATTAGTGGAGATGAGCCCACTCTTCTCCCAGGAGAGGGAAGTATGCGGAGCAGCAGGAGGACAGGATCTAGCATAGCAGGAAATCCCTTTGTGCTTCCAACTTGATGCCCACAAGACAAGGCAGGATACCCAGCCCCTTTGTATTGAGTTATAGAGTCTATTTTCTCCATCTATGGGTGATTACTTTAGCTGTTCACTTCTTTCCATTAGCAGCTCTTTCCATTAGTGCTCTTTCCATTATGCCCTTCCATCCATTCTGCCCCAGCTGAAAATCTCCACAATAATGGTAATGATACGGACGAAGTACAGCTGTGTTCTCTAAGCATTATGTTCAAAGTAACTAATTAACCTCCCCAGCTGCTGTGCAGATAGGACAGACTGACTCAGGTGAGGTTACACTGCCATCCGCTCCCTGCGTGTGGGGTCCAAGCCTGGCGGCTCAGCCTGCTGATCTCACACCACTGACATCCCTGAGAACACAGCTGGACCGATATCAAGCTTTGAGCTCTCCAGCTCTGAAGTTGGAGGCCCTTCAGAAAGGGTGGTTTCTGCAGTGACTGCCATGGGTGAGTGGGAGGTCAAATTGCCATGCTGGGATGACCGTGCCTTTCCCTTTCTCTTTGCCAGACATGGTACCCACACCCCCTATCCTGCCCCCACGCAACATCCTCATGGCTTTGCCGAGCACCGAGACAAAGGAGGTATCTTCTCTCCCTGAAAACTTCAAGGTGGCAGACGCTAACAAACTGTCCCTTTCTGAGACACTACTCCAGCGACTGCAGTACCAGGACACGAGCAGGTGAGGATGGCAAGTCACAGGGCTGCAGAACCAGCCTTCAGCCCAGCTCTGCACTATCTATCTGGACTGCTCTGTTGGGACAGCTGAGCACCTATTTGATTCAGCAAAACTTTCATACTACCAAATGAAGAACCAAATCAAATCTGCAGTGCGTTGGCTACTCTTCACTGTCCAGCTGTCATCTAGAAAAATACACTTTTCTTAAGTATTAAAATAACCATCTACTTTCTCCACTGAGGAATAGTTTTCTAATATAAAGGATAGCCATATCTGAGGGAACTTGGTGTATTAGCTGTGTGCCTAAACTACAGATTGTATCAGAAAGAACCAGGTAGTCTTCAAAAAGGATAAACTGATGTGTGGATTTCCAGGTACTCATACTTACTGATTTACTCCAGCTACAGGTTTGACTCACATTGTCCCACGTGCTGGCTGTGTCAAACCTGGACATGCACCGATGCCTTAGAGGAAGTTGCACGATCTTTAATGACCAGATCTGCAAAGCTAAAAAAATCAAATAACAATAAAATCAGAAGGCATGCCTGCTGGTGGGCACTGGGAGGCTGTGAGCAAGCAGCTGTTGGATGTGGAAGCACAGGTCCTGTTTCTGTTGTGGTGGCCCGGTAGCAGCTGGCTGACTGGGAGAAAACTGGTTTTGTTCAGCTGCCTGCACCATCTCATCTGCTAAGCAGCCAGCTGGGACTTTCTGCATTTGTCAGAGCACAGGAGAACACATACATACAGTCTGCCTGGTTCATCCTTCCTTGTGGTGTCCAGGCATCACAGAGACAGGAAAGTGGGGAGCATCCCCTACAGCTCTGTGGTCTCAGCCCCCTCAGACTGTTTTGGATTGTTTGGAGTAAAAGTGGGACTTCATAGAATCCTAGAATGGTTTGGTCTGGAAGGGACCTTAAGGCCCATTCAGTTCCAACCCCCCTGCCATGGGCAGGGACATTTCCCACTGGATCAGGATGCTCAAAGCCCCATCCAGCCTGGCCTTGAACACCTCCAGGGATGGGGCATCTACTGCTTCTCTGGGCAATCTGTGCCAGTGCCTCACAGGAAAACATTTCTTCCTAAGATCTCATCTAAATCTGAATATAAATCTAGATCTAAACTAATCTAACTTTGTGAGGAGAAAGGGAGTCTTCATCTCCCCAGAACCCCTGACTGTTGACAGCTTCACAGCAGCCTGGCTTCACCTGTCCAGTTTAATGATGTCTCTATGGCTTTGGCAAAGCCAGGCATCACAAAACTTTCCCTGGGTTGATAGCCCAGCAGTCAGGGAGGAGAGGCTTTGGGGTGGGGAAGGAGGAAGAGGAGAAGGTGTCGGTAGTGAGGTGGGGGATCCATGGTCCAATTCTGAGAACTGTGTATTTACACTGAAATCCAAGACAAACTGTCCCTCATCTGTCTGTGCTGGCAGCAGAAGTTTCAGAAAAATAATAAAGCTGCCTGCTATTTGGGAGGAGAGGAGAGCTGGCTTTTGACCTGTCTGTTTCTTTCACAGTGTATCCGATGAGCATCTTAAACTCATCCAGGATTACCTGCGAGTTCACATCATCAGTGACTTAGAGATGGTGCAGACTGGCTCAAGCAATCTTCCTCAACTGAAGAAACTACTTACACTTCTTTGCAAAGGGCTCTTCAGGTAAGTAGGGGCTGGTTTGCAGACATCACTGTATAATGCTGTAACACTGTAGTCTAAGATAGGTTCCAGGTGCACACATTCACAGCCTGCATTTCTGGCATAGGAAACTGGCTTACTCGCAAAAACGTTATATTTAGAACTCATGACCTGGGATTCTGATCCAAAGATGTGAAATCTATATAAAAGACATAGCTCTGACAGTGAAGTTTCCCTGTAGGCGGTTTCAGTCAGTGGAGTATTATTTTTTTATGCTTTGTTTAGAAAGAAACAAAACAAAAAATGCATTAACTGATTAACTGCATAATATGGTAGTGCATAAATGACACCTACAGAATTGTTAAGCACAAGTCTTTCGGGGAAACAAGCACATCCTGGTGTACAGCTATGTTTTAAACACTGCTTTTCCTTCCCACTAGTGCACTGTGAACCTACAGTGATTCCACTGATATCACTGAAGTCCAGCACAAATGGAAAGAAAAACAAGCCTAGACTCTACAAATTTTACCTTTCCTATTTATAAACTTTCCAGGTCCTGAATAGGAAAACTTCAAGAGGGAACTAAAACCTTGCAAGTCTCCCTCTTTCTCTGGGGGAAGGATGTGATTTCCCCCTTGCTGCTTGTAAGCAAATGAGATCAGTAGACACTTCTGCAGAAGAGATCTTTGAGCACTCTCTGGCAGAGGGCACATACCTCCACACTTGTATCTGTGGCTTGTGGTGTCCTTCTCTCAGCGTACTTAGAGGTGAAGCTGCTGATCTTGTTCTCCTAGAGCTCACCCAGGCTGAAGAAAGAGTTATAATGAGTGGTGGATACTGCTGATTTTCTTGGCTCTAACCTATGGAAAGAAGTCAGGGAGTGAGGTGCCCAGCTGCTTGGGACCATGATTACTGCCCTGAAGCTGTGGGCACCGCGTGTGTCTCAGCAGGCAAAGGGGGAGGAATTTGCAGCCCTGCTCCTTTGCCTGAAGGGGGGGGGGGCATAGGTGAGCCCCTGGAAGGACTGAGGATGGGCTGTGCAAAGAGCTGCCCTTCCTCTGTGCCCTGCTGGAAGGTTTTGCTTCTCTACGCCCACAAGAGGGAGAGACTCAGGTGGCTACCTAAGAATAAACCTGAGCAATGGAAACTAAATTCTAATGAAATGACAAGTGAGAGTTTTGTGTTACTAAAATACCTCCAGCACTGCTGTTCTGATGATGGCTGGCTTTTTCGATTTCTGCTTCACCTCATCTGGGTTTCACAACCCTACTTCTCAGAAATGTACATGGGATGGCAAGAAAGGAGATGCAGCCCATCCAAAATCCTCTCAAGTGCCGGGACACCTTTTCCATTTCCAGCTTTTCTCTAGGATTTTTGGTGACTGGGCTGTGCAAAACATCGTCCTAGAACAGAGCTGAGTGAGTTCTGCTGCTGCGCAAAGGGGCCCTGCACCACTGCAAACATGGCGATGGGCAACTGCCTGCCCTCTGTCCTTCTGCTGGCTGCGTGTAACTATGGAAATGTATGTCCTTGTGCATTCCTTGCCCCACTTCCCTATCATTTTCTTCCCACACCTGCATTATTTCACTTGGATGGAACTGTCTTCTCATTTAGGTCCAGAACTGCAGGCTGTTTTCAGTCCCAGTTAGATCTCTCTGAGGAACTTCTCCCCCTCTACTCAGATTGTTCCATGAATCTCTACCATCCAACCAAACTATTTGCTTATCTTCAGCTGGCTAATAGTCATATGTTTGGGTATCTTATTGTTTTTTGCAGTCTTAATCTGTGAGGCTGTCTGGGGTCTTATCTTAGTTCCCTTATCAGACTTCTGAACTCAAATTTAATCAGTCTTTAACATTTAACATTACCTACCTGTAGTTTTTGTTTATCTCAGCTTTCTTCAGCTGGGCAGGGACTCCAGCTGAATGTACAGGCTACTTCTCAGTGGCTGTGGCCTCTTTTTCTTAATAATGTTCAATTTCATTATTTTCATGATATTTGAGAACAGGTTAAAAAACCAACTAACCAAACAAGAAGAAATGTTAATTGGCACAGCTTGAGCTTTTTCTCTGGAGCTGAAACTCCTTTGAATTTCCTGGCACTGTCAAGGATTAAGAGTGTGCAGGCAGACGCGCGCTGGGCTGAGCTGACCCTGACTCTTTGTGAGCCACATGGATTAGCTGTGAATCTGAGGGTTTTGTGATGCTGTATTTTGGTTCCTTCCAACCTCCCAGAGCCCAGCTGTGCCACCTTTCTGGATCATGCTCAGACACACTGCTGTCACTGTGAAAAATAAGCATCCTGATGCCCTTTGGCTGACTTGCTTCTGTGCTTTGATACTGGGCTGTGGGGCTGTGGGTGAGCACTGACTGCCAGTGTTAGCAAGGTAGAGGGGGTGTAGGAAGTATTTTAGAAGAATCAGGGCATTTGGTGATCCTTGAGGCCTGTATGCACAACCCTGCCTACATACAGTGACCTTGGCATGTTATGAGAAAGTGGAATGTTAGCTGATAGATAAGAAAGAGAATGTGGAACAGGAGGTTTTAGCTGCAGGAGAAGGGGGCTGCAGGGTATCAGGTAACAGCGCACTAACAGCCCTCATTGACCAATGATGATGTGACAAATGGTACCGTAAAAGCATATATATTCGCTGTAAAGAAGGCAATAAACTCAGCTAGCTCATAATGAGTCCTCTGATGCTTTCGCAAGCCCGTATCCCGCAAGGGGGTTCTTGCTGCCTAGGAGAAGAGAAGAGCTTAGAGAGAGCTTTGGGATTGGGAGAAGAGTTGGGCCAGTCTGTGCCTTTTGCAGTTCGTGTACCACACATGGAGAGGTACAGGACCCATTTCTGACCAAGGAGCTTAAGCACAGCACACCAGGAGTGCTGAGTTGGTGATCTCTTGCCCTCACCCTCCTCACCCCTGATCCCTGGTTAATTCAGCAAGGACCAGACCTCAATGTGCATTAGAGACATTGAAAGCTGATTTTAACTCCGCTGTTACCTCCTGGAGCTGCCTGTGGCCAAGGGAGTCAGGACAACCCTGGCACATCTTCTTATCAGAGCCTGGGGGACAACAGGCAACCCCTCTTGGGTGAGGCTGTTTGCTCTGGCAGCTCTAACCCTAAAAAAAGAAACAAAACTGAGACTTGTGAGGTTGATGGATACATTTGTGAAGCATTCAGTGCTAAAAAAAATCCGCATATACGAGGGTTTTTTAGTCAAGGGAATCCTCCAGGGGCTGGAGAGCTTGATGCCAGTGCAGCAAAGAGCAGGGACTGCCCGTGCAAGTGGACTTTGGTCAGAGTTTCTTACCAGCTTTAAGTCAAAAACACTAATAGTGGCCTATTCAGCCTGCTGCTGTGTGAAGCCACCTTTTGGTCATCCATCACTGCTCTGCATGCTTCTGTTTATTCTCCCTCACTGGATAATTTGTACACAAAGCTTTTAAAGCAGCTTTTCAAGCGCTTGCAATACCAGTACTTCTGCAATCCTATGTGGACACACAGGCTTCTGACACTTCAGTGAAGGTCACTACATAGATTTCCTTTGTACTATCAAGAGAAGAAAACAAAAGGAGTTATAAGTGCAATTAAAACCATTAGTGGTTTTGTTGAGTTTGAATGCACGCTCCATCCTCACAGGCATGCTACACATTGCACTGTGCAGTAAAACAGAGGGCGGTTTTCCCATGAGAAATCATTTCTGAACTGCTTCAAGCAGTTACTGCTCTATGTTTTTGCAAGATGGACTTAGACATCCTGCACTCTTGGTCACAGTACATATCCTTCCATCCTTTTCAAATTGAACTTCACCCAGTGCTCCTGTGACTGCCTGCATCCTCCTTGGGACTGTTCCATGGCTGCAGAAACTGATGGGAGTCTTGGGTTTGGGGCCAGGGCCATTTGCAGTGACCCTGGCCTTAGGTGATCCATAGCTGAATAGGGGTGTTGGGAGGACTAAGTTTGGCAGATCCAGATTCCTACAAACATCTTGTGCTTTTGTGGGCCACATGACAAGTCTTTCAGGCTGAAATTTCAAACATGAGTGCTTAATTTAGGCAATTAATCATCCATGGTTCAGCACCCAGACGAATCTCTCATCTGGAGACAGTCAGGCATACTTTTGCTTTGGAGCACTTTCCCCAACAAACAGGGAGTAAAATCCGGTCCGTTCAGACTTATGAAAGTGAGGGAAATCATTAATATCCACTGTTGACTAGGCACAGTGCAAGCATCCTAGCCCTGCTCCCCACCGTCACCTTCCTTTTGACCTGTGCTCCCTGTCTGCTCTTTCCGTGATAACTCTTGTCATTATTGGAGCGTGGCTTCTGTGCCAAATTCACATTACAGCCTTTTGACAAATGAGCATCCTGTGCAATCTAATTGGGAAATGCTGAAGGAATCTCATTGTAACCCACAAACGGATCCTGTTCAAGAGATTAAAAACTGGCTCTTCCACCCTCTCACTGTGGCGGGCCCTTCTTTGTCATGTGAACTGAAAATGCTCAGAATTCCTCTTGGCGCAGTGTGCCCAGCATCCTGCATCAGCAGTGGTGCAAGGCCTGAGGCCTGAGCAGAACTGAGCTGCTCCTGCTGCTGCAGCATTCAGGGGCACCAAACTTCGCTGCTCTTGGAGATTTTTGAGACTGCTTTGATCCGTGAGTTGGCATAGTTGGGTTAATTCTGGTTTTACACAGTGTCCTCCGGTTTGGCCCAGACTGGGACACCTTTTTGGGGAGATTTAGGAAGTTAACACCTCCAAAGCAAAAACCCAGGACCAGCCACTATGCCCGTGCTTCAGCCATTGCAAGGCAAAGGCAGCTGCTGACTTTAAGCTGCCTTCATTGGGTGTGTCACTAACACAGCTGAGAAATGCCCCCATCATCCATCCAGACTCAGAAGGCAGTAAGCAGCAGAGGACAAGAGTGTGACACAAGGCAAGAGCAGGCCTGGTGTGAATGTGTGCCCAGAGTCTCTGGTGCATGGCTTTGTCCAAAGAGACCAAGTGCTCACCTGCCCTGGGCCTGGCCACAGCCTTAGACTTCTGCTGTGTCTCTGTTCCCAGTGAAGCCTCTAGGACTCTCCCTTCTCTGGAATCCATCCAGAAGGTGTTTGAGCAGCAGCTGCACCCTGGTATCCATCAGCGTTCACAAGTAAGTCAGCTGGGAGGTGCGAAAAGGAGAGGAGAGAGGAGTGTGGGTGGCTGTCAGCATGGTGGGAAGAGAAGGGTTCTGGTTGCTCAGCGATGATGGTGGGATTCAGGTGACCAGTTACCACTTCTGTTGTCCCTAGCCTCTTTCTGGCTGCAGTGCAAAGGACACACAGTGGGTTCTATCCTCACAGTTTCACTTATCCCATAGTCCCCTCTGCCTGCTCTCCCTTCCTGCCCCAGAGGAAAGTGCAGCAAACTGCCCGGGGAATTCCATCTCCCCATCCTCCCTCAGCCTGTGGGCTTGGGCTGCACGTTTCTTTTTCCATAAACTTCACTCCAGGATGTTTCACTGCCAAATCCTTCCTTCCCCCTTAAGTCCCACGACACTCTCCCCGCCAGTAGCACAGCAAACAAGAAGTCCAGGACTTGTGTATGTTGAGCCCTGGACCTGACCATGCAAACATGCACCGCAGCAGCATCCCCAGTTTGCAAATTTGTCCTTCCACCCTCCCGTACTTCTGCATGTTCAGCCAGACTCAGTGCTGTCGTGCTGCCTGTTACGGGTTAGAGTGGCAGAGGCACAAGTGCTGCTCCTTGCTCTGTGGGAGAGGTGTTCCTGGGGTGCTTCTAGGCTGTGCTCTGTGGGTTTAGTGATTTTGCCTCTCTCTCTCTTTTTGTTTCCATGTTGTGGTTATCAGATGCTCGGTGAAGCCAGTCCAGTCAATATTGTATTGAAACTCAATCAGCTAATTTCTTTGCTGTCTTCCATTGAAGAAAAGGTAGTATTTTAAACCTCTTTTATATTATCTTCTTGTCATCTTTTACCTCTGGTTATGCTTCTTGTTCATTACTTGTGCAATCCTCTGCTACATCAAGATTTCTTTGCTCTGATTTCATTGCTCTCAACGTAGTGCAGAATCACCAAATGCTATCTGGTACAGATAAATTCTTTTACAGGTGAAAACACTGTTGATTGAAGGTCCTGATTCAACACACCGACGCTCCCTTATTCCACCCGTCACTTTCGAGGTAAATCTACTTCTTTAACAATGCTGATCACAATGTGGAAGGGCAATAATGCAGATTTATGTCGGTATCTCAGTTTCTGGGAACTTTGCTGTGCTGCCACAGAGATAACAGCTATTCCTGGATGCTGTTTAGCACCGTGCAAATGCTTAGGAGACGTCTAGTGAGACTGACATGACGACGATATTTGCCCGTGAATTCAGGCAAGTGTTGGGTTTGTCATACACGTGACTGAAGTGTAGAAGATTGCTTATGAAGAATCTCTGTTTCCAATAGGTGAAAGCTGACTCCCTAGGAATTTTCTCAAAAATACATCTCAAGGTTGATGTGGAAATGGGAAAACTGATTATCAAGAGAGCTAAGGATGGCCCAGAAGACAAGTTTTATACCCACAAGAAAAGTAAGATGCTTAAAGTCACAAATGCTGGACTAGATTCTTGGTCCCTTGGATGACAGGGAGGGGTTCCCTTTGGCCCCACTGTGGGCAAGGTTTGGCCCAGAGTGCAGATATTTCTCGGTCCTGGGTTTCGTGCAAGGCTCCAGTAAACTTAGATTGCCCATCCCCAAAGCAGCCAGCGGAGAGCAGGGAGTCGTTACTGGGGTAACCAGCTTTCACAGGTTGTGTTAGACCTGGCCTCCTGGTCTAAATGAAGACAGTGAGAGCAGGACTGCAAGGGAACTGCTTTTGATAGAAGATTCCCCCTAGAGCTGGTTGCAAGAGACCGATTTTCTACTGAAAAGCCATGTCACTCCAAAAAAAAGCCCAATTTACTTTTCTGATGATTTTTTGTGGTATAAAGCCAGATACTCAGTTACTCAGTTTCAGTAACATTTTTTCAGTGAATTTCCCCTTGATTGTTTTTGTTTTAAATGGGAATCAGTATCTCTACTGATGAGCAATTCCACTGTGGTCTGTGAAGGCCCAGTTCAAACAATTTCCCTTTTTTTCTGTGGTGTTTCTGAACATGAAGGTCACTGAGATTGAGCCAAAGAGGACTGGATTTATAAGAGTAAACAATGCCCTTGGGCTCCCTGCTGGTAGAATATCAACCCGTTGCTGGCAGTGATTGAAAAGATGGTTTTCTCCAGCTGGTGTTCATAATTACTTAGCTACTGTTTTAGATGCGGAGGAATCACCTTTACCACCAAATGAGGCTTTACCTCCTCTTTCACAGATGGGGAAGGAATATGCGTAGGCTGGCTCAGGGCACAGAGAAACTGCCTGCAGGAAGGCAAGGCTTCACTTCAGACTGCAGGGCTTGGAATGGACAAGAACTCCCAGCAGTATGAGGTTTTGGGATCTCTTCCAAGTCTGAATCTATTCCTACAGGGAATAGGTTTAAACAACATCAAAATATAGTTCTGCAGGGCAAAGTGAGCCTTAGACATAAACAACCATGTAAGTCCTGAGCCTGTGAGCAGGGTCCTGTTACCTTTGGTGGAATTCCAGTGTCAGTGACTGCAGCTCATGACACCCAGCCTCTGTTTAGTCTTGCAGCTTATCAAGTCCCAGAAGGTCCCTAACAAACTGGTGATTGTGCTGGAAACAGAAAAAGAAAAAACACAACGGAAGGAATATGTTTTTTCTGATTCCAAGGTACTTACATAATGTTTCCTTCCTTCCAGCCTGGAGCAGGTACTTGATTGGGAGTGGAACAAGGGGCATTCCTTGGCAGAAAGAGGAACTGTTGAAGGATGGTGGTTAGCTGTGCCAAATTGAAATTTCTCCTCTGTTCTGAAAACATCCAGAAAAAGAACAAGTGTACTCACTAAAGGGAGATACTGGAGAGGGCAAACATACTGGGTGCTGTCACTGAGGCAGGAGAGCAGAGTGTCAGCAAGCAGTGAGAAGAGGAAGGAGTCGTGTGAGGGCAGCTGCAAAGAGGTTCATACAGACAAAAGAGATGGAGGTCTAGGCTCTCTTCTGACCAGATTAGCACTCGTTAAAGTAATGCACAAGCTAAATGCCTAAGAAAGTACCACAGGAAAGACAGCCTCTTTGAAGGTTTCAGGATAGTGGAGAGCTAATCTGCCCTTCAAGTGTGCTGGGAATTTCCTGGTTCAGCTGGTTTTTCAAGAGGTCATGTTGGAGGACTTAAGCACCTCGTTAATTGTCTCTTGTCCTCCCTGTCTAGAAGAGAGAAGGGTTCTGCCAACTTCTGCAGCAGATGAAGAATAAACATTCAGAGCAACCAGAGCCTGATATGATCACGATCTTCATTGGGACCTGGAATATGGGTATGTCCCTTCTGACATGGGCTTTCCTTCAGACACTTGCCAAAATATGTGCTTCCTTGCCATGATGAGCTCCACACACTGTGTGTGTTCTGTAGTAGATCTGTACACCAGGACTGTCTTCCCCTGGAACAAAGCAAGAGCTGATCTCTAGGCTTATCCTTGCACGTGTTTTGACAAGGACCAGGAAGTTGTCCATGATGGATTCTTCCAATGATGGAATTGCTGCTGGCCCAAAGCTGGTGCAGCAGTGTACGCTGTTCTCCACCTTGCAGAAAGGGCAGGAGCAATTCCAATAACTGCACATCAGCTGCTTCTGAACTTGGCTAGGGACTCTTTGTGTCCTGCCTGGGAAGACAGCTGATATTTAGCGAAGGGGATAGAGCGTAGGTGAGGACAGTGGAATTTAAGTTATTTTTCCTATTTTGGGAGAAAAGCCTGGTTCAGCTGCAATGAACTGAGCTATCACACTCAAGGGGTAAGGTAGAGGCAGTGGCAGGCCAGGAGTACAGAACCTTGGCCTTGGTAAGCTAATGAAACAGGGGAAGATGGTCAAAGCAGAGTCACTCCTTCATCAGTGAGTCAGGTTAACATCTTTGTCATCTTAGAATCCTGTGCCCTGGCTGATATGAAACTGATACAGGACAAAATGAATCTGAAGCCCATAATTTGTGTCCCCGTGGTTGTCTGTGTCCCAGGTTTGACAGAATATACTCTGACTTACATTGGTGTTTGATTTGTTAATAAAGGTGCTGCACCTCCCCCAAAGAAGATCACCTCCTGGTTTCTCTCCAAGGGGCAGGGAAAGACCCGTGATGACACTGCTGACTACATTCCTCATGACATCTATGTGATTGGCACCCAGGAAGATCCCCAAGGGGAGAAGGAATGGCTGGAGATCCTGAGGCAATCCCTGCAGGAAATCACCAGTGTCAGCTTCAAAGTGGTGAGTGGTTATTCCAGCTATTGCACACGAGAGGAGAGTGCACGTTGTGCAAATAAAAGAGACAGAATAAGCGCCATTTTGCCTACACCTCCCCTTGCCTCCCTTTATTGTCCTTGCATTTGGAAGAGGGAGAGTGAGCTGAATCTGTCTATGGACTCCTGGAGCTCTGTTGCTATGGACAGTGACCCCCACTGCCAAAGCATGGACCCTGCCTGAAGGTCCTCTGCCTGACAGCCTGCGAGCAAGGGGCAGATGCTGAGCCCTGAGTCAAGTGATGGTAATATTCTGACCTTCACAAAGGAGGAAACTGTAAAGCTTTCTGAGGCAGCTGTGGCCTAGATATCACCCTAGGCTATTGCACTTTCAAAATCGGATGTAACAGCACATTGGCACAATCATAATACAAACTGAATATTATTAAGACCAGGTTTGGGTGTTTCTGATGTTTCAGTGACGTCAAGAAACAAATCTAAGCCTTGGCCACAGGGGAGCAGGACTTATGACTCTCATGGTGATCAGAAACTGTGTTTTGTGCAAGCAAGGCAATCCAGTGAAAACAGCACTAGCAAATAGCTAGGTCCTTCCTCCCACCTTTGATTAAAATGACTGAAAGCATATCCTGGGCACAGGAAGAAAATTTGTGTAGGAGAAGGATTGCAGAAAGAGTCAGGAAGGCTGGAGCTGCAGCACAGCTCTGCAAATGTAAGCAGAAATATAACCTCTACCCTTCCCATCCCTACAGATAGCAATCCATACCCTTTGGAACATCAGGATTGTTGTACTGGCCAAGCCAGAACATGAGAACCGCATCAGCCACATCTGCACAGACAATGTGAAGACAGGCATCGCAAACACACTGGGTGAGGAACAGACTCAGTGTTGCCCAAAGAGCTGAGATCTGTTCAGCCTGTGCCAGTACTCTGCTTGAAATGGAACAGCTCTTTCTGCACAAGACTCCTTTGACTACATCTATGTAACACTTGTGGTGCTAAAGTTATATCCCACTAGCACTGATTGTATCTTACTCTGTAAGACAGGAAATCAATTTGTGTGTATATTTAGCACATATATATATATGTACCCCCAGAAAACACCTTTGACTGGCTATTGGATTGTTATTCCTTGGGTTTCACAAGGAAACTGCACTTCTTTCCCTTCAACTAGTTTTTATTTAGCATCCTTAGCAAACTCGTTGCCACAATCTGTGCTCTATGTACTAATTCTTTCTGTGCTGATGAAGTCAACATGTTTCTTTTGTCCATACTTCACTTAAGATGCACTAGGTGCTTTATTATCTGTGCTAGACTCAGCCTGGAGGGGGATTGATTTCTTGACATTTTTGGCTTCTCTTTTTCCAGGTAATAAAGGAGCTGTGGGGGTGTCATTCATGTTTAATGGAACCTCCTTTGGGTTTGTTAACAGCCATTTGACTTCAGGAAGTGAAAAGAAACATAGGTAAGATACATCTGCCCCTCTCAAAAATGGACTTTGACCCAGGGTGAAGTTCTCTGGGCCATGTGTGGAAGGAGGGCTCACCAGACAGTCACAAGCATGTTTTTCTGACCATAAAAATGTGTTGTGCCTCCTGGGAGGGCAACTTATGTCCCCTGTGTCACCATTTAAATGAGGGACTTCTGCTATATGGCCATACTACATAGCAGCAGCTGAAACGGAGAGCAAAGTTATTTCAGAGGCCATATAAAGGTTTTGCACAACACCTGTGTGACCTGTTATGTGAGCCCAGTACAGGAGGAAAACATTTCCCTCATCCACAGTGGTTTGGAGGGAAGGGGAAGGCTTTTATCCTCCCGGAATAATGCACTGAAGGGGACTGTCTTGCCTCCTTGCTATAGGCAGTGCTGCGAGCGCTGGGAGCTGTGATGTACCCTGGGGCACAGCTGAGAAAGACCCTGCTAGGCAGAGCATGCTGTCAGGAATACAGAGAAGGAGGCGTGGAGCACAGAAATATCTCCACGGTGGCTAATTCGCTATACCCAGCTGTGAAATGAATTTCCATGGTCTAGGTTCTGTGCAGTACAGGACTGGAAGGCAAAGTTCTCAGCGTTGGTGGGAGATCTGTGCCCACGCTGGGAGGAGCTGGAGCAGTTGGAAGGAGTGATTCTGAAAGCAAAGAGGGCTTGAAATCAAGAGGTTGTCTTTGCCATCTTTCCCAGCCCAAGATCCAGGAAACAGATGGTGTGGGATTTCTGCACAGGGTCTTTGCCACTCATGGAGTTAACTTCTATGGAAGGGTACCCCAGTGCCTGGAATATCTGCCAAAGTCTAGTTATGTGTTTGCTGCTGAAAGCTGAAGGCTGGGTTTCTAGGACACACAGCTTAGAAAAGCACAGCCCCGAGAGGCACCCAAAGGGGCTTTAGGACAGCTTTCAAGCCTTTCAGTTCAGGTGGAAGCAGTCTGTCATGCCAGGTAGAGCAGCCAGGAGCTGCTGTAAATGCCACTGCCCCCTCCTGACAGCAGGCTGCCCTCCTGCACCAGCTGCCCACACAACACAGCACGGGAGCTCTGCTGCCTTCCTGGTTCCATGGCTCTCCGGGAGACACGAGCGCGTTACCTCGGGCTGTCTGCTGAGGCGCAGTGCGAGGCAGGGCTGGCAGGGTCTCATCTCTGATCCACTCTTCTCTAGGTGTGGAGCCGGGCTGATCCCTGCCTGGTAAAGCACCACTTTCTGCCAGCCCAGGCAGTCAGAAATTGCGTGGCACTTTGGTACATCAGGCAGATGTTTCTTGTCTCGACAGACGCAACCAGAACTACATGAACATCCTGCGCTTCCTGACACTGGGAGATAAGAAACTGACTCCATTTAACATCACTCATCGCTTTACTCATCTTTTCTGGCTGGGAGACTTGAACTACCGTGTGGAACAGCCCCCAACGGTGAGGGACTCTGCGTGAGTCCCTGGAGAGACAAAATACCATGTTGCTATAGAAGCACCATCTTTTCCTAATCTAGAGCAAGATAGCAGCAAGAGGGGAGGCAGAAGGGATCCCCAGGGCACAAGTGTGATACCAGTTGAAGGAGACCCTTTGCCCTCTCAAGGCTTAACTGGCCAAGGGAACACCAGGAATGTTGTCTGGCACACTTTGCCGCTCCAGGCAGCATTGCTTCTCCAGACCTCCCAGCTCTCCTTCCCACTGTAATCGAGCATCTGTCCCTGAACAGCTTGATCCAGAGACTGCTTTTCTGCTCTATTTGGTTAGCTTTAATGGCTCAGAACAGGTCTTCAGAAGCGGGCAAGCTGTAAGAGATACTGGATATGTTTCTGTGGGCGGGAGACAACAGCAAGCTTGGTGTTGATGAGCATCTGGTTGTGTGTGCATGTGTGTGTGCTGGTGTAGAGGGTGTGTGGACATTCTGATGCCTGTTTCGATAGACAAATGTTGAGGTACACAGCAAAGACAGGGGCCTTTCAGCGACAGGAAAGGTAGGGAAGTGTTGGGGTACAGCTCTGTGAAACAGTTCAGAAGCGCTTGCTGGCTCAGAACTGAAGGCAGTATTTAGATGAAGGTTTTGTATCATCTGCAGCTCTGCTGTTTCTCTGTTGGCAGGAAGCAGAGAATATTGTCCAGAAGATCAGGCAGCAGCAGTATCCGGAGCTGCTGGCTTTCGACCAGCTTCTGATAGAGCGAAAGGATCAAAAGGTGTTTCTGCAGTTTGGTAAGGTTCCAAATTTGTTGGCTGGTTCCTCTCCCATTTCCAGCAACTTTCTCTGCCAGACTTGCTGTGGGGCAGGGTGTGCAGAGCAGCAGCTCTCTTGCCCAGATGAGGGTGCTCAATGGGCTAAACTGTAATGCAGCTCTCTCTCTGTTTTAGAGGAAGAAGAGATTACTTTTGCTCCAACCTACCGTTTTGAAAGGGGTACCCGGGAGAAGTATGCTTACACCAAGCAAAAAGCTACAGGGGTAGGTGAAAAACTATTTCCTTTCATAATTGTATGGCAGAGGAGGGAACGTAACTACTACAGAAGAAAGTGACCAAACCCAGTCTCTGCATTTTCTGCCCTTGTAGCCTTTTGAAAGGAGTCAAGACAAACAAAAAGATTTGACACAAATATATGGTTCTTGGGCAAGTGGTTTGCCTGTTCTTTTATGAAGTGGTCTTCTCCCTTCTTCTTGACATCACTTCTCCTTTGGTTTGCAGATGAAGTACAATTTGCCATCCTGGTGTGATCGAGTGCTCTGGAAATCATACCCCATGGTGCACGTTGTGTGTCAGTCCTATGGTGGGTAGATAACAGATTGTAGATAGCAAAGCAATCAGTCTGAAACGGAAATGATTCAGAGCAGAGTCTGTAGGTTCTCCCTGCACTGCCAGGCACTCAGCATAGAGGGACCTGATGTTAAACCAGGCAAGAAGGGAGCCAAATCTCTCTTTTTGTAACCCCACAAATTTGGGAATTAACTCTGTTTTTCTTTTATATGCAGAATACCTCTCGGACAGCTGCAGGTGTCCAGTTTTAGGCCACTCTGTAGGATCATTTTACACCAGTTATTTCTTGGCAACAACCACCATTTTTCCTGTGCAGTTACCACCAGGAGCTCCTTACTTGATGGTGCCAGCAGGGCAGACCCTGTGTACACAGTCCAGTCCACAGTACTGGAGCTGCAAACATCTCCTTTTGTCAAATCATATTGCAAAGACTGTGTGGTACCAAGAGCCCATTCCTTTTCTCGCTGAGAAGTGTCACAAAAGTCCAGTGCAGGGAAGAGAGAAAGCCCACAAGATGCGTTTAAAAAAAGACTGGAATACTAGTTCCTGAAATTTCATGGACTATATGTAGGACCAAGCATCTGAGTGTGATGATGATGGCCTCCTGGGCAAGCGCTTGAGAAGAGGGGAGTAGCAGTTTCTTAAAGGTTAAGGTGGACTGATCTGATCACAGAGCTATGACGATGAGATGTGTGGTCAGACAAGCACCTCTAGAAAGTCTGGTATCTGCTTTTATACACTGTTCACTGGACTAGACTTGTTGGAACTCAGTGTGTCCTTAGGTCACGTCAAGTTCTTATTCACTCATCGTTAAACCTGGGTCATGAGTTTCTCTGCAGCACTAAAGTAACACCAGCATATTCTTGGGTGATTTCCTGCAATATTGAAGCTTTAATTAGCTGTGCATGTTGCAGAGGTAACCAGGAAGCCTGCAAGTGCTTTTTGTACTGGGGGAACCAAACACTGACAGTCGCTTGCAAAATTATATGGTAAGGTTGTGTCCATTAACCAAATCTTTCTGAGTGTTGTCAAGAGAGCTGCATTCCTATATACTGCCATGAGATTATGTAGAAACACCTTTGACTAGAGACAGTTACCACAGCGACAGTTATGCCTTCTGGAAAATTACTGCATAATATTTCTGTTGCAGTGATCTCGAGGAGCGGGGTGGGCGCAGGGCAGTAACTCCCCTCCCGTTCTCGTTGGCAGGCTGCACCGCTGACATCATGACGAGCGACCACAGCCCTGTCTTTGCCACCTTTGAAGTGGGAGTCACCTCACAGTTTGTTTCAAAGAATGGTTAGTCAGTTTGAGCACCGGTGTGCTGCCTTCTCCTTTGGACACAAAGTGCAGTGCTTTGTATATGTCGAAAGAAAAAGCTGGTTCTTAAAGAGTCCATTCAAAAATATCCTCTCTTTATCTCCTAGTGGAAATGCCTCTATTTTCCATTCCTCTTTCCTAGACTCCAAGTACACGGATTCCCAAGGGGAGATAGAGTTCCTGCACTGCTGTGCCACTCTGAAGACTAAGTCCCAAACAAAGTTCTACATCGAATTTCACTCCAGCTGCTTAGAAAGTAAGGGTTTGCCCATGTTTATTCTTTCTGTCAATGTTTCCTGCTTGTTTGGGTTGATTCCCCATCCTCTTGCTTTGATCTAAACAAACAGTTGTGTGTCTCACTTGTTCCAGTGCAAAAAAAGGGGTGTCCTAGAGGTCCATAGTAGTTCACAAGTTATCCCATGCTGTCAGCCACACAAACCAAACCCCACAGCCGTTTAGCTGTAATCCGTCCTTACACATGCAGCCTTCCACCATTTCTTCCCTCTTGTTTGGCAATATGATCATCACTTTCTTGAAGGTAAATGTATTGTTCTTGCTTATCACCCAGAATATCTCTGCTTAGGAAACACTTGATTGATGAAATTTCAAATTCTGCTTACTGCAAATGATAAAGCACCTGCATTGTGCTAATAAAATTAATTTAATTACCCCAGTTTGAAAAGAATAAGTCAGAGGATCAGCTTAAAGGGTAGTGATTTGAATCTGTAAATGGGACTGCGTACCCAGCAGTGCTGCGGATTTTACTCCCTGTCCCTGTGCTGCAGGGCTGAGTCTTTGCTCGTTATGTAACGCGAGCCTGCCGGCCCTGGCTGTGGTTTATTTAAGTGATTCCCCACCACAGGACAGCTCCTGTAAGTGGGACAGCCTGCCTTCGCTGGGTGCTTCATCACATTAGCGTGTGTCAGAGCGCTGTGGCAAAGACAGTTCCATAAAAGACTATTTTTTGGCTGTATCAAAATTTGCATAAATTTCTATGGTAACAGTGTATTACGAATCTTAAATTAGAATTTCAAAAGTGTGCTATCTTGAGTGGCGTAGGAAGAGCTGTCATGTTCTTATCCTCCAGCCCATGTATGCATGGAGCTTTTCAGTGCCAAGTTTAACTGTAAAATAAAACCATTTAACAATGCTCCAGTAAAATCACTTGTAAATTTACTGTGTAAACATTCACCCAAAGCTCAGATTTTAAAGCTTCTTAATGCTTTTAAAACTCATGTCCAAGTGGGAAAATAATTGCAGGCCTTCTGGAGATGTAGCTTCTGAAAGGGGTTTGTAGCCAAGTTCTTGTGTCTCTCTTCTGGCAAACTTCTTTCTCCTCGCTTTGCAGGTTTTGTAAAGAGCCAGGAAGGAGAAAATGAGGATGGGAGTGAAGGGGAGCTGGTGGTAAAGTTTGTTGACGCACTTCCAAAGGTAAACTGGGACTCTGTTTCCATACCCATATGGGAGAAAAGCCTTCCCTTTGCACCCCTTAAGCAACAAAAAAGTCTTTTACTTATATAAACATTATTTGCAGGATCAGGATTGTGGTCTTGTTTACACTCAAATGAGACTGTAAGAATGCAGGATGGGCTTAAGCTAGACAGACTATGTTATGAGCAGGAAAGGACTTTATTGCCAGTATCCTTTCATCTGTATCAGGAATTGTGTGGGTGTGATTGTGTCACTCAGGCGTGTAACTTTTTTCTTACCCTTTTAGTGAAAATAACTATGCTGATGAGTCTTTTAAGCAGGTCCATTTTTTTGCTTTAGATGTATGATAAAACAGCTCAAAGAGTAGCTCTGACCTGGAGTTTATTTGCTCTGCCAGACAAAGTTTTTTCTTGATATTTTTGAGAAAAGCTGGCTAAGTATTTTTACCCGTCCTAAAAAGAAGCATAAATGACCATAAGTAGTTTCTGTGAGTCAGCGTCAGACAAATCCTTTCCTTGAGATCAGAGCTGTTCTCCATTTCCTTCCATGGTGAGAGCTGGAAGAACTACCTGGATTTGGAGCAAATGTGCATGTTGGTACCCTTCTGAGTAGCCCAAAAGAAAAACTGCTGACTTTGGAAAGAGTGCCTTTACACTGAGAAACTGGGGAAAGATGCTGCAATAAGTGATTGTAACAGCAGCCAAATGGACTTCTGGGAACCGACTGTAATCAGAGTCAGACCACTTCCTCCTAGAGCAATTTTCAGTCCTGCACTGCAGGAGAAAACTGCAGCTCAGCCCATGAGTGTTTGACTGATAGTGTTGTGTCTGCTGTGCTGGGAGCCAGAATTGGGGGACTCAGGGACTCTAAAAGTGTGTAACCTTCTACCACAGATCTCCAAACATCATCAAAGAGGCTGATCCTGCAGGGCACATGATACCCTCGTGGGTTTGTCCAGCTGAGTTTTGCTCATTTGGGACCAAGGCACAGGGAGAACTGTGTTCATGTAGACCAACTCTTGGATTGACCCACATTAACTTGTCTTTGCAGCTGACTCCAATCATTTCAGACCCAGAATACCTACTGGATCAACACATCCTGATCAGCATTAAGTCATCAGACAGTGATGAATCTTATGGTAAGTACTTAGCTCTAAAGTTCTGGATGAGTCAAAATCTACTTAGATTTTTCCAGACTGCTGAAAGAGTGGGAGACAGCAGAAGTAACTCTTATAGACTGAACATCTATGATGCTCTAACTTCTGATATAGAACTCAATACATACAAAAATACATTATAGGCAGTATTTTATGAGGTCATGATGATTAGGGAAAAATAAACTGGAAGCATCAATCTGTGTAACCTTTACCAGCCCTAAAAAAGCAGTGGCTTAAAAAGAAAGTATTCCACGGAAATTAAATCAGGAGTCAATCTGTTTAAATGGGTTTATTCAGAACACATAAATCCTGTTTTTCACTTGCACTTACTTGATGCATTTCTCCTGGATACAGAAGAGTCATGGACAGTGCTGCTTGCTTCCAAATTCTAACCAGTCAGAGACTGCAATCCTTGTCCACAGAAGGCTCTTTGCTGAAATCCCATTAACTCAAATGGCAGCCACAGCCTTAGTTTTCCTTACCAGCAGTGGAAGCTCAGAACCATGTAGTCACTTGTGGGTGTCTGCAATGCCCAAATCCTTCACACATAAGGGAAGAAAGGAAATGAATGCCCCTGATTTCTCCAAGAGATGTTACACCCTTTACTGTGATCTCAAGCAGATTCTCTCCAGTAATCTCAGGCACAGTGATAGTAGATGACTGACAGGAGAAAGAGATTTCAGTGCTTTTTTCTCAGTCCCAAGCTTGTTGTCTTTTAGGGGAAGGCTGCATTGCCCTGCGAATAGAAGCAACAGAATCCTTAGCTCCTATCCATACTGTGCTGACACACCACGGTGAGAAAACAGGGGTCTTCCAAGGAGAAATCAAGTTACAAACATCACAAGGAAAACAGAGAGAGAAACTGTACGGTAAGGAACGAGATCATCTCTGCAGTGCTCGCCCTAGAGAATATCCATCTCAAAAGATTTCTGGTAACTGTCAAGGAATTGGAAATTATCCTTGTGATGCTTTTAGTCCCAAAGAGGCATGAGTGTTTGATGCTGATGGCAAGGAGATGTGAGTATCGTTAGTTCTCAGGAGTATACCTGTACTCTTTCAGAAAGACACAGCAGTTCAGTTTGGATTTTTCTTTTTCATCATTCAAGTAAATTCAGCAGACTGAGAGAGCCCCCTGTCTGTCACTGATATTGATTTTATTGAATGATGATACCTTACTTCCACTTCCAGTGGCTATATGAGAAGGTGCTGAAGCTGTTCCTGCTCCAGTCACCCTGGAGAACTTCTGCAAAGAACACACGAGGCTCTCAAGGAGCAGTTCTTATCTAAAAGCTCATCAATCTTGCTTGTTTTCCCTTTGCTACCTGTTGTTTTCTTTCAGAGTACCAAAGCAGTCTCATGACATTTACTGTTATTCTTGGTGGCTGTTTGGGGATCGTGACCTTTTTATTTCAGGATTCGTACTTCTTCCTACGTCAACTAAACACGATGGGTATTAGTGGGTAGTTGAAAACATAATAGCAACAACTGTTTAAAACTGTCATTCTGAGAGACAAAGGGAGATGCCTTAACACAAGCAGTAACACAGAAAACTTAGACAATTGGTCTCTGAAGCTGCCAAAATACTCTTTTATGCCTTTTCTCCTTCAGATTTTGTCAAGATTGAACGTGATGAAATCACTGGGCAGAAATCAAAGAATATCAGCAACTTAGAGCCTAGCAAAGACTGGGATCAGACTAACAGGTAAAGGGCAAGTGGGTAAGTCAGTTACAGAAAACTGGGCTTGCTGTGGGAGCAGTATCGATAGGCATGGTGAGCACTGGGAAGCTGCCTTTGGGGCTCTCTGTGGTCAGGCCTGGTCACTGTCTGTGCTCAAAGCTTCGAAAGCGGAGAATGCATCAGTCAGACTGGGTTGCTGCACCCCACTTAAACAGGGCCCTTTTATTTCCAACAGAAAGTCAAAATCTACTCACCTGATGGCCAGAGAGGCAGCAGCCATTGCTCGCTATTGGGGGAGTGCTTCCTCGTCTCCAGACAACCCAGGGAAGGAGGATGTATTACGGTAATCTCGCTGCTCTACCTCTGCCAGCTTAGGGTGGGCAGCTATGCTCAAACTCCTGTCTCTTCCTTTCAAAGAGTCCTAGGATGTGGCTGGGTAAGGTTGCCCTTTCACTCCAGTTTCACAGGTGCATTTCTTTGCAGGCAGCTTCCTGCCTTCTGCCTGCTACTCTATATAGGGAGACCTCAAAAGGCCAAAGGTCTCTTCTGTTGTTCCACCAGCATATTCCTACACTGTGCAATGCGACCCAGTGCTGCGATCTGTCTCTTGCTTGGAGCTGTTCTGCTGCAACTGCCAGCTGAAATGTTGGGCCCAGAACCTCTAAAAGGCCCTCTACGTGGCTGCAGAAGCCATGTGTTCTCCACATCCTGGAAATGGAAGCATCTGCCACAGTCAGAACAACTGTCTGGGGCTGAAAAAGGAGGCCTTGCCCCAGCTGCTTCCTCTCCAGTGACCCAGGGAGGGAGGCAGTAACAGGACTCCCACTTATTCTCTGATTCTGTAGCAACAGTGACAAAAAAATCAGTAGGTGGTATTGAATCTAAGCCTTCAGTGGGCACCAACTCCTTTGTAGCTGGCAGGGAGACAAAAACCATATATTTTTGTGTATGTATCGTCCTAATAATATTTGTTCTCTTCAGCAGCTCCACTCCCACAGATATCAGCAACCCCAACTACCTGGGAATGGTTGCTTTCTCTCAGCAACCCTCTGCAACCAGCCAGCTTAAGCAGATACCCTCTCCAGAGCAGCCACCTTCTCTCTGGAGCTATGAGCAGCAGCCCAAAGAGACTACCTCCATAATGGGACAGAGTCAGTCATCCTCCACATCACCCTCCTTGTCACCTCTGTCTCCAAAACCATCCCTCCAGCCTGCAGGAAACAGAAGCATTTGTAGTCGGAGTCAAGAGTATCTGTGAGTACTTGAGTTCTGCACTGGGGCTGCTCCCCTCCCTCCTGTCACTCTGCACAGTCACTATTTCATTATCTGCACAAGGGAGTTCAAGGTGCAACATATTCTTTCAGCCTTTTATCTCTAGAATTAGAAAAAGATAAGTGAAGGTCGCAAGTGCAGACATCACACACTCGAAGACAATTAGTGTAGTGGTTCCTTAGACTTTTGTGAGAGGAAAGCCTAAAACGTAAGTTTGATTCTCTACCAAGAGAAGAGAAGGAGAAGACTACGGAGTTGACTGTAGTAACAAAGAGGAAAAGGGAAGAGTGTGGCGCAGGCCTTTCCATGGGCTGGGCGGATAGCTCCGTCGCATGTCGTATGTTAAGTATTTTAACTGAATTTCTGATTACACTCTTATTTGAATGCCCTGCTTGCTATAGAAGGTAGAATCCATGTGCTGCAACTGTCACAAGTCTTGATGCAGAATTTCCATCCAGCAACTGAAAATATCCCATCTCTCCCCAACTTAGTAAAGAGATGAGGCTACTCCACCCTAGTGAGTGCACACAATCAGTGTCCTTGTTCCAGACCTCTTTCTCATAGTGGCAGCTGCTTTCTGAGTCAGGCTACATTGGTAAATGTACGTGGCACTCTCTAAGCCAGGACTTGCAGAAGTTAGAGCTGCCAGCGCTGCCTCAGTCAGTCTTGTACCTGACCATTCTTCCTCATGTTCGCAGCTCTTTGCTCCTGCATGTCCTGACTTCCAGACAATAACTTGAAGAAGGAACACAGCTTATTTGAAGACATGCAAAGAACATGTGCCACTCACCCCCATTCCACGCTGTTCAGTGATATTGTAGCTGATTTTCTAGGTATCATGGTGGTTCTCCAGGTGAAAGCCTTGCCAAATTAGGTCGTCATACAAAACCCAGGAAACCTCCCTTGTCCCATTGTGCAGTCTGAGCCTCAACACAAAGGGCTCAGCTGTGAACACACAATGATTGTCTCACCATACACTATATAGCTCTTATTATGTATTGTGCCCTTGAGTGCATTAAGGAGTTTTATCCTTTCCCTAGGAATACCGTGTGGCATTGGTAGCAAGAAGAGATTGACCTAGTTGTAAAATACTACGGTGTGATGTGAGCTCTTATGTTAACTGTCCAGCCAGCTGTTTCAATCCTCTATTCCAGATCTGAGGACTCTTCTTAATGTTTAAATTCAGATTTGTGCACCTCACAGAGCCATCAAAGCACTTGGCACAGTTTGGCCCAGTAGCTTATGTCTGTTTAAAGAGAAGACAAGTGCCACTCTGACAAGACTGTAATCCAGCAGGGAGTTTGCATAGTACCATGCATAATCTGCTCTCAGCTGTCGTGTTAATAATGATTAAACAAAGCAAAACCAATACACAATTGTGTTCTCTCCCCTGAGTTTATCATTACCCCTTTGCACAGGCAATTTAATTTTACAGTGCTCATTTCTTGTTCATTTTCTCTTTAAATTAGTCAGTGTCTCTTGTCTGCTCTTTTCAAGTCCCCTTTTTTGTACTGCTTTGATGACCGTAGGCCACCTGAACTGGGGAAAACCACAGCAGAGCCCTTGCTTCAGGAGGAGGGACAGCAAAAGCCAGAGATGTTTGAAAACCCACTGTATGGCTCAATGGGATCTAAGAGCAAGGTGGCACCAAAGAAGGAGCAGGACTACCCCAAGGCCTTGCGGAAAGAACAGCTGCCACTGCCTGATCAGAGCTTCCATCTCACAAAGTCACAGGAGTCTGAGAGCAGCAAGACCTCTGGCAAACAACCATCACCACCATTCCTGGTCCCCACACAGCGATTCCGGTCCTACACCTGCTCCAGCCAATCAGAAGAAAAGAATGCAGGTGAAAAGACTCAAGGCAAAGCAAAGATGATGATGTCACTAGAAAACTCAGCACCTCTCAAAAAAATAGGCAAGCCATCGAGGTCTGAAGGCAACCCAAGCATCCAGGCACAGCAAAACAAACCTCCCCTTCCCTCGAAGAGCCGGGCAGTGCTGGACATGCAGAATTCCAAGGGCCGAGACTATCGGGACAGTTCGGAGCTGCCACACTCTGGGAAGCATCGGACAGAAGAGGGTCCAGTCGGCAGGACAACCACACCGGTGTGTTGCTTGTGGGAATAAGGCAGGGTGGAAGTTTTATTAGGCTGTGGTGACACAGCAGAATGCTAGACTAGTACTGGCCTTGCTCTGTATTTCCTGACCAGGCTGAGAGCACTGACCCACGAACCTAGAGGGCTTGCAGAGCAGGGGATGCAAGGGAGTATCTTACAGCAATACTGCTGCAGAAGATATCTTCTTGTGCAACCACAGCCTTAGTTTGGCATGAAGTCTTGCTCTGAAAGAAGACAATTCTGGAGTGTTTCAGCTTGATAGCCAGAAGAAGAATGCAAATAGTCAGCTACTTCATGATTGCTCGCTTGGTGCATACTCCATTGTTTCTGAGAACGTCCAAACTGGCCTGACAGCACACATAGAATCACAGAATGGTTTGGGTTGGGAGGGACCATAAAGCCCATCCAGTTCCAACGCCCCTGCCTTGGACAGGGACACCTCCCACTGGATCAGGTTGCTAAAAGCACCATCCAGCCTGGGCTTGAACACCTCCAGGGACGGGGCAGCCACTGCTTCTCTGAGCAACCTGTGCCAGGGCCTCACCACCCTCACAGGAAAAAAAAAATCTTCCTAATATCTAATCTAAATCTCCCCTCTTTCAGCTTTACATCTACAAATGTAATTAACGAAAGATGATTAAAAGTAGTTATCTCTGAGAAATACATATCAATTTAGGAAAACAGTGTCCAAAAACATTACTGAACCCTCTCCAGAAATAATCACACATCTGCATTTCTGGGCTGGTGGGGTATTTACTGGTATTTTTTGGTTTGTTTGGTTGGGAGGTTTTCCCCTGAGAATGTCATGAGCTGGATGAGGAGGAGCAGGAGAGCTCTTAATGAATGGGTTTGGGAGAAAAAGAGATCCCACTCGAGCAAGCCATGGGGGTTTTTTTTCCCCTTCTTCCTCAAAACCTTTCGAATTGACAATAGACAAGCTGATGTCTTCTCTTGTCTTTACAGTGAAAACAACACGGCAGATGGCACCCTAGGAGGAATCCTGATGGGAAGGAAGAAAGATGGAGATTACTGCTTTCTTCACACTGATGTCCTCTGGTCTGGTTCTAAAAACACTGGGGGGTGGTATTTTTGAGGGTGTATCTCTCTCTATGATTATGAAAGTGTTCTAGCTGAGTTTATCCTGTGTTGCTCAGATCAAGAGGCACCAGGACCACAATCCCGAATGCAAGTCAGCCTTTTGTAGTGTCACTTTGGTACTTACTGTTGAGAGGCAGATGGTTAAGTACGTGCATTAGTATATGTTTTGAGAAAGAGGAAGGTACGCTATAGGGCCTAGGAGAGGGAAGGCGTGTATTTAAAGAACCCCTTTCTACAAAAGCAAGATTTTAATTCTGTGTTACAGAATTCCTGTTAAAGAGTGATACATAAAAGAAAGCATTTTGAAAGCGGTACAGCTCCAAAAGCATGTCCTATCCATGGAGCAAGGAGTTAGGGGAGGGTGGGAATAGAGTGTGAATAGCAGATAGCGATGAATTGTCACACGCTGTCGAGGGAGCCAGCTTTGCCTCTAGCTGAGCTCCCAGGCTGCACACATGCATTATTCACACAGGGCTGGCCGGCGGGCACTGTAGCTCTTTTTTTGCAAGCAGGTAGTGCTTTTGTACCCCTAACAAACAAAGGAAAATGCCAGAGCTACCTGCAGAAAGGGCAGTGAACAGGCAGTGTCCATAGGCAGCTCAGGTGTTCAGCTGCCTGAAAGGACAGAAGACATTCCAGCCTGTCATACAGCAAGCACTATGCTTTTGAAGGACACTGGCTGGCTGGTTTTGTAGCATTCTTAATAGATTAATGCTGACCTTACCAGACACTTCTGTTCATTGACTGAGAATGAATGTTAACATACTTGCAATTTCTGTTATATTCCTGTTAAGTATTAATGCCATGGTTACAATTAGGCTATGCCTGTTTGTGACTTAACCATTGCTGTTGTTTCCATGTTGATTACTTAAAAATAATAAAATAGTCACCTTTTGGATCATTCTTTACTGAAAACTCAGAGCTGCCTGCTATGTGATTCAGCTTCAGTTAGGTGTTCCACCAGCTCCCTCAGTGACTGTAGTCCCTGCCCAGAAGAAACACCGCAGGCACCGAGGAGTGCAGGGAGGATACAACAATGGCACTGCGGCACTGCGACCGAGGACGCGTTTGTCTGTGTGCGCAGACCCTCTGTGGATAATCTGCTCTAAAAGTTGTAGCCCCTGTTAGCAGGTACAGTTACTAACTGTATAAGCATAGAAGATGTACAGTCCTTCTACTGGAGCAGAAGAGGCCAAGCACAGGCTTGTAAGAATAGGAGGAAGAGGACAACCTGTGAGGTAGAAATCTTTTTAAAAGAGGTTTTCCTGCCATGCAGGTAGGAGTTCCAAGGCTCTCTAACCTACAAGACAGGCCATGAGCTTACATTCCTTTTCCTTTACTCAGCAGAATCCTCTCAGTGTAATCCCCTTAATTCAAAACCTGTGGCTTTTCCATGGCCCTGCGGACCTTTTCAATTTTCTGTTCCAGATTCCAGACCTCGTATGGCCACAGAATAAAACCTCGCTGGAGCAGGTGAGCTTTCTGTCCAATACAGAGAGTTAGGTCAGTTCCTGCTAATCCTGTGGTGTGTTCCTGTATGTTTGGAGGTGGAAATGTGACAGGCTTTCCACAAACAGTTTTAGCTCCTCAATAATGAGAAAGGCACAGGTTTTCTGTGATCCTAGTGTTTATCCACTGCCTCCTTAACCTGTATAAAAGAAAGTATATTCCCCAAAGTTTGCAAAATAACAGCTTGATATAAAGCAAGGACAGCTTCTTCCAAAAAAATTCTCCTAATTGGGAACACTGCTTAAATTTGGCCCAGATTTGCAGACGAGTAGAATTTGAGAACACTGGACTTACTAAGGCACAATATAACATCCAGGCCTGTCCTTTAGAAAGGCACATTGCTGGGGGAGAAGAACCTCTCTGCCAAGCTTCCATCAGAAAAAAATTGCATTACTATTCCCATGCTAAAAGCACATTACTTACGCAGCTTGAGAGCTGGGTAAGAACCATCACTTGTGGCTCCAAAGAGAGTCTGAGTTATTCTCTGTGACAAAAATGATGTCAAATGCCACCACACTTTTTTCAAGTAGAAAATGCTCAAAAGAAGGCTCTGAAAAGAGCTTTCTGAGCCCTCTGCAGAAGAGAGAGTTTCCAGGTGAGCAGCTCAGACAGAGTATGGAGAGATGGGCTGGTGCAAAAAAAGTAGTGGGACACTCCACAATACTCACCTTTAAGGTAAGACCAGCTGCACCTTGGGACAGTAGAGCTGATAATGCCAATGGTGGGAGCTTGCTAGATGTGAACCTCATCACTGTCTACAATGGCCTGAAAGGAGGTTGTAGTGAGGTGGGTGTTAGTCTCTTCTCCCAAGAGACAGGTGATAGGATGAGTGGAAATGGCCACACGTTGCACCAGGGCAGGTTCAAACTAGACATTACGAAAAATTTCTTCACTGAAAGGGTTCTCAGGCATTGGCAGAGGCTGCCCAGGGAGGTGGTGGAGTCGCCATCCTTGGAGATGCTCAAAAGACAGGCAGATGAGGTGCTCAGGGATGGTTCAGTAGTGGACAGGAACAGGACTCGATGATCTCAAAGGCCTTTTCCAACCAAACGATTCTATGATTCTATGAATATTAGAAAACTGAATTTAACAAATAAGTCTTGTGCTTATATTTGTTTTGGTTTGTTTTTACTTTCTGTCATAAAGCCTGTAAGATGTTATCTACTGGTTTCACTGCCGGTGTCTTGAACCGGATGAATCTAGGACTGAACACAGGCTGCTGCTCTCTCTGATGCCTCTGTTCCTATGGCTCTGGCCAAACCAGGCACATTTTTCCTGCCATCTCTGTTACTGTCTAGTTTGGTAAAGCAATGTGAGTAGAAGACAAGAGTTGAAGGGTATGAATTGCACAAAAATTCCCTGATTTTCCCCAGATGTAGTACCTATCCGTAACCTTCTGGCGTCCTTTAAGTTCTTAAAATAGCTGCAGTCCCAGTGTAGTTATTTCCATGTAGACCCAGTTGTCAAAAAATGCTGTAAGTTCCCAGCTACAGGATGTAATGTTGTAGAGAACACAGCAACTTTGGAAAAGCCTGTTTCCTGCCTGCATCTGATGCATCTAATGCAAGCTTTCTTGTCCTCTCAACTGTAAAATGACCACATTGTAAACTATTGTAGTGGGCTATATAATTCCTTCCTGGTAAAGGCAGGGTCTTACGGAAAATGGCTCAAGGGGGAAGGAAAATAGAGGGAAAAAAAACCAAATGAAGATGAGTTAGTCACTCCAAAATAGCAAGGAAATTATTTTGATGTTGTTAGAATTGATGTTGCTTAGACCTCTGCTGTGGCCAAACACTCTTTCTCTATATAGCTTAAAATTAATCATTTAGTCTCATCTGTTTTTAAAATGAAAGTTTTTGTGAAACATTTACCACATTTTCCTGTTGTCTTGGTGACAGCACAGTTAAATTAGTCCATGCTGTGATTGAAAGGATGTATTGTCCAAAAATTAATTGATTCCCCCTCTGACAAAGCCCCTAATTTTTATACCATTTTCAAGGCTCAGATATTTGTGCGTAATTGAATTGTGGGCGTCAGGACTGGCTCACTGACCAATGTGACCCAGGGTAGTTCCCAGAGGTTTCCTAATTAGTGGCCCCTGATGGCAACAGTTTGGTTGGAAATACACAATATCCAAATACTTATCTTCTTGTTTCCCTAATCTCTGCCTGAGAGAAATCCACACGTTCCCCTTTAGGACATTTGCTAAAGAGACTCCATTGCTACCCTAATTTGTTGTATCCCTTGATGATAACATCAGGCAGAGATACAGCATCTGGACTGTGCATTGGGGAAGTTTAGGTGGTGGTGAAGGCTTCTTGTCAGTTGACAGTTTGGTGCCATAATGTGTATCAGCTGCATCTGCCTGACACCAGGTTTGTTGGGCTTGAGGTGTTTACTGAAGGAGTCCCTGACTTTCCCTCTTTTCTGTGCACAGCTGAAACTGTCTCTCCCATGGCTGCTCACATCTGTCACCTAAGAGGGACTGCAGTCCCCAGGGGTTCCTCAGATGTGTACGGATGAGGCCCACCGTGCCAGTGCTACAGAATCCAAAGTCATTTCAATGTGCCAGGTTTCCCTCATGTAGAAAAGATGTGAGGTGTAGAGGTTCAAGATTTTCTTTCTACTTATACAAGCAGACATCAGGTTTATATTCACATGAATAGGAAAAAGATCCTTCTAATTCCACAGTGTGTCCATGATGTTGTTTCAAATATGGCTCTTAATGAGAAGTATTTTAGGATTGCATTTGTACTAAAACTCTGAAATCTCTCAGAAATTCTTTCCCAGTTGAATCCCCGGTTGGCAGAAGAGAGATTTCTTTTTACCTGCTGTAATTAGCTATATTTTTTATGATGCGCTATGAGATAGTGCTTTATCTCATTATGCATCACCAAATTTCTCAGTTCATTACCATTGTTCTGTTTTATAAATTGTACTTACAGACCATTTCTGTACTTGCTCCCACTTCAGCTAAACAAAAGGTACATGAGGCATGCAGAGATTAATTCGGCTGTGTAGAACTATCTCCTGGTTCACAATATCATATGTATGAATCCGGTCTTCATTGCAGCCATGGTTTATTTTTGTCACAATTCTGCTTTCCTGATTCCAGCTTCTAAGGATGAGTAAAAATTCTGCCCAAAAAGACTCAGTTGCTGCAAACACGTGGAAGGGCTTCAATGTATCAAAAATAACAGACAATCTTCTGTTGGGTTCAAAGAACTGTAATCAAAACCATATTCTCAAAAATCCACTGTTGCAGGAGACATTACAAATCCATAAGTGTTTGCTGAGGCTTGGGGATCAGACTAGACAACCTCCAGCAGCCCATCCATCCTCAGCTCTTCTGTGCTTCTGTGATTATATTTTGATAAAGCCATTCTGTGCTCTGCAACACATTGCAATTATCATTGACACTTCATTGCAATTTTTTTTTCTTAAGGTCTGGACTAGATTACATACAGAATAAATTAATTGTTAATATCATAAAGCATTAGATTATATCATAACTAATAGAGATAAAGATGTCACACAACAGGCTAGAAAATGTTTGGCTCAGGAAGGAACAAGTGAATGGGAATGGATGAAGGAGATGGTGGTCCTGAAACAAGCAGAAAGGCTGCAGAAAAGCAAACAGAGACTTTGTGGAAAGAGAGAGCATGCAGCAGACGGGAGGTGAGTAAAAGCCATCTCCAACAACAACAGAGAAGGGAAGAAGGAAAGATGGCAAAGAAACTGGAAAAGAAACAGATCTTTGCAATAAAAGGATAAAGAGTTAGCACAAAATTATGTCTGCTCTGTACTTTACAGCAATTCTCATTTCACAATTATAGCTTGTAAGCACAAAGAAAATGACCAGATGTGGGGAACTGTTCCCTCTTTTCAAATGTAAACTTGAAGACCCGAAACAAAGCCTAATTTGAAAATGGAGCTTTGAATTTAATTTAGTCCTTGGGAAGGACACTGACGCTCAGCATCTTCCCAGACAATGAACATTTCAGTTCTAAGTCAGAAAGCAGTGAAGGAAGTGAACAAATAGAGCACCAAGTTTCAGTCCAACCTTGCAGCAAGTCTAAAGGGAAACATCGGAAGCTGTTCCACTCCCTTTGAGCAAGGACCCGTTTCATCACTTGAGTGTCAATCACAACACAGCCACCTCAGCACGGAATCTCTGAAGAATTAGGCTGGAAGGGGCCCTAAAGGGATCCATGCAATCCATTCAGAATGCCAGCAAAGGGGAAACTACAAAATTCTTCACAGTTATGTTTTTGACTGGTCTTGTATACCTCCAGTATAAGCGGCAGCTTCTCTTCTTCCTCAGCCAGTGTGTCTCAGCGTTTCGCTAACCTTACCAGCCTTTGCTCAGCTCTAGCAGGCATTTTATTATGGAGATTAAGCCTTTTTAGTCCAGTCCTGTCTCCAGTGAACGAGCAGATCTGGCTTCATTTTCTGTTTGCATACTGCTCTCATCAGCCTTCTTCTCTTTAGAGTAAACAATCCCAACTGCCCAAATTGTTCCTCTGGGTCAATTCTTCCATATATTTTGGTCATTCCTGCTAGATTCCTTCAACACTCTTGAGATTTGCCTGGAAACGTGCTGGCTAAACCCAGACACATCTCCCCCAGAAGCCTTGCTCTTGCTGACTAAAGAGGAAGGATCATTTCATGCCTCTTGCTAACGGCAGCATGTTCATCTCTGAGATGAGGTTTGCCTTTTTTGTGATGGTACGCTGGTGCTCACTCGTGATCACATGGTGAAACAATACAAACCCTGGGTCCTTTCCTGTGGATCTTCCTGCATTCACGTGCTCAGTTCCTCCTGCCTGAGGTAGCACCTTGCATTTATCACTCTTGAAGAGCATCCTGTTTACCCAGAGAATCTGGAACTGCAAACCTGGTCTCCGGCATACCCGCAGGCTTCAGCCTGCAGAGTCTGCACAGGAAACAGCGGCTGCTGCTTGTGTTGGAGTGGGCTTGTCAGAAATGGTGTCAGAAGCACGACAGAGACTGGCCAGCACCTTCCAGCACCTTCCAGGGCAGACACAAGGACTCCGAGTGAAATCCCTGTTAGGCGTGAACTGTAGCACACAGCTTTTGTCTTCAGTGGCACTTTCTGCCTGACTCAACACACTGTTGGACTACACTTAAGACATCACTTCCTTTCCATCTCCCTGTTCATCTGTAAGTAATTAAATACAAACTGTTGTAACCTGGGGTAAGATTATACCTCTAGGAAGACACTGCCCAAAGTGGTGGAGGGTTGAGCCTCAGAGCTAGGAAGCGCCAACTGCGCGAGCCTGTGCAGCAGGGAAGCGGTGAAGATGGCCCCGCGTTCAGGCACACCTTGGTGCAGAAAGAAGCTGTCCCAGCATTTTTCATTTTTATCCAGGAGTCTGTGGCCAATACAGTGCATGTCTGACAGTTCTGCCTGGCTCCACTATGACCACTATGTCAGCTGGTAAAGAACTGGCCCTCATGGATGGTAGAGCAATGACATATTTTGACATTAGCCTTTTCTGTGTCTCTGTGCAATCTTGCACGCTTGCTGCAAGTATCTCCTCCTTCACAACTGCTGAAACCTAAAATTGCCTCCCTGTGTTTCCCTCTACTTGTATCTGCTGAAAAGGGTTTTTCTCTTTTGTCTTTTTTCCCCTGGATGCAACAATGACCAAACACACAGTAAGCTTTCTATGGGAAGCAACGTTTCAGCTTTTATGGATGTAGAATACAAAATGCTCTCATTGGAGGTACAGAATTTACTTTTTCACTGTGACATGAGTTTTCTGAAAATCATTAATTTATTAGTTGTCTTAATTTTTTATTCCTGAACCAGTCTGTTGAACAAATTGGCAGATTTTAATGATGGTGGTAGCAGAAAGGTTCTTCAAATGGAGAAAGAAGCTACTTTCAGTCTGAATGAGCTATTTTATCACATGTTCTTGTAACTATTTGTGATATAAAAGAAGGACAAGATGACAAATGATGACATGGAGCAGGCATGTGTTATTGGAAAAACTGCCAGAAGCTTAAACTGAATTTAAGAAGAAAGAGGAACTTTATATGGGAGCCAGGGAAAGCATCATTAGCAGATACTGTCAAAAAACCATCAGGATGTCCTGCCCAATCTGGAAACCATAGATCACAGAAAGGTGGAGCTCTTTAACATAGTATGATCTGTCTAATATTCAAACATACACAGATGACAATTAATAGAAATCCTCTCCTTGGAACAGTCAGTCCAGCAGTTATTGTAAACAGTAAAGCTTACACAGTGTTTCCAGTAATTCATCTAATGCTTGAGGACACACTTTTCTCTTTTTTTTCTTTCATGCCATTTCTGCTCACACTGATTCTCTCACCTGCTGTGCTGAAAGAAAAGTGGGCAATTATTTTCTCTCTGAGTTTTTCTGAGAAGAGCCTACTCTCAAAAAGGAGCTGAAGGATTTTGCAGGAGAGGCTGAAGGAAAGCAGGTGGTTAACAACTCAAAAGTAGTTAGAGATTTTAGGGCTCATTCTATATCAAGGTCAAGATAAAAGGCTCAGGGATCAATTACTTCTCTCCTATATTTCTATATTTTTGTCTTCTCCCTTCTTCTCATGCTTCATGTTTGGTTTCCTCTTTCTCTGCAGAGGATTAGGATGTAGAGAAGATTTGAAAGGATGAACTTCTCTCAGCCCAGCCCTTCAGGAATTCAGTAACTATATCTGTAGAATTAAGACTTAAGCTTACAGTTACGAGTCGTTTTACATTTTTAAACACCTAATTTGATTTGACGATGTATAAGCAGAAAAAAAAAGTAGGCTGTGTGCTTATACTTGGCCAAATTAGCTTTGTAGAGAACGTGCATAACCTTGTGCATTGTGTACTTGATGAGACAGAGCTGTGCATTAGCTATTATTAACTCAGCCAGCAGACTCTCATCCAGTGTAATTCTATAGCGAATCATTTATTTTGTTCCCTTACAATTTAATAATTGCATCTTCATTCATTTACTCAAAAGAAAAACAAAACAATTTATGCAGTCCTAGACAAAAAAAGCTCCATGAGTCCTGCCCAGTTTCAAATTTAATTACAATAGGATGGTTGCCTACCATATGACTTAAGAAGTTCAGCAGTAAAAGTAAGGCAAAGAAGCAAGCTGTTAAGGATTTTTACATACGCCAGAGAACATGTGGTGTCTTCATGACACTGGACGGGATGTACCAAGGGCAGTGAAGGCTGACCTTGTAGCTTACGCTATGTTCCAAATAATTTTTCAAAGTAATCCTATCCAAAACCCCAAACCACTCTTCATTTCAGCACCACCCTCCTCAAATAGCCGTGTTACTCCGTAAAGCTTTGTAACTGGTGCTCCGTGTGTCCTGCTGGAATCAGATGTTGTCTGGTAGTGGAGATCTGGGAAAAACAACCTGGGACACAGCAACAGACAGACAGGGAAGCGAGAGGCTAGAGAACAGCCCTGTGAGAGGGACCTGGGAATTCTGGTCAACTGCAAGTTGAACATGAGCCAGCAGTGCCCTGGGAGACAAGAGGGCAACCGTGTCCTGGGGTACATCAAGCACAGCATCGCCAGTTGGGCAAGGGAGGGGATTGTCCCACTCTGCTCTGCACTGGTGTGGCCCCACCTCGAGTACTGTGCGCAATTTGGGGCACCACAGTATAAAAAAATGACATCAAGCTACTGGAGAGTGTCCAGAGGAGGCCACAAGGGTGGTGAAGGGTCTAGAGGGAAGTTATATGAAGACAGGCTAAAATCTCTTGGTCTGTTCAGCCTGGAGAAGAGGAGACTGAGGAGACTGAGACCTCATTGTGGTCTACAGCTTCCTCACAAGGGGAGAAGGAGGAACAGGCGCTGAGCTCTTCTCTTGGTGACCAATGACAGGACCTGAGGGAATGGCAGGAAGATGTGCTGGGGGGAGGGTTAGGTTGGACATCAGGAAAAGGTTCTTCACCCAGGGGGTGGTGGAGCACTGGAACATCTCACCAGGGTAGCAGTCACGGTGCCAAGCCTGGCAATATTCCAGAAGCAGTTGGACAATGCCCTCAGACACACGGTGTGAATGTTGGGGTTGTCTTGTGCAGGGACAGGAGTTGGACTTGATGATCCTTGTGGGTCCCTTTCAACTCAGGACATTCTATGATTCTTCAAACCACCCAACAAACAGCATTGAGGGCTCTATTTTGGGCAACGCGGTACATCAGCCTTCTGCCAGCTGTATGGCTTTTAGTAACTAATGTTCATTCATGTAATAATCCAACTTTAAAAGCAAAGGGCAAAGGCATGAACACAACGCTCATAGATGGTGACCCATGCCATGCCACACAGCACCATGTGGTTCACCAAAGCCCCAACAAATCATCACAAACTTCTTGGCTCTACAAGGTGACGTAAGAGCAAAACCTTTTGTTATTCTTTTAGGGACGCTATTTATGTGTGTGTACTATGAGTCAGGCTCTCTGAAATGCTGTCCTTTCATCCACTCCTTCAAAAATCAGGAGATCTGAGTGAACCTGAGGCTCGCTTTGCTCTCCCACTGTCAGAAAAGATAAGCGGTGTCAATCACATCAATTTGTTTGCATCCGAAGAAGTTTGACCAGGAGGGTGAGAGAGGGGATTCTGCCCCTCTGCTCTGCTTTTGTGAGACCCCACCTTGGAGTGAGTTCAGAGGAGGCCACAAAGATGATCCCAGGGCTGGACCATCTCCCCTATGAGGACAGGCTGAGAGAGTTGGGGTTGTTCAGCCTGGAGAAGACTCGGGAGAGACCTTAAGAGCAGCCTCCCAGTACTGAAAGGGGCTCCAGGAAAGCTGGGGAGGGGCTCTTGATCAGGGAGTGCAGGGATAAGATACAGGGGAATGATTTTCAGCTGAAAGAGGGGAGATGGAGATCTTATGAAGAAATGTTCTCCTGTGAGGGTGGGGAGGCCCTGGCCCAGGTTGCCCAGAGAAGTCGTGGCTCCCACATCCCTGGAGGTGTTCAAGGCCAGGTTGGGTGGGGCTTGGAGCCCCTGATCTGGTAGGAGGTGACTCTGCCCATGGCAGGGGGTTAGGACTGGATGGGCTCTGAGGGCCCTTCTAACCCAAACCATTCCATGATTCTATGATTTGTGTCTGCCTGAAGTCCCAGACTCGCCCTGCTCACACAGGGCAGGAAAGGAGGCTCCGCAGAACACGCCTGACTTTCGGGCCGCACGCATTCGCCCGCTTCCTTTCGGTTCACCTCCCCGGGACTGAGCCTTCCACCGCTAAAAACCCCGCTGCGCACAAAACCACAGCCAGGCGCCCCGGGGCCGGCTGAGGGCCCTGCGCTCTCCTCGCAGCACCCGCTGCCGCCGCAGGGGCGATGGGAGCCGGGTCCATGCGTCTCTCGGGGGGGGAGTGGGTGGTGGGTGAGCCCTCCCAAGATGGCGGCACGGGCTGGATGGTGAGGCTCGCCGCTCTCAAGATGGCGGCCCGGGCCACTGCAGCTCTGAGGGTTTGGGAGAGCCCTCTCAAGATGGCGACCCCGGAGTCTCGCCGCTCTCAAGATGGCGGCGGCATGGGGACACCAGGGGGCGGGCACAAGATGGAGAAGCCCGAGGCCCCCTCTCCTCCGAAAGCCGCCTTCCCACCTGCCCGTCCGCTCGGCAGAGGCGCCATCGCTGCGCTCGCAGCCCCAGAGGGGCGCGGAGAGGAGGACAGCGGGTCTGGCGGCGGCGGCGGTGCCGGGCGGTGGCAGGCGACGTCAGGCAGCGGCGGGGCAGGCGCTGCGCCGCGGCGGGACCAGGGCCCGTGACGGAGCGCGGCGGCGGCGCCATGGCGGACGCGGGGCGGCGGCTGTGAGGGGGCGCTCCTCGCCGCTCTCGGCGCGGCGATGGCGTCGGGGCTGCGCGCCGGGGGGTTCCCGCCCTGGAAGCGGCACATCGCGGCGGAGCTGCGGCGGCGCGACCGACTGCAGCGGCACGGCTTCGAGGAGATCATCGGGCAGTGTGAGCGCCGCGGCCCCGCCGGGGCTGCTCGGGGCGCGGGCTGCTCCGCTCCCGCCTCTGCCCGGGGCTGTGGCGGGGAATGGGGATCGGGGAGGGGATGGGCTAGAAGGGACCCCAGAGCCCATCGAGTTCCAGCCCGTGCCGTGGACACGGACACGTCCCACTGGGTGAGAAAAAAAGAAGGCCAAGCGTGTCCTGGGCTGTATCAGGAGTGGGACCGGCAAGGAGAGGGAGGGGATTCTGCCCCTCTGCTCCGCTCTGGTGAGCCCCTCCTGGAGTCCAGTGTCCAGCTCTTGAATCCCCGATGTAAGAAGGATATGGAACTGCTGGAGTGGGTCCAGAGGAGGCCACGAAGATGATCCGAGAACCGGAGCACCTCTGCTATGGGGACAGGCTGAGAGTTGGGGCTGTTCAGCCTGGAGAAGAGAAGGCTCTGAGGAGGCCTTAGAGCAGCCTCCCAGTACTGAACGGGGGTCCAGAAAAGCTGGGGAGGGATATTTTACAAGGCCCTGGACGAGGGGAATGACTTCAGGCTGGAAGGGGGGAGATTTAGATTGGACATTATGAAGACATTCTTCGTGATGAGGGTGGTGAGGCCCTGGCACAGGTTGCCCAGAGAAGTGGCTGCCCCATCCCTGGAGGTGTTCAAGGCCGGGTTGGATGGGGCCTTGAGCACCCTGATCCGGGAGGTGTCCCTGCCCGTGGCAGGGGGCTTGGAACTGGATGGGCTTTGAGGTCACTTCCAACGCAACCATTCTATGATTCTATGGATCAGGTTGCTCAAAGCCCCATTCCAGGGATGTTGCTGCTGGCCATGTTAAAAGTTTTTCCACATCTTTCTTATCAGCCCCTTTTAAGTATTGAAAGGCCACAATAAGGCCTCCTCGGAGTCTTCTCTTCTCTAGGCTGAGCAACCCCAACTTTCTCAGCTTGTCTTCACAGGAGAGGTGTTCTATGACTTTCACCATTTTTTTGGCCTCTAGACCCAGTCTAACTGATCCATGTTCTTTCTATGCTGAGGGCTCCAGAACTGGACACAGGACTACAGATTTGGTCTCACCAGCGCAATAGAATCATAGAATATAAAAATTCTGGAGCTATTCCAGGGCCAGCACTTTATGTCCAGGGCTTTCTTGCCCATCCTTTATCCTGCCTGAGCTGTGGGCAGAGTGTGTGAGAGCGGGGTCACTTAACAGTGCTGGCTCACACTGAGGTGCTGCGTGTTCCAGAAGGGGAAATCAAACCAGCCTCGGCAGGGATGTTCAGTGTTGGATGTGAGCAGTTCTCTGGCAGGTCTGCTTTCCTTGTTGCTATCAGTTGAAGAGCTATAAAGGGATTGAACTTTGAACTCCTTGTATTTTAACAGGTATTAATACATTTGAGCAGCCTTTCTATTAAACTTTCCCAAGAGTGGTCCCACACACCATCTGGGTTAATAAGGAATTCTTGGAGCTGTAGCTGAACACTACCATAGCCTGCTGACATCAGAGAGGAGCACATGCTAATGTGGTGTAGGCTTGCGTCATGTTTGTTTGCATCAGAATAATTAAAGATATTGGGTCTGAGCTGGTAAAAGAGGGTGGGATTTGGTTTTGCTTTTATTGTCTTAATTGCATTTTTTGCCCTTTCAGATAACAAGCTACTAGAGAAGTCAGACCTCCATGCGGTGCTGGCTGATAAGCTTCAAGCAGAAAAATATGACATGCAGAGCAGGCATGAGATCAGGTATTTGAAATTCCTTTTCTGTCTGTCAGCTCTCTGTCATGCACACTGTAACCTAAACCATTGTTTGATGCATCATACAAACCACTTCCAGGTTACTGCAGTAGCTTGGAATAAAAAAAAAAAAGGAAATCTGTTGAACTAAAGATAAGTTGTAAGTAACTCCAAGTTGCAAGATCTGACCAGGTTTTGGACAGAAAGTAATTTATCAGGAACACAAGGTAAGGAGGTGGAACAGAATGAGCTTCTGCTTCTGATCTGTTTGCCTTGAAGTGCTTATAGTGGTTGCCTGGTGGTGGTTCCTAGTGATTGCCCAGGGAAGTTGTGGCTGCCCCATCCCTGGAGATGGTCAAGACCAGGCTGGATGGGGCTCTGAGCGCCCTGATCCGGTGGGAGTGTCCCTGCCCATGGCAGGGGGTGAAACTGGTTGGGTTTTCAGGTCCCTTCCAACCAAAACCATTCTGTGATTATGACCTGACTCTTGAAATTGCTCAATATTAGAAGCGTTGCAGTGCAGGGAGAGACGAAAGTCTTAGTTTCTTTCAATCTATGTTATCACTTAGAGAGAGTAGAGGAAGTCATGATTGTGAAGTGTCAGTCCTAAATAAACACAACATGCTAAAAATAATGTGTTTTCTGCCTGCTTTTAGCGGGCTTTTTTCAGGAACTTTCCCTCTAACCTTGGAATAGCACTGTAGAGCTGTGGGCAGGGGTCATGCTGCTTATTCTGTTGGCACTGGAATCCACAGCAAACCAATATGCCAGTGGTGTGTCCTTTGTCTGGACAGTGTGTAAATCCAAGCAGGTACAAGCTGTTGGGTTCTGCTCTTAGTGTAACTGAAGAAAAGACAGGGCTAAGTAGCTCAGAATTTCCTGCTTCTGTAGGAATTGCTTCCTCTGTTGAAGCTCTCTTTGCTGTATAATGCAAAATAGCGTGTGTGTGTGTCTCATTGGGCTACAAAACAAACACAGTTGACTCTATTTTGTGCTATTGCTAGTGAGAGAGAAGTGGTTGTATAGGAACTACAGGCAAAATATCAATGTTTGGCCAGGAGGCTGGAGTTAACCCCTCCCGTGAAAGCTCCCAAATGCTTTCTGCTGACAGCAGTTACCTTGAACCATCTTTAGTTTATGAGAACTGGGATCTGGTTGAAGACTTACTCTAAGAGGTGAAGCTGGAGTAGATGGGGATGAGAAGAAATGCACAGAAATGGCATCTTCAAAGTAAATAGTAAGCTGAATTCTGATAGTGCCCTCAGTTTGTGACAGTATTTTGAAGCAGAATGAGTTCCCTAATGCTAGGTATCTTAGGGAAAGAGGTTGCACTTACCTTAAGGCCAAGGAGGAGTATCTCGTTCTGGCCATAGATGTATGCGTGGCCAGAATTGTGGGACGTGTTGGATACCACAGGACTTGGCTTCCTGTCTATTTGGACACAGTTGTTTTGCAAATGCAGTATTTTCTACTACAGTATTAGTTCAGTGAGGTGGTGTTGGTTTTTTGAGAAGAGCATTAAAAGTTACCCATATCACTGTGAGACCTTTCAGCTTCTGAAGGCGTTGTCTGTTTCCCACTGGACTGTTCTGGCTGAAGGACTGCAGAAGCAGATGCTTGCAATTGCCTTGTTCTGTGTGTCTGGTATGATACTGACAAACGTACAGCTTTTTAAAATAATGATTTTAATCTATAGTACAGTTGCTACCTTGTTTAAGGGTCGTGTGTGTGATGTGTTTTTTGGTATATATGCTTTTAAAAAACTGATTTTTGATCCTGTCTCTATGCTTTCAAAGAGGTGAGTGATAAACGTTGCAGTCACAGTTGTTTGGGAGTGATACATGTGGTGTTCTGGTGCGTGGAGATTCCAGATTGTGTCGCAGTACAGCTGTGTTGTAAAACACTATTAAAGACCACCCTGAGACCTTTACACAATAAGAGGCTAGAACAGAGTTAGGACAGTGGAGACGTGACTTGTAACACTCAGGACTATAAACCCAGGGGCCTGGGAAGAGACTCTTCTTTCCCTGGGTTGTGGTTCTGTGCCCTATGTTCTGCTCTCTCCAGATATCTGGTATCTTCAAGGTCTACCAGCACCCTCTCAAACAAATTTCGGGTGGTGAAATATTCATAATTCTTCAAGAATTTGGAGGGTGTACTTTGAAGACTCAATTGTCTTCATGAGAGTTTAAGGAAAGGCTAATTATCCTTCGTTTGAGTTCTGGTTTAGAAATGTTCAAAATTGTGATTCAAGTCCTCAGTAAATTTACTTTTCCAGTACTATATAATGGCATTTTGGCTGGTGTGGATTGCGTTGTGGGGGAGCTGATTGGGTTTAGTTTTTATGGATGACCTGTATCTCTGATGTAGAACTGAAAATCCAGGGGAGCTTGTCGTGGCATTAGATGGTCAAAGGGAGAGGAGCAGTTGGGTCCTAGTTCATTACATCTCTTCTTCCTCTCTGTCCAACTCCAGTCCAGGACACGACGGCACGTGGAATGATGCTCAGTTACAGGAACTGGCACAGCTGAAGATAAAGCATCAAGAGGAACTGACAGAGCTGCATAAGAAACGTGGCGAGGTTAGAAGGTCCCCTTGTGTTCTGTGTGGCTCATATGTGGCTCTTTGGTAAAACTAAGGTCATGTTCACAAGCTTATTCATCATCATTTTTTCCTCATTTCCCGTACAAGCTTTTTAGGCAACACATGTTGATGATTAAAATAAACCAGAGTTGGTTGGCCTTTCAAACTGACAGCAGGGAAATAAGAGCTTACTTTATCAGCATTTGAGAAGCGCTTAATTTTGTTTCACAAATAGGTTTTAATTGCATTTACTAGAGAAGGAAGGAATTGATCCAGTTTACAGAGCTGTGTTTGCATGCTAGTTCTACATTGGAAAGATTCTGAATGAGTAAAGTGAGAGATTAGGTGGCTGTGTGTGGTTTCACTTGTCTCTCTCACTTTGCAGGCCTACTGCTAGATAAGAGTGGATGAAAATAACCAAGCACAAGGCAAAGATTGCAAGTGCTATGGTGTTAGACTGAAAAGGGCGTACTGATTCCACCATGTTGATGCAGTAGGAAGCCCAGAAGTCCCCTTAGTTCCAAGAGCTGAGCCTGGAAGAGAGGAAAATCTGCTGTCTTTTTTGAGGGATATTTTTTGGTGGGAAGGTGTGGATGCTTGATTAGCAGAATTGGGTTTTTAAAAACCACAGGAATGGATTGAATGAGTCCAGGAGGTGGTACCTGAATGGTTCTGCAGGCTTTCATAGGGAGAAGGTGGGAGTGACCTGGAAAAGGTTACCATTCTCCTTTGCTCACACATCACTGGAATTGTGGACGAGCTCCGGTGTCAGTAATTCCGAGCTTTTCAAAGAGGAGACAGCTTTCTGCAGGAGGCGTGCACTGACTGAAGATTCCTTCTTTGTCCCCCTGCCTGATATCCTAAGCCAGCTCCCCAGCCAGGCACTCTTCTCAAAACTCAGTGTTCCCTCTCCCTGGACAGCTGAGGCTCTGCACACATTGGACTCGCTGCTGCTTGCTGACTGGGAGCAGCAGCTCACCAGTGTTGTCTCCCTGTTCCCTGTGCACTGCAGAGACTCCTCCAGCTACTTTCTTTGTGGGAAGACTCTTCATGAAACCGATGTTTACAGTATGTGAGCTACGTGCCTCCTGTAATGGCTGCAGGAATGTAGCAGGAAGATTTGTTGCTTGGGTGTTGGTACTCGTTTGTTGGTTTACTTGGCAATTTTTAGTTTCTGTATTGTTTTTTTTCCCACTGCTTTAAAACCCCAAATTTCTTCCTAATATGTGTTCTGTTTGATATAACTTTAATAAGGAAATATTTGAAGGCAGGGAATGAGTTATCAAAGGACAGTGAGATTTTGACACCTCATTTTTGAAAGCGAGTTCCCCCTTTTAATGACCTGTCTGATAGAGGTGAACAGATCTTTACAAAGAGCTGTGAAAGACGACCTGAAAGGTGTGCATCATGCTTGTGATGTTAGATTGGTCTGTACTCTCACTGGCTGCTCCTCACTGTGTGTTACCCAGCTGGCATCTCTGCATTTTGTAATGTGATTTTTCTCTTCTCCCTAGTTGGCCCAGTCTGTAATTGATCTGAATAACCAAATGCAGCAGAAGGACAAAGAGATGCAAATGAATGAAGCAAAGTGAGTAGGAACTTCAGTCTGTGTGGTTGAGTTATTTGACCCAGACTTCTGTTTGAGTTACTTATTAGTGTTGTAATAGTCTGTGGGAGTCCTACCCACGGGCTGAAAACTCCTTTATTGGGCATTGTACAAATAGCACAAAGACAGTACAGGCCCCAAAGGAGATCCTTATTGTTCTGTATCTTTTGTTGCCATTCCAGGATTGCAGAGTATTTGCAAAAGATCTCTGAACTGGAAACAGAGTGCCAGGAATTGCGTAGCAAACTGCAAGATCTTGAGCGAGCCAATCAGACGCTGAAAGATGAATATGATGCTCTCCAGATCACCTTCAATGCCTTGGAGGAGAAACTAAGGAAAACTACTGAAGACAACCAGGAGCTGGTCTCGCGTTGGATGGCAGAGAAAGCACAAGAAGCCAATCGTTTGAATGCAGAAAATGAAAAGGATTCAAGGTGAAGCTGATGACCTCTATTTGATAAACCTCTTCCCAGTATGTTTTTGAATTCTTACGAGTGCATGGGATGAAACAAGGGTTAGTTTAGATCTCTGTATACTTGCACAACACAATGAGAGCCTAGAACTTTGTGTTCCTTCTTCTGGCTTTGTGAAAACATTCCTGTCTTTTAAATGAATGAAACATGTTTGTTTGTTTGTTGAGCAACATTTAACCAGGGCCTGAAGATCGTAAATCAGGTAGAAACTGGGGGGTTGCTGATAACAGATTTGAATGTCTGCATCTTGAACTACTCCTAGTGTTATCCTTTTTTGACTTAACCAACTTAGGTGGTTTTTGCATTCTGCTAAAAGGAGTGACTGCCATGAGACAGCTACGTATAATTTGTACAAATAAGTTTGTGTGGTTTTTTTCTGTTGCAAAATAGTAACGTTTTCTTATTCTTCTGAATTGCTTCAGCTTACTTGCCAGCTAAGAATACTTGAAAACCTGTAACAAGTCTCATAGTATGTAGTAAAGACAATACAAAACTGATGACATAATCATTATTTTTGCTAGTTCTTGCACTCCAAGCAAATCTGTGTTCGTATGGGCCATAAAGGTCCGTAGGTATAGTTCACTTTAATGTCTCACTTGATTGATCTTGTCCTTCACTATTTGCAGTGAGAAAACTGCCTCTCCTGCACTGAGTATCTTGAAAAGTGGGATAAAATTAGGGCACTGGTCTGATTTTTTTGGAAATCTTATGAAGCCCATCAGAACTGTGCAGGGTAGCCTTTGGAATGGGATTAAGGAAGTTTTATGTTTTTTTCTTTTTAGAATAACCCTGCTTGCTTTTTCTTAGGAGAAGACAAGCCAGGCTGCAGAAGGAGCTAGCGGAAGCTGCCAAAGAACCCCTGCCTGTTGAACCGTAAGCAGTCTTCATTTATAGCCTCCATCATGCTTCACTTTTATGCAGATGTATGATAAATAGTATCTTTGTTATTTCTAAGTTTGGTGATGTAGAGGAGTATTTGAACTTTGGTGTGAAGTGAGATGTACAGTAACCCTCCCTAACTGAACTTCCAGAAGAAGGACCTCTATTGCATCTGAAAATAGATGCTTGGACTGGAAGTCCTAAGAACGGTTCATATGGTGAATGTATGTTTTCTTATGTCAGGATAAAAATATTTATTGTGAGGTGCCTTTGGTCTTCAAAGTAGTTCTTCAGTCATGAAACAATGCACTCTGGAGATGCCTGCATTTTTAAATGTTAGACTACAAATATGTTCAAGGATTTCTGGTAGGAACAGGTACTGAATGAGTTAAGGTGGGTGAAAATATATTGATCCCTTCCATACTGAGAGAGATTTGTTCTGTAGGAAAAAAATAGCCAGATGTGGAGTTGCTTTTCTTGGCAAGCCAGGGATAAATACTTCTTGTCTCTTTTTTGCTGCTGTGTTGGTCCTGGGTGGTATTCAGTCACCCGGCTGAAGTGGGCAGTTGATGGTATAGGTGTTTCTCACCAGGCTGGTCAGATTATTTGCACGTGTGTTAGCCAGCTCTAGAAAAACTGTGCCTGCTGCCTTGTTACTGGAAACCACCGAGGCAGTGCCAGAGCAACGCATAGGCTTTGCCTTGATAGCTATTATGTTTGTATTAGCATCATGTAACCACACTGGGTGTCTATGCTGCGTGTCCTGGCACGTGATAGGAATATCTGCTCTGGAAAAGGAACCATGCAGAAGTCTGGTTAGGTAGGAAGGGCACTAATAAGGAGAGTGTGAGAGAGCTTGTGGCATGGAAAAGGAAAACAAGCTGCTATTAAGAGCGCAAGTAGTTAGCACAATTTGCTTTGCATGTTTTTGAGATGTTTGTGTGCTTCCATTCCCTTAGTTTATTGAGGTGTCACTTGCTGTGACAAGATTACTGCTGACCTCTGTGTCACAGACCAGTGGACAGTGCCAAGCCAGAGGACAGTCTTCCCAGCTCATAAGAACAGTGATGTCCCTTTTGTCCACATTATTTGATGTAAATGCAAACGAAATATCTCAGAATGTTAAACCTCTTCAATAAATAATGTTGCAGTGAGATGGGAAACGCACATGCAATGTCTGTGGCCACTTTCCCTGTTAATCTTCGTCTCCATTACTCAAAGCAAGACCTTCCTGTATTAGAGCTCAGCTCATAGGTAGCTGGAGCACAGCAGCTTGAATGTTTGTCTTCCTGTTGTGACGAGGATGATGGTCTCAGTGTTCCTTAAATAACATGATATGAGACACTGAAGTTAAAAAGAAGACTGTTTAAAAAGAAACCTAGAAAATAGTTGTTTCTAGAAATCACTCAAACTGCGTTACAGATGTTTTTGATTTCTTCTTTTTTGATTTTGTAATTTTAGAGGGTTTGTATTGTACAAACGTGGTGCTTACTGAAGGGGAAAACTGCAGGATTTCAAGGAGTGCACCCTAATATTTATATTCACTTCAAAAATATGTTAAAGCAGAAAGTTCTTTTGCTACATCCTATTTTAATAGCTCAAGCTTTAGATTTTAAAATAGAAGTATCAGTAGAATTTGATAGTGCTTATTGACTATCAGCCTGATACTTTCAATCAGAGTGTATGTTTTTCCATAGCCTTTTCATATATACCATCCTCCAAAATCATAGAACTTGAATCGCAGCTCTGTTCTGCAATGAGAGATTAAAAATGGTCTAATGGTCTTCAATTCTTTTGCAGCTGTGTTATCTGATAGTGGGAGTTGGTTTATTGCTACTTAAGTGCTGAATTTAAACTTCCTGTTCAGTCAAACGGGGCTTCAGGTTGATAGAGTGCATTTAAAAATAGTTTGTCCTGCGATATCAGCAATGCAGGAAAAAATCATCTTTGAAGGAAGAAATACCAGGCTGTCAGAGTCCATGGTGACTAATGGGTAAAAACCTTTTAGTGGTGAATGAAATTATGGTGTGTGTATTAGAACTTCCCACTCTGTTCAGTCATACACCAGCACTTCAGTGAAGTGAACCAAAACATCCCCTGTACTCAATGAAGCAGCACCTGAAGCACAGCAGTATAGGAAGCATCAAGATGTCTTTGGTGTGGGTGAAGAAGGAAAATTCAAACTCTTGTACTGTTTTGTTTTTTTTTAATACTTCCTTGTTTTGGGACAGCAAAAAAGGTGATGTGAAAATAGGATATTGCATGTCTTTGGGGTTGTAATAATTCAGATTTTTGCTGTTCTGTAACACTTCCAGCAAATGTAGTTCACTCTGGAGCAAAGGCTTGCTCAGGTGTGCTGGGTCCTTATAAAGCTGTAGGTAGAGCTGCGAGCTGCCTGCAGTGAAGAGAATCTGGTAAGCATGCCTTGTCGACATAAATACTGAGGGGAAATCCAACCCTGTTGACAGTAAAGAGTGTAAATTGCTGCTGCAAAGAGAAACTGAAGTTTAGGTGCTGCACGTTATTTGTTTTCAGACATTGCCTGTTGAGTGTGGTACCTCTGGCAGTGACAGGTAGATCAGTGTTGGTGTTGGTGATCTGCCTACCTGTTACTGCAGCCAAGTCAGCTGAGGTGAGGGTTGGGCACAGGCACGGACAGACCCTGGAATAGCATCCTCCATTCATATAAACCAGTGGGTGGGTACCACAGGAAGCTCTGGCTGATGGAAAATGAAGTGGTTTCTCTCATTTCAGCAGGGATGATGATATTGAAGTGCTTGCAGATGAAACCTCTGACACAGCTGAGGAGACATCTCCGGTACGAACTGTCGGCCGGACGTCCAGGTTCGTAGACGAAGAGATTTTTGTACCATGTCATTGAGGTAGAAGGGATGTAAGAGTTGGAACAATGTTGGGAATGTTCCTTACGGTTTTTCACTTGCCTTTAGCTGGAGGACAGTTTAGTACTTCCACCAGACCAGCATGAAACTCATGTGCTGTGTCCTCTGTTTCCATGCTCTAGATGTGCTCTGGTTTTCCTTTGCTTTTTTTTAAGTAAATTAAGCTACTGTCTGAAAAATCTGTGTCCGAACAAGGTTTTAAAAGCAAAATAGACAATAAAATGGGTATTGCAGTGCTTGTTGTATTGTATCTCTGTGATACAAGGTATCAATGTGACTTTGCAAATAGCTGAGGTTTTGGATTTAGCTGAAATGCTGACTGCCTTCACCCAGAGTAAATGCATCTATTTCTTCCTCTAAAGTAGCAGTGAGTGGAAAGTAAGAGGTAGTTATGTGAGAACATGGATTAATTTGATTGCAACTGCAGACTGGGCAGACTGTTGTATCTAAACCCAGTAATTCGCAGGGTGGAAGCTGAAGGAAATTGAACTCACTTCACTGATGAATTATGTTACTGGTGACATTTGAACTGATGCCTGCTTTAGTGTTCTGTCTTTGGACTGGGTCTGAGGGGAGGGAGTCTTTCCAGAGACTTGTTGCTATGAAATATGTTTGTGTTGATCTTTATGTGGAGAAGCTATTCACGAGGTTTAAACCTGTCCTCCCATCCTTCAGTAAGCGACTCTCCCAGCCAGCTGGAGGCCTTCTGGACTCTATCACTAATATCTTTGGGTAGGTTAGAACACTTTCACCTCTTTGTTTTATATATCGGTTTCAATGTACACCAAAATCTTGGTGATGCAGGGAATACAAACAAATAATTTCAGCCTTTCTTCTAGCTTTTGCCTTTCTTTTTTTTTCTTTTTTGTTCTCCTCAACTTCCTGTTTCTTCCATCTTGCCGTGTGCTGACCTCTGACCTTTCCCTCCAGTCTGTCTGAGTCTCCCCTTTTGGGACATCAATCTTCTGATGCTGCCAGGTGAAAATATTATCCGCTCTTAGTCCAGCACGTGAATGTATTCTATTGAAGTAACACAGAACCCAGCTGCATTATCCTGATTAGGCTGCAAATGTTGATAGCACTGACGAGAAACTGTCTACAGTTAGAGAGGCAGTGAGCTCCTCTTTGTGGAGGAGTACGTGGGGCTTGCTCTTACTTTCCACTGCACTTTGCTCCTTTAATAGGGTTATTTAGAATAAGTCGTTGGGTTCTGTGCTTAGTATCCACACTGGAGCCAGTCCTTCTAAGTTAAGCTCTGCATTAGGTGGACAATCTGTGCTTAAATGGTGCAGCCCAATCTTTTAAAGAGTGTTCTGTTGCCTGTGATGATGTTGAGTCTCTCTAGACATAACAGTGGAGTTGCAGTCTCTCCACCTGAACTCAGCTGCACTCATTCCTACGTTTCTCTTTCCCATTGAAAAAAAAAAAAATGACTGCTCTGAAATGAGGTCAGTAATCAATTCTGGTAACCTCTCTGGTGCGCTCTAAAATACCTAAAGCCACAACTGATGTAGTGGTACATGCCAAATGTAATTTTTGAAATACGAGATAAAAGCAAGTTAAAAACCTCTTCCCCCATTTTTTAATCACTATGCAGTGTAGTTAAGTGGCAGGTACAGATCTGGATGAACTCAAGAGAAACAGCATTTGCTTCTTGTTTTAAAACATTTCTTATTTATTTCGTCTCAGGAGGCGTTCTTTGTCCTCGTTCCCCGCTCCCCAGGATAATGTGGAGCCACATCCAGGTGCCAGTAAAGAAGTGAGAGTGCCCACTACTGCCATATGTGTCTTTGTAAGTACAGAAGGAAGTCTCGGCTTTAACATTCCTTTAACTGTCTTTGGAGGAAGTGAATCCTGTCTGTGTGGGAATTGATCTCCTGAGACTCTTCTATTGACATTGCTGAACAAGAAGGGATTCTTGATTTGGTAGCATAGTTCATCCTATTTAGCTCTTAGCCCAAATGCTTCTCAGAGACAGTGTGCTTGATGTCTGTCTCGCTGAGGTCGATGATGAGTAGTGCAAGGTCTGAGGGCACTGGGGAGTTACACTCCACTACCCTCTTGGCTCCCAGCATTCCCTGTTCTGTCATGCCATAGTAGAGCTGTGATTGAGGAAGGGATTGCTGACAGTTTGGGATTGATTCAGTTCCAGTTCTCCACAGTGAGGGGAGTTGTGGCACTGAATGTTGTCCAACAGAACTGATTAAGAGGAGCTCGTGGTAGTGGAGTGTCTTAATTAGTTTTGCGTGATCTAAAGTTTTCAACCTGAGACCTCCTTTCCGTGTTGCTTTGGCTTTACAAGGCCAAACTTTATTTCCTGTGAAGGGCATTGCCTTCTGAGTGAAAATGTTGTGGTATGTTGCCTTGTAACGCAGCTACTTGTTGTAACATTGCTCTTGAGCTTTCTCAGGCACTCCAGTTGTGGATATGGATATTGCATGGATATGAAATGGCTCACATGTTCCATCCAGAGTAGCAGAGTGGCTCATTGCAGTGTGGGGCTTGTGTATTTCTAGCCTGCCCCATTACCATCTCCTCTAGTGGTGGTCATGGGGTGGAGGGAGTAGCAATGTTACCTTTGGTGAGAACAGGGTCATCGCTTAAGTGGCAGCCTGGAGCTGGCTGGAAAAGGGAGCGTCAGAGGAGGCGTCCATGGCTGCAGTGTGAGTTGCGACCTCTCCTCTGACTATGTACAGCAAGCCCAGTTGGTCAACACATGTAAATCCTGAGGAATTTCATGGTAACAGGTATGGCTGCAGTGTGTGTGTGAGGTTTTCAAGGACCATGTGAAGGTTATGTTGCTTTCACCTTTCTCCTAATCTGTAGCATTATCTCAACTTCCAAGAGCAGTGCAGCCTGTGTTCCCCAGACGGGGAAGCAAACCACAGTAGGCTATGCCCACCCCTAGTCATGGCAATGTGGAGAATGCTGCCCCTTTCCAATTCCCCACCTGGCAACAGAAGCAGGAACAGTAGTCAGCCTGGCAGAACACAGCAATGTGAAGGTGGTGTGTGGTTAGCGCTGCAATATTAGAAGGAAAAAGTCTCTACTCATGTCACGAGAATCCATGTGTTCCTTCTGGAGATGGTCTGTGCCATGTTTTAGCTCCTGAGGCTGGAGCCCAGTTGGAGTGTGAGGACATGTCTAGGTCCAGCAGAGCATTCCAGGAATGAATGCAAGGACCCTGTGCCAGAGGTTTGACAGGTACAGGGAGCAGACCAAGCTCACTTCTGGAGAGATGAGTAGAACAGGCATGGGAGGGCAGAGGAGTCACTTCAGCCATCATTCTTGGGCATAGTTCCTGAGCAAGACCTTTGACTAAATTTGTTCTGAATGGCTCTTCCATGCCTGTAGAAAGATTTAAAGTGTGATGACCCCTAAATATGAGCTGGCAGACCAAATTCAAGCAACAAGTTCCCGAGAAGTACAAGTTTCCAGTAAAACTGATTTTGAAAGAGCAGTTACTGAAAATGCTTGAAAAGGAATGCAGCAAATGAATTAACAATGTGGTACTAATACTGTGTGGGTAAGTAGTAATAATGCTGTGAAATGAGCAGGAGGAAAAAAGGAAGTAATTTTGAAAGTTAAAAGGTTAAGAATCACTGTTAAGTGGCCAACTCAAGGTTCAAAGCATTAAGCTGTGAGAAAGCAGGGATGCAGGGGTGTCACTGCACCTGGAGACGGGAACCACAGCTTAAACCCGAGTTCTCTGTAAGGAAGCTGCTGCTCTGAGTCACAGCTGTGCTGGCACTGCTCGATCACCAATATGAAATAGCATTATGACCATTACACTGAATGAATGCAGTTAATCTGATATGTTGTTTTCTGGCAGGCTTTCCTAACTGAAGCCTAACTTGAGTGTTCTGTGTTTGCATGAACTGGTTGGATCACGTTCCGTGGCTGGCTCTAGATGGAGAAATGAAAAGTTAGTTTTCTTCTGCAGCATATCACCTGCTGTCTTTTTGTTAAGTTTTTTTCTGGTGTAAGTTAAAAGCCTTACCCTATAAAGACTAAGCTTATGAAGCATTGTAAGGCACTCAGCAGTTTATTATCACTGTTGAGTCCTTGCTGGTGGTTTTCTTTATGTGCTTTTGGTTTTTGATTTAGGTAAGGATCAGTGTATTTCTCTGTACGCCACCAGCCATAGTAGAGTTTCAGTCTGTGCCTTTGTGTCCTATGTGCTGCTGAAAGATCTACAGCTATGGTTCTATATAACCTTTCAGTTCTGTAGCTTTCTAATCTGTGGGGTTTTGGGGTCTACGCTATTTTCATTTTGGGTGGCTGATCTCTTCCTCCAACTCCTCAGGATGCACACGATGGGGAGGTGAATGCAGTGCAGTTCAGCCCTGGCTCCCGGTTACTAGCAACAGGAGGCATGGACCGGAGGGTTAAGCTTTGGGAAGTCTTAGGAGGTAAACATTTCTGCTTTGGGGTATGGTGGGATGCTAAACAAACTCTTATCATAGTTCACTTTGTGTCAGCTTCTGTTCTAATCTATTGCTTAAATTTTGTTTGTCTCTCTCTGTGTAGACCGGTGTGAGCCCAAGGGTTCCCTCTCTGGTAGTAATGCTGGGATTACAAGCATAGAATTTGATAGTGCTGTGAGTATCTGTGCAATATCCACTGTTTATGAGTGGGACTAAATTAATTTAATTACATTCTGCTCTGCTATTGATTTCCATTCTAACATTTTGAAAAGTTACATAAGAAATGAGTGAAACTACTTAGGAGAGTAACTGCAAACAGTTAGAATTTATATAAAAGATCTTTCTTGGATATGCTGCAGGCTGTAATTGTCATCTGTGCTTTCTAGTTCAGAAGATGACATGCAGCTCAGACACTGGCTGTTATGGGCTATTATGAGAAAATTACAATAAATTACAGTGGGCTTTGTCTAAAGTAAGAAATTGATCTTCGGCTTCCACTAAAGTTGGTGCAACAGCAGGAAAGAAACAAGTGCACTTAGGCTTTATTTCTGTGAAGTTTATTTCCGTAAGTGCTCTTCTGAGGTCTGTGATGAGTAGTAAAAGGTCTGATTATCCTAAGGCTTGCACTTCCATACCCTTTTCTCCCAGCAGTTTCTCACCAGCCACAGCACAGTAATGATGTGGCTGGCAGAGTGTTTGCTGACAGCCTGAGATGTGTTCAGTTCATGTTAACCTGAAGTATCGGAGACATGACTGGGATCAGCATCCGACAGTCCTGTGTGAAGGAGTTTGGGGTTTTGGATAGCTGTAACTGGAAATGTGATCTGACTTTTCTGCTGAGACCTCTCCCATAGCACAGTGCTTTACTGCATAGACAGTATAGCAAAGCTGGCATCATTTCTTCTGTGTGGTGGTTCAATGTTTATTGATACAAAAGGATCCTTCCTTTGGACGCTGACCAGCTCATTAGTGATTTGCTGGTACTGTTAGTCTGCAGGAGAAACTAGCTCTGATTTTGGCAAGCTGCTTGAATACATTTGAGGTGAAAACTGCCTGAGGTGAGATGCTAACAGGCTTTAAGGACTCAGGAGAGGCTTTCGAGACAGGCAGCAGTGCAAGCCTGAATCTTGTGGTGTCCGCTCTCCAGCACGGATGTCTTGGAACAGCCCTAAGCCTAAAACCATGAACGAGGAAATTTATCTCTTCTTGGATAGGTTTTATCTTAGTTTTAAATGTTAGGGGTGTAGCAAAAATTGCAAGAATGGGGCTGATTCCACTCTGAGGCCTATCTAAGCAGTGCGGGTAGATGATGCTGGGCTTTTTCCCTGTGGAAACATCAGAAAGTGGGGGGGAAAAACCCAGAACAGATGAGGGTAAACTAGAATCCGTTTCCTCAGTGCAAGAGGAGGGAAAGAATGTCCTTTGTGGTCTGGTTATTGTTATCTGTAGTCATGATTCTGGACATCACTGTCACATTTTGATGAGAAGAAAAAGCCATTGCCTCTTTGAAAGCTGTTACATCAGCTTTCTTTACTGGAAAGCTTTCCTGCTGCTCTGGTTTTGGAATTATTCTTTTTTATCCCTTGGCAATACAGCACTGATATAGTTTTAATGATTTATTGGAAGTACTTGCGAGTTTAATTTGCACATTAACTTGCAGAAACAGTTTTAAATTAATCTTGTGTTCACAGGGTTCTTACCTCTTAGCAGCTTCGAATGACTTTGCCAGCAGAATCTGGACAGTTGATGACAATCGGTTACGGGTGAGTCTCTTGAAGGCAAAGCAGTGCTCAGACTGTTTCTGTCCTGTATTTGCAGTTTTGTTTAATGGGAACATGGCAATTTTGAAAGTTGTGCCTTTACAGAGACTTTCAATACCTCTTTTTGTTAACAGGATCTTTATTTGTCTTCATAGTCTTCACAGCAAGACCTAAAATACAGTATTGGTCTCTGCCCAGCCTTGCAGGAAACTCCAGTTACTGCATATTTTGACAGTACAGCTAGTAAAAGCTTTCCACATAAATCCAATGCACTTTTGCATCTCCCTCTGTGGAAATTCAAATGCTTCTTATGATTTATATTTTATTCGATGTTTTAGCCTCAGTCCAGGGTGAAGTCTGCTGGAGAAGGGTTTGTGGAAGACAAAGAGGGAATTTTTGTTTTGTCAGGAGCAGCATCCTTGAAAAGGAGCCCTTTGCCTAGCTGGTAAAAGGCAGCAAGCCCGAAAGTGCGTGACTTTGTTCTCAATGTCTTTGAAAGATTCCTCTTCTCTTCCCAACTGCTTTGTATTCAAGTTCTTCTCCCAACGCTTAGCTCTGTGTAAAGAATTCACCTTTGGTTGACCAAAAGAGAAGTTTCTTTTTAGCTTTCTAAGAGGCTTTTCTCATGGTCATTCCTATGTACACTTTTCCTCAACTTTTTCTTTTAGAGAGATGCTACTTTGATGTTCTGAATCTTCTAATATTACACGTGTCAGTTATGACCCCTGATTGCATTGTAATTCACTGGCTAGTTCTCACTGGGGAGATGTTGGGTTTCATATGGGAAAGTGAAGAATATCTGTGCTTTGGCAGCTTCTGTTTGGCTGCAGAACCTCCTAATGAATGAGAATAAAAGTTAGCAGACTATAGATTACTCACTACAAAAAGTTAGTTATCCCTGCTGGACCTTTTGGTCTCTTTGGTGACTACCAGCTTTGGGCAAGTGTATTTACTGTTGCTGATACAAATCAGTGCATTCTTTGTTTTGAGAGTGTGTGACACAGATTCGTCACAGCTTGCACGTGCTCAGGGGACAGTGGAGCTGAAATCATGGTATATTTTACCACAGTTTCGCTACTTAAATGCAAATATTTGTATGTAATGACTGCATGTTAAGAGCAGGAGAGAAATGCAGAGTAAAAGTTTTGATCCTTCTTTCTGGAGTTTATGTCCTTTCAAAGTGATCTTGATGGGATGATCCATTACTTCAGAGTTTGGTTTGCATATCATGTTTGCTTTTTTCACAAACTTTGCTCCCATTCTGTTCCATTCTTAAGGGTTTTTCTTTTCTATTTCCCATTACTTTTCCCAATGCTTTGTGTAATTCGATAGTCCTTTGAGATTTTAAAAAAATCTAACTATATACCAAAGATTCTCTCTTGTTTTTCACAGTTCTTACTTCAATCATTCCTTCCGTGTTTTGTGGTTTATGTAAATACTCAGGCAGTTTGAAGTGAATGTGGTTTCTGTTCTTCTCAGCCCCACACAGCCTCGCCCTGCAGTGACAGAAACTGCTGCAGGGAGTTCTGAAATCTCTGGTTGTCTCAGTTTTCAGGCTTGAAGATTTAACAGCAGTTGAGACTCGATACCCTGTTGTATCCTCGAGAGAAGCTCATTATAAAAACCTGAAGGCACAATTTTCATTTTCAGCATGCCTTAAGCTCTCCTCATTGCTCTGCAAGGCTGGGTTGCAGTCTGTCCATGTAGGTGTGTGGAGTGCTGAGGAAGAGGCCTCGCAGCTACCCTGAGTAGTTAAAGAAACTGCAGCCACGGGTGCCGTACGTCTCCCAGCTTCAGGCTGAATTCTGTGGTATTTAACACTCCTACTCATTGTTAATCTCTGTTTGATTATATGAGATTGTATTTTTCTCCAAGCAGTGCAGTAGACGTGTCTGTGAGTTGCTAAATAGCAGAACTGGTAAGCTAGGAGGAAAGGGAGTAAATGGAACTGTGCGGTTTTACCATGTAAATCTCTTGTCCTCAGCACACCCTGACAGGTCACAGTGGTAAAGTTCTGTCAGCCAAGTTCTTGCTGGATAACGCACGCATTGTTTCGGGAAGTCATGACCGGACCCTCAAGCTCTGGGACCTCCGCAGCAAAGTTTGTAAGGAAACCTAACTTCTGTCCTGTGCTTCTACTGAATGTAAATGGAAGTCTGACATCAGCCAGATTATTTCATCTTCTTGCTAGTCCAAAATGGCAAAAACTGGCAGCCGTGCCATCTTTTGTGTTTATTCAAGTAATGGGGTTCTTTCTGCCTGTTACCTGAAATAAGAATAAGAAATCACATGTATGCAGGAAGCACTGTTAATGCTATTACATTCGCAGCAGCTGTGTTCCATGCGTGTTCTTTGTTTACCACTCTGGGGGTGGGTATTTTAGTCTTCCACTAAAAATTTGGAGCCAGGTCAGAGTTTTTAACCCTGAGGTGGATGGAAATGTCTCCTAGAAATGTGCCAAAAATGTCAACATCTGAAAGAAGTGCTAGGATCCAGATTTTTCTTTGGGAGAAACACCCAATTTCCTTGGTTTTTCTCCTGCTGATGGCTCTTAAGCCTGCTTGCACTGAAAGACAAGTCGAGATTGAAGGTTACCTTGATACCTGAACCACAGATATAGGTCAAGGAGACAGTTTGATGTTGTTTAACAATTACAAATTATAGCTGTGTAAATACAAAGTGGAAGTCAGGCAGCTGTCATGGGAGCATTTAAAGGGATATTAGCCACAGCAAAGGAGATTGAGGAGGGCAGAGAGGTTGTTGAAGACTTAAGTCAAGATTAGGCTAAGACAAAGTTTGTCTGCCCTGTGGCTCTCCTGGGACAGTGCTCTGTGTGACCACTATGTATGTGTGGTACAGCAATTATTTTCTGTCTCCGTTCTCAGCTTGTACAGTTTGAATTTCCATGCTTCACCATTGGTTTATCCTTTTTAGGTATAAAAACAGTGTTTGCAGGATCTAGCTGCAATGACATCGTATGTACTGAGCAATGTGTAATGAGTGGACATTTTGATAAGAAAATTCGATTCTGGGACATCAGGTAAAACTATTGTGAGAGAGCCTGTAGTGTAGGAATGGGTATGGGATTGGTGTCCGAGTAGAATCTGAACTAGGGAGCACCTCTTCCTGATCTTGGAAGCTAATGAGGCTGTTGGAAGGGTTGCAGAAGGCTGCTGAAAGAGACTTTTATACTGTTTGGTGGTTTGGGAATTTTTGAGGGGGGACGATGGAGTTTCTTTTCAAAATAGGCAGTCTGCTTGCTAGTAAATATTTTGCCGTGGTCAGTACTGGCTGTTCTAGGTGTTAGTTTCTCAGAGGGTGGGGTTGTGGGGAAAGCGGTATCTAACTAAGGCTGGAAGTGTAATCCACAAAGTGAGATCCAGCTTGGGGAAGAATCAAACTGTGAGAATAAATCAGTAATCCTTTTTCTCCTTCTTCCACATTAGGACAAGTCATAGTTTTGATGCAGTGGTTTGGCTTCTGGACCCTGGTTTACTCTTTTTTTCTCTCCCTTTTTTCTTTCCACCTTTAGGACTGAAAGCATAGTAAAAGAATTGGAGCTGCTTGGAAGAATCACAGCTCTGGACCTGAACTCAGAGCGAACAGAGCTTTTGACTTGTTCCCGTGATGATTTACTAAAGATCATTGATCTGCGGGTTAGTGCTGTCAAGCAGACATTCAGGTGAGTGTGTTCTCCACAGGAACATTACGCATTTCAGAACTTTGCAGATGACCTTCAATGTTGGAGTGTTTTTCAGTCTCTCCATGGAGAGAGCGCTTTCCTAACTTCTTTTCTGGGTGGGTAGCAAAGTTCTCTAGAGTCTAACAGCAAATATCACCTCTCTTGGATCTTTTAATTTACCTCATTAAAGAAGGAAGCTTGGCTTAGAAGTCTCTGGCCTGAAGGAAAGAATTTCTTCAGGTATGACTGAGAGTGTACAATAAATGTGAATTGTGATAAAGGGATACTGGAGCTTATTCTGAACCCTGTAGGAATCCTTACCATGCTTTTGAAAGCCCGTCTTCTAATAAATGAACTTACAATTATCTGATTTTAACTTTTCAGTGCCCAGGGATTCAAATGTGGCTCTGACTGGACAAGAGTTGTGTTCAGGTAAGGTCAGATATAAAAAATCTTTCCCCAGCGGAAGTGAGGGGTTCCTGATGCTTGGCTGCATTGTCCCTATTTACAGCTAGAGAATCTGGGGCACAGTTTGTGATTTGCCCAAGGTTACCTCTTGGTCAAGAGGGAGTGTGTCTGTAGAAGTTGACCCAATGTCTTGGAAACTTTCTGATTTGAAAGGGCTTTCACCTCTTAGTGTTAGCAGCTGCTAACGCGTAACTCTTCAAAGACTATTGGGTGCTGAGTTGCTTGCTTAGGAAGTTGCAGGTGGAATTATGATCTGTGCTGATAAATTGATGACTTCAGAACTGTTCTCTGCCTTCTGCACCTGCTCTGATCTCCTAGCCCTGATGGTAACTATGTGGCTGCTGGTTCAGCTGATGGGGCCCTCTACATTTGGAATGTGCTCACTGGGAAATTGGAGAGGACACTTGGGAAGCATCACAGGTGAGGGGAAGCTGGCTGTGTACCCTTAAGTGGGGATCTGGGTTGTGTGTCTTGCTGAGCTGTGGGAGAATTGTCATCATACACCTTTGCAGCTTGTGTTGGTGTGTGCGAATTTTTGATATGCAGATTCTTTGTGGATTCATGGTAGCATTCTCTAGGTTGAAATAAGGTTGGGTTTGTTATGATCCAGCATCTTAAACTGAGATGTGGTTCAAATAAAGCACGTTTAACATATTCTGAAGAAACTGTATCTCTTGGGCTTATTAAAAGCAGGAGTCTCTGGAGAGCTGAGCAAGTGCTTTTTTTGATAGTCAGAGTGCTGTAATATTTCATTGCAGAGTTGAGTGCTGTTGAGGGTTTTGGCTTTTTTGTAAACTTGTACCTGGCTTCCATTTCAGTTCTTCTATCAATGCAGTCGCGTGGTCGCCATCGGGTGCCCACGTGGTCAGTGTGGACAAAGGAAACAAGGCTGTCCTGTGGTCTGAGTTTTGACTGCACGGAGGGTGAAAGGCCGAGCGTCCAGTGCCTGTGCATGGTGGTGCTGCTCCGTGGCTGGACAGAAGGGAGACCTGAGCCCGGATCCATCCTGAGTCGGGATATTTAACAAGCACATGGGCTTCACTTTCCAGAGGAAAGTTCTAAAGCAATGGAGAAGGAGCCTGAGTCAGAGACTTCTTATGGCCGTAGCTGCACTATGGCACTCAGACTCAGCAAGGGATTGGCCGTTCTGGATGGAGAATGCTACTCAGTCATGCCTTTACATGCAGTATCTATGCACCGAGCGGAGCGGAAGATACTAGCGGGATTCCTCACCAGACAGCTGTGCCAAATACCCTGTCACACAAATGTATCTACAGCACTTCTGAGCTGGAAATGTTGGAAAGAAGTTACTGTGTGTGCTGACTTATTACATGTGCTGTCTCCGGTGTTCTGTTCTTGTGGCCCAGTTCAGGCATGGGTGAGAAGGTCCTGAAATGTGGTCAGGTCCTAGGCAGTCTGAAGTGTTGGAACGGCTTTTAAGGAGAGTCTCCCATGGCTCTGGCAGCTCTGCTTTTGAGTTACCACTCAATGCAGATCTGCTCTGGTCCTGACATGGGTTCTCCATCACAGTCATGTCAACTCTTTGTATCCATTTCACCTGCCCTTCAGGCAATGGTCCATTTTTCAGGACTTCTGCACCGTTTTGCTAAAATGCCCTTCAACAACCTGGGTATCGCAAAGTAGGAGGTTTTTAATCTTTTTATTCCACAGGCATTTTGGTTACTGGGTGTGAGGAGACAGAAGTTCAACTGCTGCTGTGCTGAGGAATGTAGTAATACTGTGACTCCAGTACTGCAATAGAGGTGTTTGGTCCCTTTTTCTGTTCATCCGTCCTGTCCTGGCGGCTGTCAGTAGAACACAGGAGAGCTCTGGGGTTAAATTCCCAATCCATTGTTTTGGTGCTGGCAATTCCAGGCCACTCACCCCCTTCTTGAGCACACGTGCAATATTCCTGTTCGCGCTGGAGCCCTGGCTTCGCTACGGAGCGGTGTCTTAGCTCTGTCCCCCTTCAAGCATCCAAAACCATGATGTGGCTGGGTTTGAGCTACCTGCCATCACTTTGTGCAGCCAAACCTTTCCACATTGTCTGGGCCTCAAGACAAGCCACCAGCGTTTTATCGCCTTTTTATTTGCACTTTATTTCTTCTTTCCCAGTAGTGTTTTACTAAGGAAGTGTGATCTTTGGAGGGGCTGGATTAGGGGGCAGCTGCTCTAACAGGCGTCTCTCTAACTTAAGCCTTTTGTTTGGACACTTTCTGCAGAGGGGAATTAGAGTATATGGGGCAAAGTTTTTATTTATTCAGCTGCCCGTAAGAACTTGATTGTAAATAAACCTGTGTTCTGCTTTTAAAACCCCACAATGCTCAGATTCTTTTATTTATGTGTCTGTGTGTGAGATCTTGTTCTGAATAAGCAAAGAGGGGAACCTCAGATGTGTTGAATTGTGGATTTGGGTTCAGGCACATGGCAGGATCTGATGTAGAGGGGAAAGAGGATAATGCTCCTGGCTTGAAGCTGGACATCCTGCAAACACAACCTGGTCTTTCCCTTTCTTGGGAATACTGCCTCGAGACTGAAGGAAGTCTTTACCACATCAAACAAGAGTCTCAGTCCTTGAAAGGCTGATGTATTCTTGGTTGTTTTAGGTAAACTACTGAATTGAGGAAATTAATATCTGCATCTCGGACACTGCTGAAAATGGGTGGCTTTTTCTGCTGTGATACTTTACTACCTTGTTAAATTTTTAAGCCAGTAACAGGAGTTGCATGTCTTTAAAACCAGGAAAACCTATGTTGGAAAACCTGTGTTGAAGATGGCATTCTGGTTCCCATTTCAGAGTAGCGAAGCAACAGCCATCAGCATTTAATGTACAGCTGTCATGCATAACTAAGAGCCATCACTGACTGCCCTCCTGTTTTCATAAGGAAAGCCACTTGTCCAGCTCTTGGAAGTGGGAACTGTAGCAAAAATGGATAGATTCACATTGGCATTCTGAAGCATTCCTAAAGGCAAGATACTTTTTCTTCTGCCTGTTGCAAAATTCCTTGAAAAGGCACCTACCAAGAGTCCAGGTGACCTTGGTTACTGGTGAAAAGCAGATCACTAAATGACAAGTCAGCATAAGAAAGATTATTGGGAGATTAATGTAATAAAAACTGCAGGCTCTGCTGAGGAGGATCAGAATGGGTTTAGGATGTTTATAATTTAGATTGCTATACTTGTTTTTTCTACAACATGGATACAAATCTTACACAAAGGGCCCCATTTTGCTTGTTGATGCTGTTACGAAGTAGGTTAATAATGCTTGAGGATAATGGCTGGCTAGCTAAAACCTTAAGCATTTTAGATTAAAATTCCTTAGGACCAAGGTGTGTAGGGAATTCTAGTGACCAGATTTAGGGTATTTTTGCTATTATTTATTTTTTTCTCTTGCCCCTCTTCTGCTTCAGCCTGCAGAGGGAAGAAAGAGAAGGGGAAAGTACCTGCTGTGCAGAAGGTGGAGCTGCCCTTCACGTGGCGTATGGGGTGGGCAGGCATCCTTCTCCAGACATAAGGCTGCGTTAGGAAGCATGAGTTATGGAGAAGCTGCTTCCAAGCTCCCCTGAAAATGTTTGCAATGGCACAGGTACCCACACCTCACAGGGATGTAGCAGGTGTAATGGGAATGCTCACTCCTCTCCTGAAGGACTAATCATCCTGCAGTGGCAGCAGCACAAACTCTTAATAAAACCAGCTTTCTCCTTTGCTTTTGCACTGTGTGACTGAACAGAATGTGTTCATTTTGTGGGTTAATTTCTGGATCTCTTCCCCACTTCCTACAACCAGGATGTGTCTTCCCTTCAGCAGCACAGGCACATGTGAATTCCTATGTTTTTAGGGCTGGCTGTTTTGTGTTTGGTAGACTTGATTAAACAGTAACGATTAAGCTCCCCAAATAATCCACCTCTAGTTCATAAAATGTTGCTGGAATTTGGAAAACACTGAAAGAACTGAGGAACACTGGTTCTGTGTTCTTTTTTTGGAATAATTTGTGTATGCAGGCCACTATATTCAGGCAAATGTTGATGATTGTTTGCAAAAATCAAGCTTGATTTGTGACTCCGAAGCTGTCTGAGATGGAAGGTTCTGTTCAGGCTGGCGAGTGGAGAGGATATCATCCGATCTTTCTAGTCCAACCCACAGATGTAGCCCAGGAGAAAGCTCCAGCTGCTCTGGCAGCTTGCAAGCCAAAAATTACACATATTTTTATGCATAATATCAAAACCAAATTAATAGGGGGAAGAAAAAGCTGTTCTTGGGAGATTTATGAACAGAAAAGCTAAATTGATTGAAATCTCTGTTCCTATGTCTTACTGTCTTACGTTTTGAATGTTTTTCCCCATTCTGTAAGTGAATTAAGGAGGGGAAGTGTACAAGCTACCAACATACTGTTTTGTATTAGCATGACAATGGGATATTGGTGGAGCAATGATAAATAAACTGCTTAGTGATTATGAGAATAATACACTGCTCTCAATAATGGCATCTATTTATGGAGCCTTGGTTTGGTGTTTTATAGACTCTTTCATAAATGGCTCTTGTCTACTCAGCTTCTTATCAGGCTGGATGGATTGCAAGGGGAAGATGGAGAAAGAGCTTTAGAATAAAGCTGCTTTCAGTACCCATCCTGTTCTATGTAGGGCTGTAGTCCTTACAAGGGTGTAAGTATGACATTGTAGACCTTTTCACTGACGATCTGAGCTTCCTTAGGTAATGCTTTATGTTGCTGACTTAACCACTTTCCAGTTGAAACTTAACCCCGGTACAATATTTGCTCTTGGAGGGGAATTAGTTCTTGAAATCCTGGATGGACGCAACTAGAGACGTGTTTTCAAATCCCCTACAAATTGTCTTCCTTGTTTGCTAAGAGGTTACTGATTCCCTCTGGTAGATGTGAAGAAGCATAGGACACGGCTGTGCAGAACGTTCATCTTTGTGCAGTGGTTTAGGAGTTCACATCTTTGTCCCGTGGCAGCACCTGTGGCATCTGGAACACGGGAAGGTATTTACTGTTATTTGCTGGTTTGTTTATTTGGATCTACAGCACGAGTAGGGTGTCTGTTAGCAACAAATCCTGTTCTGGGCTGGGGAAACCTACCTATAGTTCAAGAAAATATAAATGCTTAAACTCATGTAAGGGCTGTCTCTAATCTCTGCCTTCCTTTTTCACAGCATTCTAAGAAGGGAAATATTTCCTTTTTCTATAGTCTGTTTCTTGCATATAGACCCTAGAAACTGTTTCTAGTCTTGGAACAGTTTTAAAATGGGAAAGCAAGCAGTGAAACAGAATGCATGAGAACTGTGTGGACTGTCAAACCAACAGCCCTTCTTCGTGCAGGTCCAATAGGGAGAAGGGTAGGAACAGAGGACATGTGGCACCATCCTCTCCTGATGCTGCTCCTTAGCTTCAAAATCTTAGAGGGTTAAGGTTGCTCCTGGATGATCCCGTCCAACACCTACCAAAACCTTTTTCCCTGTGGACATGTCTAACCTTGTGAATTGATTCATATTGGTGATTTCCAGAGCCTTTCAGTAGCAGACTGTACTCTGTAATCTTGTATTGGGTGGGGAGATGCTTCACTTTATTCTGAACTCACTGTCTGATAGCTTGATTTGATGCTGCTGGTTTATGACTTACGACAAAGTGAAAAACAAATCTCTCTCTGCTTTGTACTATTCAGGTTTTCTGAACATCTCTGGGTATCTCTTGTGTCCTTTTGGTGCTTTTTCTTTTTACCTTCTTTTTCTTCCCCTGAAGAACCTTATTCCATCTGTTTTTTCCCTTGGGCACATCCTGTTCCCTACCCTTGGTTACACCTGTTGCCTTTCTGGGTGCTACCTGGACTGTTATATTCCTAGAGTCCATTCTTCTTTGAGTTCAGCGATGCCCTGCAAGTAATGGGTTATGTTTGGTTCTGATATAGGAAAATACAGTAGGAGAGTTCTCATTTTGGGTTCAATCTGACTCCTTACCAATAGGTGCCACCTTTCGAGGTCTTGGACTGAGTATGCCGCGTCCAAGATGGGGATATGTAAGGGGTTCTAACATGGTATAAATGATGTTCTCTGTTATGTTCTGATTTATTTCCTAATGACTTCTCTGTTCTTGTCAAGACATTCTTCCTAAGTGATGTGTAACTGTATATATCTATAAGTACAACTGTACTTGTCAGACTATGGTTGTATTTTCTTTAAGTGCAATACTTCTCACTGTTATAGAATATACGGTCATTTGCTCCTTATCTAGGCTTCTTTCCATTCATTCAGGGAGATGCTCAATAGCAAATGTCCCAGGACAGATGACACTGCACTGTTGTATTCTTGCAATGGTAAAAACAAAACAAAGCAACCCCTCCAAAAACAATTCAAACCCTGAAAGTAGCCAAAACCCGTAGTATTTATATTCTTAATTTCCTATATGATATCCTATTATTGAGTGAAGTGACCATCCCTGTTATCTCATTTAGACAATTTAGAGCCTCTGATGGCAAATCTTGAGGTACCTTTTGAAAATTGAAGCACTTTGTGTTGATCAGATTACCTTTATCTGGACTCTGGCAGATGTCTTCACAAAATTATTCTTTACAAACCTACAAAAGGCTGGGCTATCCCTTCCCCTCAATTTTTCTATTAGTCTACTAATTTTTTAATATGAATTAAGAAGAGTTCTTGGTCTTCTGTAATGTTTCTGAGGAGCTGTTCTTGAAAACATGTTTTTATGTTTTTTTTAAATGAGGAACTGCTAAAAAGAAAAGAAACCTACCTGTTGTGCTGTGCCTGAGTATCTATTGAAATAGGTTTTGGTACACTATACATGGGAGTAGAGCACTTTACCCACCAAGTATAATTCCACTTTTATCTCATTCACCTGTTTTTTTCTGACCTCTTTCCCAGGACATTTTGGGCCAGAAAAGCTTCATTCAGCCACAGTTACACATCCATCTTTGACCATGAGCTGCCCTGAGTCTCAAAAGACAAAGACGAGTGGGAAGAATGCTAATTCTACTCCCAGACAGGTTGTCTTCAGAAAAAGCACCCGTGACAAAGCTGTAAGTACTGTAATAATGGATTTATGTAGATGTGAGTTTTACTTTTAGTCAGATAAGAGATGACTTAGAAGTTTCTTTGGTGTCCCCTTTATTTTTTCCCGAAGAAGGACTGTGAACTGTATTTAGTGCTACATTTGAGGAGATGATGTAAACAGAGTTTATAGGGAAAGCAACTCGCCCCTCACTCCTCCTGGATTGTACTGCTCCTGATAAATGTTTAAAACAGAGCTGGTTCATTGTCTTTCCGACCTGATGGCACTAAAAATCTCTAAATCCATACTTTTTGTCCCGTGTTCAATTATTTATGTAGTAATTTTGGTACTCTGAGGAGTTCATCTACATGAGATCTTCAGTTCTGAAGTCCTGCAGCATGTTAATAATATTGTTGAGTCAGGTGGGGATTGCACGCTTGCTGGAGAAAAATGAATATTGTATTTAAAATGGAGTTGTGCTGGTCTCTACAAGATTTATAGTTCTCTGCTGTTTCCCCCATCCCCCAACACACAACCACACAACCATCAACACTTCGCAGTTCAACCGTGGTCATCCTCTCCTTACAGCTGACCATCTACCTGGGAAAGCGGGACTTCATTGACAACATAGGGAATGTGGAACCTGTAGGTAAGCCCACAAGGACGTGTGCTGCCCTTTCTCTCTCAACCCTGATTATCCTCTGTTAATCTCCCTTATTTTTTCCTTTCTTTTAGATGGTGTTGTATTGGTGGATCCTGCAATTCTCAAGGGGAAAAAAGGTTTGAGGTTTTATGTAATGTATGTTTCAGAGATTTAGTCCTCCTTTGACTCACAGAGATAGAACATTTTTGTTTTAAGGGTAGAAACCTAACTCTCTTCCCTAGTGAATGGGCTTCTTACTCAACGTACTGTTTGTTCTTAGCCATTGTATGAATACTTACTGGTTATACAACAGTGTTGAAATGGGTTTCCCTGGCTGTAGTGCAGATGGATTTTACCTCCCACCCTGGCTGCATTGTTAGCCTGCTGTGTGCTTTACCCATCTTGTGCTTCTTTCCAGTATACGTGTCCCTGACCTGTGCTTTCCGGTATGGCCAGGAAGACATTGATGTGATTGGCCTCACCTTCCGACGGGACCTGTACTTCTCCAGGGTCCAAGTGTACCCACCTGCTGACAAGCCGGAGTCTCTCTCCCACTTGCAGGAATCTCTGCTAAAGAAGCTGGGGAAAAATGCTTATCCCTTTTTATTTACAGTAAGTACCTCATAAGAGTCTCTGACCCTCTTCTCCTTGTCTGTTATTACCAGGCTGCTGAGCCCCAGTCATGGACTGAAGACGGGGATTAATAGAGAATTTGTGTTATGGAAAGTTCCAATTTTGAGTTACAGGCAATGGACTAATTTTTTTAGTGGCAAAGTGCCAGAAGATCCCAACTTCATGCAAAAAATGCTTTCTTGGGAAAGCAAGGAAACATAGAATGGTTTTGTGCAAGCAACAGCCCCACATATCCTTGTCTTCACCCTTCCCAAGGGGCTGAAATACTTTATTCCATTGTCCGAGTGCTCACAGAGGAAGTGCCAAATCCTTTCCCTTTAGAAGTTTTAAGGATCAAACAAGCGGATGAAAAGCTCTTTACCAGATGTTGTCAACAAATAACAGTTCTTTGCCAAATTCTGGTTCTGACAGGATATGCTTCCAGTACTCAGTGACACATCTCCCTTAGCATTCCCAGTACTCAGTGACGTCTCCCTTAGCATTCCCTAGAAAGAAGTTTGAGAACCACAGACTCTGATATATCAACAAATACATCTTTGAATGATTCTGCTAAAAGGGCACCTGTTGTAATGTTATTAACCACTCAAATACAATCTAATGGTCTTCGGACTGCTGGAGTGACTAACAGGGTGTTAGCACTCAATCTCCATCAGCTCCTCAGCAGCTTCTACTCTAAGCTGTGCCTCTAGGGCTCTCATTTTTAGACCAGGTGCTTCACGTGCCTGAACTTGTTCTAGTTTTTCTCTCTTCCCCTTCTCCGCCCCCTTCCTTGGCTGTTAAGGTATTTTTGGAAGAGGGATACTTGCTCATACAGGGCAAGTATAAGGCCCAGTATATTAAGGCCCCTGTCTTAGCCAGAACCTCAAGGGTCACTACAGTACAGCAAGTGAGCTGTTGTCCTCAGGATTGCTTTATGCCTTTTGTGTGTAATATTTTAATTAGAGTGTCAAGGAGCTGGAAATCTTTGTAATATTGCTTTGGGGTATTTTTTTCTTCTTCCTCCCACAGTTTCCAGATTACCTGCCTTGTTCAGTCTGTCTGCAACCTGCACCTCGTGATGTTGATAAGGTGAGACCAATGGGACACTGGTGCTTATCGCAGTTGAGGAAATTCATATGGAAATATTCATGGGAATTTATCTGGCTAGAGTAAGGCGATACTGGGGTTTGCTGTGCTATGCCACAAATGTCAGGAACCTGACTTAAGAGCTACAAGTATGTGTCACAGACTTGGAATTTAAGTCCTCAGAATAAGAATGGAAGTCTGGTCAAATAGCAGCAGGGCTACTAAATCTGCAATGCTTGTAGTTTCCTTAAGGGTACCACGTGATTTGTGGGTTGGCTGCGCATTAAATGATTGTAGCTGTCAGAGAAAAGGAGACCAAGTGCCTCAAATCTCATAGACAGCTATAAATAGCATGTGTTAAGACCTGCTTCTGAATTAAAACAAGTGCAGAGAAGGGCTGACTTGCAGTTCTGTGTAACTAAACCAAAAACCCTGGAGTACAAGTCACCAGGTGATGAGATGTCCTGCAATGTTTCTGACACGATTTAAAATATTCCTTTTATGCATCACTGGATGCTTCTCTGAATGGCTCAGCTAGACTAATGACAAGGCAGGGTGGGAGGCAGGCTGTAGAATCCAGTGTTGCAAAGATAAGCTGTGGGTTTCGCCAAGGAATGATATTCTAGTGAATATCCCCATGTAGCTCTGTATAGAGTTATCTGGGACTCACATAGATGTCCACAGCAATATAAAACCATGAAAACAAAGGTCACCTTGGCCTGATCAGCCCTTAGACTTTGGGAAGTAAGAAGGTTGACTCTAAGTCAGGTATTTGCATTACAAAGCCATTCAGAAATTCAGGTCAGAAACCGAAGGCAGATTGCAGAGCTTTGCAGGCCGATCAGTTTATAAACTGTAGCATGCTGTGACCCGCACAGCACTGCTCCCACAGAAAACCTTTTAGGAGCAGGGATGTCATCTGCCAAAGGCTGGGAACTGGGCTTCATTTATCAGAAGTAGCATGGAACAGGTGGGTGCTGCCACACCAGTTGGCAGCGATTGTTATAATGGTAGGAGCCAGAAGAATTTGCAGCTGGCAGGGATCTGCAGATATCCTTGGCTTCTGACCCTGGTTTCACAGCTGTCTTCTCTCTCTCTGGCAGAGCTGTGGGGTGGATTTTGAGGTGAAAGCTTTCTCAACAGAGAATGTGGAAGAGAGGATTCATAAGAGGTAACAGAACGCGTGTGCCTGTCTTCAGCTTCGCCCTTCTTCGAGGGGGTGGGTGGTTCAGTAATACACCTTGGTTGATGGTTCAGATTCGCCCCACTTGTCACTGGGCTTCGTGGGTGTCAGCACATGTGAATGTAGAGCTCTTGTCTCTGCTGAGCATGAAGTGCAACCATGTTTTCCTCTGCTCCTTCCCAGGAACTCTGCACGTCTGCTGATCCGTAAGGTGCAATATGCTCCAGAAAACCCAGGACCCCAACCTTGTGCGGAGACCACCTGGCAGTTCTTCATGTCTAACAAGCCGTTACACATGAAAGCTTGCCTCAGTAAAGAGGTGAGGAGTCATCCTATTGCCGTGCCAGTTTTGCTGCCCAAAGCAGCTGCTTCCTGTGTTACTCTGACAGTCTCAGCTGAGACTGGCCCGGCCCAGCACTTAAGGGCTCTAACATCATTTCCATCAGTAGCTGCTGTCAGGGGAGGCTGAGACCACATAATAAGACGTATTTGAGGCTAAATAAGTCATTAAAGAAAGGGCCATCTTGCCTTGTCTGGCTTCTGTGAGGAGATTTAGTCTGGGGGGACTAGAGGGGTTTAGGGCTTGGGAGAAGCCTCCTGGCTGGAGTTCGAAGCATCAAATTCCTTCTAGGTGTACTACCATGGCGAGCCCATTCCAGTCACTGTCACCATCAACAACAGCACAGAGAAAACAGTGAAGAAGATCAAAGTCCAGGGTATGTTTTTACTGTTGCTTGGGATTCTTTGAGGGTTGGAAGACTGAATGGTGGGAGGGCTGAAATACAGCCAGAATTTAGTGTTTGCAACAGCTTAAGCAGGCAGCATGGGACAAGTCAGGAATTTGTCCCTCCACCCCGCCTGTTGCTGTTTCTTTGCAGTTCATTGGGTGAAACACTGCAGCCTTTTTCCTGACATGGTCACTTTTATGGCTTCATTTCAGGTACCAATATGTCCCTTCTAGTAAACAGAAAGGGTCTGGCAACTGCAGTGGGCAAGGCAGGTGCTGTGGAGAAAAATCTGCTCTTTTGGGAGGTGGATGGGAAGGGCTCCTGGTCAGTGAGATGCTCCTGCTAACTGTGCCTAGGTTGTGTACAATTTTGCCTGGGATTTCAGAAACATCTGGCAATGTGAGAAACAGCCACTCTGCCAGCGATGGTGTAATTCCTCCTGAGGAAGCTGAGGGCAGGGGCTGAGTTTCAGAGGAGGTTCAGTGCTGTGCCTGTGTTTTATTTGTGGCACTGCATGTTTTCATCCCACCGCCCCATTGCACTTGGACCTATGGAAGACAGTCTGAGAGAACAAAGGATGAGAGAGAGAAGGGAAGGCAAGGAGGGAACAAAGCTGATGAGGTTTATAAAAAACTCTAGATTAAAGAAAGCCAATGCAGCGCTGGTCTTGGATGCACTGTCTAGTGATTCCCAAATATTTTTAGGCTGACACACCCCTGTCAGGCTTAAAAAGACCTTGTTGATCCCTGGAATCTCTCCTCATCAGTGTTTCAGTCAGAATCACCCTATGAATTTTTTAGTCTTTGGTTGGAGAATATAAGCCATTTATTATCACAGGCTCTTGACTGCAGTTTGGTATCCAGTCTACTTGATGGTGGTGTCTCCTGAATGCAAACCCATTGGCCGTAGGTACACAAGGGAATATTTGGCCAGAAATAAAAGTGGACACGCTTAGCAAAGAAGAGGGAGATCTCTGTAATGGAAGGAGCAGGCTCCCAGGGGGTACTGTGGTGTATTGACTGTTTGTCATCTCCAAACCAAGGCTGGATGCTTTTCAGGGACAGTAGGCTTTGGCTACTTGTGTGCTGTTGGTCTCTATCCAGGTTGGGCTGTCTGTCCTGGTGGTCCCTTCAAGCTCTAAATGATGAGTTTTCCTGCTGTCCTCCTCATGTCTTCCCTTCCTAAGAGGTGGGGTGGCAGGTGTGCTGTTTCTGATGCACAGCTGATTGTCTGCTTTCTCCTTCCTCACTCAGTGGAGCAGGTTGCCAATGTGGTTTTGTACTCCAGTGACTACTATACCAAAGTGGTGGCTGCTGAGGAAGCACAGTGAGTGAATGCTCTGCTTATCCCTTCTTGCTTCCTTGCACCCTTTTAATTACCCTCCTCCTCAGTAACAGGAGGCACTCCTAGCTATAGCCTGGCCTGCTGTTACGGTGCTCTCTCCTCTCACCTCGTGTGTGTGTGTCGCACATCACCTGTACTCCCTGGCTGCACCTGGTCTCCTTTTCTCATAGCCAGCAGGCACCCTGCACCTTTTTTCAGAGAACAGGGGGAGGCTGCAGAAGAGGGCTTTTGTTTGAAGAGTAATTACCTACTAGACAAACTTAAGGGTTGTGGAAGGCTCTCAGTTGCTTAAAATCTTTAAATAGAGATGCAGCATTTTTCTGAAAAGTGCTGCTGTTTGAGTGGAGATCATGGATGCTCTAGCTTGAGGCCAGTCTTTTTCATACAATTTCATTTGTTTTCTCCTGCCTTGGAAAGCCCATCAAAACACCCAGCCTATTGATAGTGTGGAGAACCACTTGCCCTTTTGAATTGCTCTGCACTGGCAGTGCAGCATTGAACTTTGCTTTGTGAGGAGGCTTGGACACACCTATGCATTTATATTTTTCTGGGTTTTGCTCCGTAGCCTAGGGACAGGTTTTCCATTGAATATGGGCCTCCTGAATCAGAATTTATTTTGTCGAAATGTAGAGGTCTGCAGCACAGTTTGACCTACTTTGTTCGTTTGCCTTAAAGTGAAATTAATAATTTTATGCCAGTGCTTGTTCCTGTTTGCTGATTCTAAAGGGAATTTTTCTGACTAGCTTAGATGTAAACATCTGCACTGTAGACAACTATATTTGGACAAATAAATTCCACTCCTTTTGGGTGGCTTTGTAATCTGTTTTGAAATTCTCTTGGTTGGGTGTGTAACACAAATCAGAGAATGAATCACTTTTTTTCTCTCGCCTGCTGCTTATTTCCAGGGAAAAGGTGCAGCCAAACAGCAGCCTGACCAAGACATTGACACTTTTGCCCTTGCTAGCAAATAACCGGGAGAACCGGGAAATAGCTCTGGATGGGAAGCTAAAGGATGAGGATACCAACTTGGCTTCTAGTACCATGTGAGTGGAGTTTTAAATGGTTTTAGCTAGTGGAGGGCTCTAAAGAAGAGGGGAGGGTGGAGGAGGCACTTCTACTGGGAGTTTATACCTGTAAATGTGTGTCTGGGTGGTTAGATCTAAGTTGCATGACTTAGCCTGTCATATTCCTCCCGGAGAAACAGGGATCACATATCTGGAGAGGTATTAGCTGTCCCTGAGCCTTGCCTGCTCTATCACTTCAAGGAGAGCAGAATGCTCACCTTCATCTTGCTCCCACCATACATTGTTGCTCTGTTGCTGCGCTGCCTAACGCTGCTGTCTGTTTTCTCTGGTAGTATTAAGGATGGAATAGACAAGACAGTGATGGGGATTCTGGTGTCCTACAAAGTCAAAGTGAAGCTCACTGTTCCAGGGTAAGAATAATGGGCTTTTTGCTACATCTACACAGATTTAAGAGAGGGCAGTGTGTGTGCTGCATTGATGAGTGGGGAGAGGGCAGGACAGGGTGCTCTGAGAGAAAGGGCACATGTTGTTGCTCCTCCTAAAGCATAAATCACTCTTAATCTAGCCAAAGAGCTAGAGCCAGAGGGGTTGTATTACCTTCCTTAGCTACCGAATGACTTTATGGCTGAAGCACGAACCTCTGGTTTGTGTTGCAATTTTTTTGTTTCAAAGCCATAACTGATTTTGGGAGAACTGAAATGAAACTCTATGTGACCCTTTATGTGTTGGTATTCTTGTTCTCCCAGAGCAGAAGGTAGAGTCATCTGCCTGAGAGTCATAAATGCTGTAGCTCAGGTTCTGTACTGAGCCAGCTTCCTGGGAGAAGCTGATGGTTTCAACACAAGCTAGTTCTCAGCAGACTGTGCAAAAGAGAACAAGGATAACTCTGGTGATAGTCACTGTGTTTACATTTGTATTTTGTTCATCTATCCTTTCTAGTATAAAAATGAGTCAATGATTTGCCTAAAGCATGGTAAAATGACTACTGTCTTCTGTGGTCCTCCAGTTGCCCTTGTCCTTAGGCTCTCAGAAAAGGAGCCATGCCCAACTTGGCTGTGAGTTTGAAAACTTACACTCTTTCTCTATGAGAAGGAAATGAAACATGAAAATTACTTTTTTTTTTTACAAGTTTATTTGGATGTTATGCTTTGTGACAAGGAGAGAAGAATATATAAGAAAGGTGATTTCAACAGTCCAGCAATAAAACAGCATTTGGTAGAGCACCGGAATGGAAAGGCACTAAATATGCTTGTGTTTTTCTCCCTGTTTTCTTCCATAGCATGCTGGGAGACCTCACTTCCAGGTAAATGTCATATTCCTCTTCAGACCACGTGGTTGTAGTTAATTCATCTTTTTATTCTCTTTCCTGTTCCCTTTCCCACCTCCCTGAAGAAAAGAATAGCTATCCTCTAATCTGTCAGAAATAAGAAGTCTGCATTCAGCTGTGAAAATGACTCAATTAGAAAAATATCTCTCATTTTATGTACATGCAAGTACATTCAGCACATAATAAACCCAGTTTATTAAAGTCTATATGTCTGGGATATCTGTGAATAAATCAGAGTTTAACTCTTTTTGAGGGGAAGATTATGATTAGAAAAAGATGGAAGAATGGGTGAAGCTGGAGTTCAGGGCTTGGGCTGTGGTGGGAAGGGAATTGAACCAGGCATGAATGGAACTGTGGATCTAACGCATTCTCTCTTCTCCCCAAAGTGAAGTGGGCACAGAGCTGCCGTTTCGTCTCATGCACCCCAAACCTGACGAAAAGAGCCAAACAGGTCAGTTATTCATGGGTTTTGCCTTTCTTCATTAACAGACTGATGTGAAATCTTAGCTTGGCAAGGCTTACAGTGATCTGTTCTACAGGAAGCCTTTAGATTTGACAGGACTCCAGTATGGGGCCTGCTCTGTGTATGAATATATGTATGTATGTACATATCTTAGCCTTAAGGCACAACATAACATGGAGAAGGGATGCTAAGATGGGAGAAGGTGGAAATAGGTCATGTTCCCTTTTTGTCTTTCATCTATGGAATCACAACTCAAAGCACAGGGCTTGAGGAAGCCCTGCAGAGTTAAATATTATTACTGTTGTGCAAAATGTCCTGAATGAAGCTGTCAGCATTCCCGGCCAGATTCCAATCTAGCAAAAAAGAATCTGTCATAGGAAACACCTAAGATATGTAAGCATTGTAAAAAGCAAAATACTTTTAAACAAAGTTAAGAGATGATAAAACCATTCATGATTTTAAAGTCCCAATTATCTTGATGTGGCATTGGCCACGGTGTCTGTGGTGTGGCCTTTATGTTCAGTGTGTGTCTAAGAGCAATGTCTCTTCAGAATCAAGTTAGCAAATGGAAGTGTGGGAACTTTAAAGCAGTGTAAGGAACTAGCCCTGGCATGTTAAGGCTTGGAATCAGATGCCAAACTGCAGGCTGTCTTGAGCATCTGTGTTCTCCTCCCACTTCCCCAGGCCTTGACTGGCTCTGTTCTCTAATGGTGAACATACAGAAACTGTAAGGTGTTTGCACTAAATTGGGAGCTCTTGAACAACATCTGATGTTACTGTGAAAGGATTTATCCCCAAATAGATGCTGTGTTCTGTACTGGAAGCATTAGAGAGGGGTGACTTTAGTCCTTATTGTGTGAAATTCTTGGAGGAATTGCATGTGAGTGATGAGAGACCAGTGATCATTTCCACACTCAGGTGCTCTGGTTGGGAATCACTGTTCTCTACTTATGGATGTGCTGAAGTGGGAAAAAGTAGGTTTCTTCACTCCTCTTTGAGAATTGCACCATAGGAAACTCTGACTTCCACTGGGAAACCCCTTGCTGTGAGCTGTGCCAGCAGGACCTCTCGGCACAGACACAGAACATGCTTATAGGAGAAGCTTTTCTGCACATTACGCTCCCATCAGAGTAGAATGCAAGGAGTCTAGGAAGCACCTTCAAGACAAATCCACGAGGCCTATTCCCCTCCCACCCCCTTTCTGCTCTGGCCACAAAGGAGAAAGCCACATCACCGAGGAGTAGCACAGGATGCTCCACGGGAGTATGCAGCCCAAAGCTTCCTCCAGCTGGTCTGCAGGTCCTCAGCGTTGGTCCGTCAGATTGATAATGTTGGAGAACCTTGGGAAAGCTGCTGTGAAGCAGGTGCTTTTTTTGGCATAGCTGTGCCCATGCTGCAGGTTTCACTTTCATGCTGCAGGGCAGAGGAGCTCTGCCAGCAAAACACACTTCATCATGATCTCAAACGCGTGACTCATTGTGAGAGAGCCGCTTTGGCAAGGATCTTCTGTCTCTTTTGGTAGCTTGTGCATACTAAAGCTCTTCCCTCAGACTTTCCTGCAGCAATCCCCTCGGCAGGAGCTTGTTGAGGGACTGGGGCTGGTGGCCCCAGAGCGGTGGCTGATGAGGGCCATCTCGTGTCTGTGGGGAACCCTGCAGGGCAGAGCTGCTGGTGGGGCAGCTTGGAACTGCAAAACTTTGATGGATAGGGAGAAAAGCTTGAAAATTTCAAACGTGGAACGTCCAAAGGCTTAGGCGACCATAAAGAACTTCACATTTGCAGAACGGTGTGAACTTTTTATATGACATTGTTTGATGTTAACAGTGCCACAATCCCCTTTTTACTACTTATGCTTCAGGCTGATAAGTGTGGCAGAAGCATCTCTATTATGAAGAAAAATGGAAGTCAATCAGTTCTCCCTTCTACGATAATTTCAAAGGATGTCTGATACACCCCTTTATAGGATGTGGGCAGAAGACATTACAAAGGAAATTAAGAACTGTGATATTTCTCAGATTGCTTCCCCCAACACATCCTCTTACCGAAGGCATAGACTACGTATTGTTTGCTACTACAAAGTCTTCTGGGAGCGTGCTGTCAGAGGGCAGCTATGGCCCATGCATTTTGTACAGATGGAAACTACAGATTTCTTATAAATTGGAAAAATAGGTAGTTTTGGGAGCTGCCCCATGGGAAAGCTTTGCAAATGGTTAACTCCAGAAATAAATGCTTTCTCTTAAAAAAAGATGCTGTAACACAACAGAAAATTCCTCTGAAGCCTGCATAGCTGAAGTTGAAACTGTGCTGGAATGTGGTGTCTGAGCTCATTACAGGGAATAAAACAGCCTTCCATATGAAGCTGGTAAACTAAAACTCTTTCCAGTTTTATTTGCTGGAAGTTTTCCATGCCCCGTGCTTAATCGCTCTTCCTGAATTTAGGCTTTTTAAATTTTTATTCTACTACCTTAGTTCATAAACTCTGAGAAATAAAATGTGTTTCATTAGTGAAATACCATCTAATTTGGAATCAAGCAAATCGAGACTTAATTGCAGAGACTCAGCTTCAGCAAGCAGTGTTTACGCTCTCAAAGGCCTCAAAAGATGGAATTTTTCTTCATTGGCTCGTTGGGCAGCCTCTGCACTGGGTGTAGGCAGGGGTGCACGCACAGGGAATTTTGAGGTCACTTCTTATCTTCTTTTTCCATTCCCTTTTGGCTTTACTGATGAGTCAGTAGTAACCAGTTTCCCTCTTGCACCTCCCTGCTTACTTGACTGTCACTTCATTGTAAGACACAGCTGGGAGAAAGGAAAGAAATCAAAGCATCAATCTCATAGAGTCTATCTTAAAAAAGACCACGTATTAGGATTTATTTCTTGCAGCGAGGTAATATCCTTTTGCCTTCTCTAGCCAAAGTGATTTATGGCAAAAGTAAATCAAACATGTAGCATCGTTATATTTAATCACACAGGGCTGATTTGAGCATAGAGAACCTCACAGATAAGCTTCTCAAGAACGTGGTTTAATTTTTTTTAGGGCCAAACTGGGGCAAGTGTGATCGATTGTGTTGTGCTTTATTTCACAGCAGATTGCTTTGCCCTTTTAGTTGTCTGTGGATGAGCTCTGAAACATTTATCACTGGGTAGAAGGCAGGTCTGGCAGAGTGCATGGCTAGAGCAGATTGCTTGCTCTTTCTTTTCTGTGCTTGGAGGAGACAGAAAAGGAATGACTTGCTGCCTTTCCTTTCCCATGTTCATTTATAGCTTCTTTGCCTTGGACTGCTTGTACACCAGCATTTGCATGTTTCATGTGTGCTGCCTCTGCAATAGTGGTTTGCAGGTGGTTATTTTTAGGCGAAGCAGCTCCTGTCACATTGGCAGTCTTGTCTTTTTCTCCTGTTGACAAAAATGGATAGAGATCTGTTTCTTTTAAAGACAGATTCAAACTGGGCTGTGTCTCTTCAAGCTTCCAAGACCTTTCCCAGTCAGCATTTGGCCCAGAAGTTCCTGCTGTTTTTTTTTCTCAAGGCTCTGGTCTCAATGCAAGTTCTTTGGTCTGGGGCTTTCCTGCCCTTCTCCTGATGTTTTACATTTGGTGGGCCTTTGTCTTGGCTGTAGTTCAACAAATGGTCGTTCATCTGCTCCCTTGTTAAACTTGCAACAAAGCACAGGTTTCAAGAAAGCCATAAATGCTTTGCCCCTTTAATATTAAACCTATATCTGCCCTGTATCGGTATTGTAACTTTCAGAAATTAGTGAATGCTTTAAGCACTTTAATGTCTTGGAAAATAACACAGCCTCCTCCCTTTCCTCCCCACCCCATAAAGTTAAGAGAGGTTAAAAGCAAGCTTATAATGAAAATTACCATATGCCACAACTTTAATTATATGGAGTCATTTCTGTGGCTGCATAATAAAAGCTTTCAGAAAAACCCTCTGCAGAGAGTATGATGGCATTCTGGAGCCTCACTGATGCTTGAACACAGCTCCCTCTCATCCCAACTCTCAAAACAACTGCTGGGACGCCAGTTAAAAAAAGAAAGTCTACCCGTTTTCAGGTTCCTGAGAGTTTTTCTATGTTATAATAAAGCCACAGGACAGCAAGAAAACCATATGGAATGGGCCTAACTCCTCCTAGGGTGCTAATCTAGCCATTTAACAAGCTACATGTTGGTGTAGCTGCCTGAAGGTAATGCATCTTCAAATGTAATCTTACATCTGTGGTGTACGATGAGCATTACTCCACCGCCACGCTACCTGTGTATTGATTCAATAAGCAGTATTTACCTGACACTAAGGTGTATGCCCAACTGAAGTCATACCTGTTTTCCCCCCTCAACCCATTTTGTAAAGTTGACTTCAGCCCACATTGGCAGGTATCGCTCAGCTTCATCCATGTTGTTGATGTCACTGTTCCTGTAGTAATGAATGTACTTCAGAAGGAGAAAGAGAGCATACTATTTAAGGAAAAAAAATTAGAGGAAAAATGAAATGAGAGCCATTTGAGAGAGTTTTATGTGCTGCAATTTTTTAAAGCTCTAAATATTTCATTTTAAATCTATTTCATTCAAGCATGTGTGTGTGCCCTGAGACTTTCTAAACTTCATCTTGATTTCTGTGGGTAGAGGAAACCATCCTTTCCGAGTCTGGATAGATCCCGTCATGAATGTGTTTACAGGATCCATCCTTTGAGGCATTTGGGCTAGAGTGGCACACTTTAATGCTGACCTTTCCAGCTGTGCTAGTCACCACTTGTTGCCCTTGACTTTGTGGGTGGGAATTCTCCAGGTGGCATGTTATCCAATCACTGAAGCATCCCAGATCCCCGACGGCTTGTGTAGAATGGTGGCCTAGGTGCTCTTTTCTCCCTGACTTAAACTCATAGGAAGCACATTGGTGAAGTGACTGTTACTTGCTAAAGTTAAATAACTGTGAGAACAAAAAAAGCCCTGCCCAGATTTCATTACTGCAATACAGTCTGTTCTGCTTATTTTAGGCTGTGCTGAAACAGCTTCCAAGGAACCTTCTTAGCAAGCAGGATTCATTGTGGTGTGGTTAGAAGAGATCCCATTTAAGACACACAAGTGCCGAAGGACTCAGGATTATATTTAGGGAGAGATGAAATCAGGAGTGTTGCCTCAAGTGCCTAATGTATCTAATGAAAGACCACCAAGGCCTTTCTGTGTTCTAACCTCAGTTTGATTTTAATACCATCATGTTTATCGAACAAGAACATTGTTTTCTCATCAGCTGACTGCTTAAATCACAGTGGCAGACCAATTAAGACCAACATCACGTCACACAAGCACTGTCATCTCTGAACAGAAGTGAATGCACAGATATCTCTCATAGCTGTGACTGTTAGCAAGCATAAATGAGAAAATCTGTCTTTGCTTCTCAGCCCCTCTGATGTCTTGGCCAACATTCTAGAATGCTTTTCCATTTGGGAGATGGAGTTTTTCTTCATCAGGTGCATGTATGCACATTTTGAAGCTTTCTGGAATTCCCATTGTGTTGCTGCCAATCCTACTGCTTGTCGCTGTTTTGTCTTGTCAGTTTATAACTTTCTAGTGGTTTTAGCATCCATGTTCTGACTACGTGGTGTGTCTTCTCCTTTGCTGCATGCTGATGACTGCAGGGAAGGATGGGTAAGTTTCTTTTAATAGTATTTCACATTCTAGTCGCAGTTGTACATTCACTCTTTCAAAAGTCCTTAAAACTGTCAAAAAATCCACAGGGTTCACAGAGCATGAGATGAAATCCAAAGTGAGTAAATCACTGTGGTCTGACAAATTACTGCTATCATTGAGCAGCAATGACTGACCATGTGAAACTAGTCTAAAAAAAATGTTGTGCCTCACAGTTGGAAGGAGGGATGTGTTTGTGGTCAGCTGATGCCCTGAAGCTCTAATTTTTAGAAACTCAATAGGTTTGACCACATGCCTCTATTTTAGTATAGAAGGAATAAGGATGAAAGGTTTCCTATTTTATTTCTGGACAAAGACCCTTTCAGGCTGCAGTCTCTTCAGCTAGCTGATAAATATTTAGCTGGAATGGACATGATTCGGTACAGATAAAAACCTCCTCAGTTTGTGTCTTGACTTGCTAAATCAACTGCTTTTCATACTAGCTAGGATACCACCACTGAAGATGGTGCCTGTGGGAATGTGATCCAAATCCCTTTGAAGACAAAGGAAACATTACCAGGATCTGCTCCGGGCTTCTTTTCTTCTTCCTATATGTTGCCTTTAGTCTGCTGGTATAAAAAAAATTGCTTACATCATTTTGAAAGACCTGTGTTTCTTCCATTTCAGTGAAGCAGAGCTGGTATTTGAGGAGTTTGCTCGTCAACAGCTAAAAGATATGCTTGATGATGAAGACAAGAATATGTCCTCAGCTGATGAGTGACTAAAAGAACAAGCTGCCAGAGAAGCTATGTCGTCTGGCACCAATTAGAAATTTAGGACCTAGGTTTCTAGTAAACTGCACGTTCTCAGGGCATGCCTGGTCTTCCAGGGATCAGCCCTGAGATCACTGGACATAAAATCATAAAGCTCTATTGCTTATTAAAAGTTTCAGCTCTAGAAGAATGTAGCCAGTTCAAAACTTGATGCTTACTCAAGCTACCAGAAGAGGAGAGGAAGGCTGTCATGCCGTGACTTCTGCTTTCAGACCTACCTGGAAAAAAAGAAAATTTGGTTGCTTTCACCACTGATGGTGAAATGATGGTTTGCGCAGCCTCCCTGGACTTCCTCAGTCTCTGACTTTGAAATGCCAGTGAACCAGCCCTGGTCTGAAAGGCTGGCTTGCAGCCTTCAGTGGTTCATTCAGTGGATTGTGCAAACCTGGTTTTATTTCCATTTGGTTGCTTTGCCATTTATGCTTTATCAGACTCACCTAGTGAATATTCTCAATGCTTGCACTGTCCCCCTGTGTGGCTTACATCCACTTTCTGTACCATTAAATGTCTTGCACGCCATCTTCCACAGCAGCTATGAAACTGAAATGTGTTGTTAGCTTTCTAGCAGTACTCTTAACAATCATGTTATTAAAGATGAGAGAAGTGTGTGCTACCTATGAGTTCTTTAACAAAGCTGCTTACATACAATGCCAAACAGAGAACTGCTAGTCCAGACTGATTCTTTATCTAATCTAGTTTCGTGTATGCAACAGTTCTTCAAAAGAAGATGCAGTAAAATTAAGCAGGAAATTATGGCGCAGCCTGCCCTGAGGGTTTTTTCCCAATATCCATCTGCCAGAGATCAGTTTATGCTCTAAGAAATGAGATTGTATTCAGCAAACCTTGTCCTCTCTTGTTGATCTGGATATTCTCATTATCCATGTAAATGTCTAATCCTTTCCTGAACCTCACTTGGAGTTTGGCTGAAGTGAGTTGCATCAGCTAATTACATTTTGTATGTAAAATAATTGGTGTTTCCTTTTTCTCATTTTTTTTTGTTCTAAATCTTCTTTTCAATGGTTCTGGTTTAAATTCTCCAGGAAAGTCTGAATGCAGGGCCTACATTTACTAATAAAACTTATGTTTTCCACCCTACACACTGAAAAATGGAATTAAGAGCTTCCCACTCATATCTTAGTGAACAACGATTGCTTTTAATGGAGAAGAAAGTGAGGGGGACATTTTTGAGATGTCCGTTTCCTCCCAGCGGGAGTGGAACTCCTGTAAAAGCCTGCTCTAAATGCATTGTGCTTCCATCCTGCTACGGACTGGAGAGGCTGCGCAAACCACACTTGCCTGCTCTCTGCTTAGGTTACTATTGATAACTTTAACAAGCCAAAGCAGCCTGCTTTGAACAAAAGTGTGCACTGTGCTCTGGCATTTCTGCAGAATCATGTATACAGGCCTTGATTTTTGAGCAGAGGTTTGTTTGTTTTTTCTTATTGACACCACAGTTACAAGCCCTGCTTTTACAGATGATCAAAAGGCTTTTACCAAGAACTTAACCAAACACAAATAGCTTGGGTTAAAAGTAAAGTCGTCTTCCTTTTGCTTCTGTAAACTGGTCTTGATGAAGATGCTGAAAGCAGTGAATTAAGACCACCCCTGTTTTCACAGTTCCATCAGTGCTCTCACCTAATACCGCCAATCAGTTGAGTTCTGTTAGTCACAGCTGCCTCAGCTTAGATGAAATTGCAAGAGGCCCTTTGCTTGTTCTGCTCTTTCTAGCATCTTTGTCTTTCACTGCTAAAGAAATCCTGCAGCCTTTTTCAGGTGTTTGTATTCAGGATAATTTGTGTGATTTCAGCTTTGGGTTTGGGGGAGGGTTAGGCATTTGCACCTGAATTTTTGGGATGGCTTTTCTAATGACTGCCCTAATATTTTTATTACTTTTTTTTTTTGGTGGTTCAAGGAGAACCAGTCTTGTTTCAAAGTGTGGCTTCCTCCACAGAGGTGTTTCCTTCAGTGTTGCTGGCTACTGGACCTGTGGACTATGGGACTGTCAAATTTAGAGGCCTAATTCCTTTTTTTCTTTTTTCTTCTTATGTGTCAGCCTTGTGAGGCCCCTCTGTCACTGCCTGATTTTCCTCTCAATTTCATCTGCAGTGATGGCTGCTGTAAGCTGACTGTGTAACAAAATCACAGTGCAATGGGAGGAACTGAAAGGGTTATTAAATCTGTTCTTTTGCTTGGGCTTAGGAAAGAGCTTTCAGACACTGACCCTTTGTTTAGCAGATACTGGACATTTGCTCAGAGAGTGAGTGCTTTCTGCTGGTTTCTTCAGCTCCCTTTCCTCTGTCCTTCAGTTAGCAGGTGCTGACCTCTCTTAGCAGAAAAGAGGTCTCAAGCTGGAACTGTCTGCCTTTTTATCTTTTCCTTTCTTCTGGTTCTGATGTTACCTTTATCTTGCACTGAGTCAGACCTATAGCATGCAACTCATTTACCGCTAGGGGACAGCGATCTGGTTTCCTGACCCGGTGCCTTTGATGTGGTGGGACTCCACGTAAAGAAAGCCTGCCAGCTCCAGGAAGAGGCTAGCGACAGCATCTCTGAAAGTGCTGCTCTTGAGCACAGTTTTCATCGCATAAGGGGCCTCCGTGCTTTAGCCATCTGCTGATGAGAGTGATTTGGTGACAAGCGCTTTTCTTTTGTGCATCTTCATGAAATCCCAGCTGAAACACTCCGTACTGTCCCTTAATGGGGCATTAGAGAAATGAGTACTTCAAGGCTGAGTTGCCTCATACTGCAGGATCGTCCCCCCGCACTCGGCACTGGTGAGGCCACACCTTGAACCATGGGTTCAGTTTTTGGGCCCCTCACTCCAAGAAGGACACTGAGGTTCTGGAACGCGTCCAGAGAAGGGAACGGAACTGAGAAAGGGTCTGGAGCCCAGGGGCTCTGGGAGCGGCTGAGCGAGCTGGGGATGTTTAGCCTGGAGAAGAGGAGGGTGCGGGGAGACCTCATCGCTCTCTGCAGCTTCCTGAGAGGAGGTTGTGTTGAGGGGCTGCTGGTCTCATCTGCCAAATAACAAGTGATGGGAGGAGAGGAGATGGCCTCAAGTTGCGCCAGAGAAGGTTCAGATTGGATATTGGAAAAAAATTTCTGTCCTGAAAGAGCGGTGAAGCACTGGCAGAGGCTGCCCAGGGCAGTGGTGGAGTCTCCCTCCCTGGAGGTGTTTAACAGACGGGCAGACGAGGTGCTCAGGAATGGCTTGGTAGTGGATAGGTACGGTTAGACCTGACGACCTCAAAGGTCTTTCCCAACCGAATGGTTTTGTGATCCCACGTGTGAGCGGCCCTGGGGGGAGGACGGGGGTTGGCGGGAAGGTCCCTGAGGGGCTGTGGGGGGCGGGACCGCCCCGCCCCTGCGCGCCCGCCGTTGCCGCCAGGGGGCAGCCGCGCCGCGGGCGGGGGGCGCAGCGCGGGCCGCGCCGCTCGGTGCAGCCATGGCGGCGGCGGGCGCCGCGCAGCCCCAGCCCCAAGCCCAGGCCGGGGCGGGCGCCGCCGGCAGCGCCGCCGCGGCGGAGGACTCGTCGGACAGCGAGCCGGAGCAGGAACCGGGCTCCCCGCAGAAACTCATCCGTAAAGTCTCCACGTCTGGGCAGATCCGCCAGAAGGTGCGTGCGGCGGGCGGGGGCCGCGGGCAGGGCCTCGGGCTCCGTGTACCCTCAGCGCCGCCGGCCGCCCCGGCACGGCCCTCTGGGGGCTGCCCGGGACCCGCCAGGGCTCCGCAGTGGCCGCAGGGTCCGCTCAGAGCCGCCCCTCGGGGAGCGGCCGGCCACCCTGTCCCCCCAATAGCCCCTCAGGGAACTGCCCGCCATTCCCCCCCACAAACCCCTGCTCCTCAGGGACCTGCCCGCGATCCTGCCCCCCCAGACTGCCCCTCAGGGGACCTGTCTGTGATCCTGCCCCCCCAGACTGCCCCTCAGGGGACCTGTCTGTGATCCTGCCCCCCCAAACTGCTCCTCAGGGACCTGTCTGTGATCCTGCCCCCCCAGCAGCCCCTCAGGGACCTTCCTGCGATTCTGCCTCTCCAGCAGCCCCTCAGGGACCTTCCTGCGATCCTGCCCTCCCAGCAGCCCCTCAGGGACCTTCCTGCGATCCTGCCCTCCCAGCAGCCCCTCAGGGACCTTCCTGCGATCCTGCCCTCCCAGCAGCCCCTCAGGGACCTTCCTGCGATCCTGCCCTCCCAGCAGCCCCTCAGGGACCTTCCTGCGATCCTGCCCCCCCAGCAGCCCCTCAGGGGCCCTGTCTGTGATCCTGCCCCCCCAAACTGCTCCTCATCGACCTGCCTGTGATCCTGCCCCCCCCCAACCTGCCCCTCAGGGACCTGTCTGTGATCCTGCCCCTCAGGGACCTGTCTGTGATCCTGCCCCTCAGGGACCCGTCTGTGATCCTGCCCTCCCAACCTGCCCCTCAGGGCCCTGTCTGTGATCCTGCCCCCCCAAACTGCTCCTCATCGACCTGCCTGTGATCCTGCCCCCCCCCAACCTGCCCCTCAGGGACCCGTCTGTGATCCTGCCCCTCAGGGACCCGTCTGTGATCCTGCCCTCCCAACCTGCCCCTCAGGGACCCGTCTGTGATCCTGCCCTCCCAACCTGCCCCTCAGGGTCCTGTCTGTGATCCTGCCCCCCAAACTGCCCCTCAGGGACCTGCCTGTGATCCTGCCCCCCCAACAGCCCCTCAAGGACCTGCTGGCGAGCCCCCCACACTGCTCGTAGGGGCTCTGCTGAAAACCACCACCCCAACAGCTTTTCATGGACTTGCAGTCCTCTGAATGCTCCTCAGGGATACTCATAACAAACTGTTTCTCAGGTCTTTGCTAACACTCACCTCCTAAATGCTGTTCGGGGTCCCTCTCGCTGCCCTTAGACCTCCTGGAATTGCCCTCCCCCTAGCACTTGAACCTCCAGGCTGCCCCTTGGAAACTCTGCAGGAACCTCCTGAACTTACCCTCCCTGCTAGCACAGCTTAGGCCACCTTCTTCCCTAGACTGAGACCTTCCGGGGAGCTTCTCTGCCCCGTCAGTGGTGATCAGTATGCCCTGTTTGATCCCTTTCCTCCCTTGCTCTCTCCCCTTGTAATATTTTCTTGGAGTTATAGAAGTCAAATTTGAGATTCTGCCCCCCAGCACTATCCCCCAGTAGCTGATATTTGAGTTCTACGGACATCCAGTTACTTCCTACCCCCTGAAGCTGCATCTCCCATCTTCTTCCTTTTTTTCCTATATTGGAGTTGCCAGTGAATCCCTTCTCACCTCCCTGTACCTTCCCTGAGGACCCCTGCACAGCCCAGCCACATCTCCCTGAACATTCTGATCTTCCCCATTATCATTTTCCTGCCCCCCTCCTCTGGTCCTGTTGGACATGGCAGAAGTCATTGTCTCACATTCAGAGCCCTTTACTCTGCAAGGTGTAGCCTCCGCTGTTATTCCCCATAGTTGGCATGTGCCTCCTTCAGCATCTTCCCATCATTTCCATGGTTGTATCCCAGTTTTCCCAGTCTAGCACTATGCCATTTTCCTTTTTGTAGCCATAGAGTGATGTTCAGCCTCTCGTCTGGTCAATGACCTTATGATTGTTAGCCTTTGTTTCCAGCTTTTTCTGCCCTGCTTTGCCTCTGCGGTCAGGTAACAATCCTTTCCACCCTGATTCCCTTGGCCCAGTGAGATTTTTACCCTTCTGTGGCTCGTTCTGGAACAATAATGCCATATCCAGGGGCAGTAACAGTATTCTGCAACTAAAACTGTAGTTCTCTGTATTGTTACTGTAAGAGAAGATGTGAAGATTTCCTTCAGCCTTAGGCTAGGAACCACCCACAGGGAGTTGCCCTCTTCTGTACTATTTTTACTATAGCTGCATGATTTTTCTTTGTAGCCATTAAATTCCAGTATAACTCTTGGATTGTTGTGTGATATGTTTCCGCTTAGAAATAGCGGGTTAGTTGTTCTTTAGCCATCACCTTCCTGTAGTCGCTGAAGCATGGGGAAGCACCGTTGCTGCTGCGTGGATGCAGGAGACTGGGTCAGTGCTGATGCTGCTAGCTCAGCATTGCTTATCTTGCATTCATAGCAAAAGAGAGTAAATGTCTCTGCATGATGCGGTGTCTGAAGGGTTCTTTTTTTCATCTGACTAGATTGCCATGCTTTCAGACATACACATATCGTTGTTCTGCTGCTTATAGTCACTTTGCTACATTGTTCCCAGTTCCGAAGAGCACGGTGATTGAATATGTGAGGACTGTGCCCTTGCTTCGTTGCGCCTGGCAGGGATGCTTCCTCCACCTGCCAGTGCTGCCAAAACTGTCGCTCAGTCCTTGAGTGAAGACACTGAGGCTCTGGCTGTGTCAGTGAAGTGGTTCATTTGGCCACAACAGGAAACGGTGAAGCCCTCTAAATGGGTTGATGTTTGGTGTATGAAGCAGATCTCAGCCCTGCTGTAGCACCAGGTGTCCTGATCTGGCCTGTTAATCTGCTATGAAAAAAATAAGCCTTTTGAGATCTTTTCTTGCACACAGGATGCTGGATTTCAGAAATTTGTCTTGCTGGAGATTGGATGAACCTTGTGGTTCCTTAATGCCACTTGAGGGAGGGGTACAATGTGGGAAGGGAGGAAGGATGCTGTAGCCTGACCTTAGTATGTGCATATCTGATAAGAGCTAGGACAGTGACTTTCTTAGTGCTAGAGTGAGAACTCTTGCTTACAGCAGGGTGTTAGGGATGCTAACATAAAAGGTGCACTGGATTTTACTTTTGTTTGAATGTAGGAGAACAAGTCCCCACGTCCCTACTTAATCATTTGTCCTGTTTTACATCACTTCCTGCGTCAGCATGGCTGAAAAAAGCTTAAACAAGCCACTTGTACTACACGAATATAAACATGTTAAGAACAAGGATTATATACAGATACTGGCTACAGTTATTATGCCTCCTGTGTATTAATCTGCAGAAGACCTTCAGCTAAACACTGTCAAATTTTCCAAGTAAGCCCAGGTATTATGATAGCAAGAATTGATTTTTTCTGTTACTCGTTGATGTCTTTTTATTTTACCATCACCTTTTCTGCATGCTGCTGCATATATACTTTTTCCTTGTCCTGAGGGCAAGGAGCAAAGATAACCATGAGTAATCATAGTTCCGATGAGCCTTTGAGGAGCTTGCTTCCTCTGTAAAGGCAGACCTAATTCTGAATTTGTCTACTGAATGACAATGCAGGCTACTGTAAGCTGTAAAAGCTGTTGGACAGGTCTGTCAGAGTGACAATAAGAGATGCAGGCAGACTTTTACTGTGTCCTAAGGATATAAATCTCTCCTAACAGCATCTTTTGCTGTATTTAGCTCAAAACCATGCCTGTAAGTACAATCAAATCGCCGTGGAAGCTTGCTGTCACCACAGCTTGAGTGCAAAGTCTGCTGCAGCCATGGAGTTCCTCTGAATTTACTTGCTTGTCACAGTCACAAACACTTTGAAGACAGGTTTTCCTTCCTCTAGTCCTGTCATTGGTTTTCCCAAGAAACCCTCTTAAGTTAAAAGTGCTTGCTTACAAGACCGTAAAACTCAGTGAACTTGTTTCTGAGCCCACATGTTGCCCACCTGTGTTTGGTTGAAATCCATTGGTGTGGTAAAGCTGTGGGGCAGATAAAATTTTTGCATGTATAGGTGTTGTGATTTTGACATGGAGCGTCTCAAGGCAAATCATAGCTAACACCTGCCTAGCTGAAAAATCTGTCCCTTGGGAAGATACAGGTCAGGGGAAGGAGAAGCGGAAAGCTGTTTGGGAAGTGAAACACTATCTGTTAATGTACTTATTTATTTTTAGTTAGACAGAATTTTTGAGGAAGAGACGAAGGCATAGGGGAAGTACGTTTTGCGATCTCTTAGTGTCTGTTGCTCTGAGGAACGGAAAAAGCTTATATGATTAGGTGTAGCTGGTAGTGTAACTGCTGTTGTCTCAGCTGGCAAAAAATGGAGGCTGCGCAGAGTGCTTGATCAGCCGTTTTGAGACCTGTTGGATTTGTACCAGCATCAGGCTAAATAGTGCAATGTTTTTTGCCCCTCTCAGGGTCCCAGGCTGGTGTTGGTGCTGCTGGAGAAACTGTCTGTCAGCAAAGAGAAAGTATTTTTAAGTGGATGGGAATTTGGAAAGGGTCAAAATAAAAAAAAAGAGCGGGATGGTGTGTGTGAGGAGGGGCGAGAGCAGGAGCCCTGCTCCCACAATCATAAGCAGTGTTGAAGACTCAGTTGGGATTGGCAGAAGTGGTGATATCATCCCAGTTGTCCCTGGCTTGGATGTGGACACAGTGATACCAAAAGTGGTCCTGGCAGGTGAGGGTGTGAAATGGAGGAGCACTGCATCTTTCATTGGCTCTGACAGTAAATCACGTGCCTTCCTTTGCCGCTTGACCTTTCATTGCAAGCATCACATTGCAAATCTCAGAAAGCAGGAGAGCGGATGAACAGGCCATCTTCCCATTCATTCATCAGTTTGGTGTGATTTCCAGCGTGCCACCTTTGGTTTGTTGAGATCTCCGTTTGTTTACCAGACAAGATTTCAGCAGCGTCCTTGGGTGGCATCAGGAGGACTTCTTGTCTAGTGCAGCCTAACTTCTGTTTATTTTTATGAGCAATTTCTCTGTAATATTTTAGGATTTTTATAACCTTTTGTCATTACCTTGAACTTTTTAAGACAAGTTGGCAATATATATTTTGAGTTGCAAGCAGAGCGAGCAGGACTCCAGTCTTTCTGGGATCCTGGAAGCTGTCTAGCACCAGTAGCAGAGATATGTCAGGTTAGTTTATACCAGTTAATTTATACTTAGCTTTATGCAGCAGCGAACAGACTTTGTTCAGGATCTGAACGAGCAAGTTTCCGATTTCTGTGCTGTGTAGCAGCCTGTGGTATAGATAATTTTCACACTATGGGAAGTTCTGATTCTTCTTCTGATTAGTAGCTCTGAGGTCTGAGAGCCACCCTGAACTGTGTAGGCAAGAAAAAACAGGATGAAGCAAAATGTTTCTTTCTACTTGGCTTTGTGAAAGTTTCCAGAGAAGACTAAACTAAGTTCTCCAACATATGGTAGGCAGCATGAGCGACTGAGGAAAGCCTGTTTTGTTCTTGTATTGCCTAATAGATACAATGTCCTTTTTGTAGGTAAAGGAAGTGTTGTTTTTATTTCTGGAGGGCAAATGTTTTAAGATTTTCTGAGGTGAGATCAGAGTGAGGACATGGAGAAGTTTATTGGTTTGATACAAGTACTGAAGTATTATGATATGAATCAATGCCTTTCAGTAAAGAGACAATGTAAAAGAGATGTGCAACAAATGAGGAATTTGGGAATTTATGGCTTAAGTCTTGTTCTGTCTGTGGAAGGGACCTCAAAGTCCATCCAGTTCCAACCACCTTTCCACGGGTAGGGACACCTCCCATTGGATCAGGGTGCTCAAAGCCTCATCCAGCCTCATCCAGCCTGGCCTTGGAACACCTACAGGGATGGGGCAACCATGACTTCCCTGGGCAACCTGTGCCAGTGGCTCCCTACATTTCTTCCCATTATCTCATCTCAGTCTCCCCTCTTTCAGACGAAAACCTTTCCCTCTCATTCTATGCCTGCACTCCCTGAACAAGAGTCCCTCCCCAGCTTTCCTGGAACACCTTTCAATAGTGGAAGGCTGCTCTAAGGTTTCCCTGAAGCTGAACAACCCCAACTCTCTCACCTTGTCCTCATTGTTGTGCTGCCTTCTAACAGGGTGCCTAGAAGAGAATATTTTAGGCACTTCACAGCTCATGCATTAGTGCAGGTAGAACTCTTCACTTAAAAGCGAGTTAATTGTTGCAAAGAGAAGTCCTTGTGATTGACAAACCGAACATCTTGAGCACAGGTTTAAGGCCATGCATTTTCTTGGATTAACATTATGAACGGACTAGTTCCTTCTCTGAGCACTGAGGAGAAAGGTCACATTTCAGGCCAGGGTACATGACTGTAAGAATGTTTCTGCCTCCTAATTCGCTGTATGCTATATTTTGTGTGCTCTTCAGACTCATATGTTCTGACAGGATTTGGGAAGCTTCCCAGTGCTGTTATTACCACTGGTAAGGCTGCCGCACTGCTGCAGAGTTTTGGATGCGATGTGAAAGCGACAGCTGTTACTTCCTTTTAAAAAAACAAAACAAAACAAACCCAAACCCAAAACAAAGCACAAAACCACACGCACTTGTAGCTCTTCTCATCCCTTGTAACTATAGTTCAGGTTCCAGGAACTACAGAGCTAACACTAAACTTTTGCATGTTTTGGGGACATGGATTTACTTTGACCACATTGCTAAAAAGTACATTGCCAGGTTAGAGACAAAAGGAAATGGGTATTAAAGGGGTTTTAGTTTTTTTTTTAATAAAAGTAATTCATGTATTTAGAGTGTTTTCCTCCTACCCAAAACCTGCTATTACAAAAAAATAATAGATATTTTACCTTAGGGAAGTACTGGATTATAAATGAAAGCTGTAAAATGTCAGTCTCCAGATGTCTTGATCAGAAAATCCAGTATACTGTGTAAGACACTGCATAACTTTCTTTATGTACAAATCCAATGTGATTCTTTCTAAAATAGCAGGTATGCTTGCTTAAGAGAAAGCAGAAGTGAGATAAGGAGAGGGTTTTGTATTCCCTATTTCCTTGAAAGCTTGAGGTTTGCACTAGATTGTGCCACAGCAACATCAGAAATTTCAGAGCAAAATACTGTCCTGTGAAAAGCACCTTCCTCGTGGAATATGTTTTTTCAAGTTTTTAAACGCACAAACCATTATTTCAAGAATTTTTATTAACTCTCCACTTAAACAATTTGTTCCCTGCTTTTTCCCCACAAAGTGCTTATTGCTTCTTATATCACTAAGAATTTTTTTGAATGTGTGTTAAAGAAAGAAGATGCTTCTATGTGGTTCTGCAACCCATTGAGGGACAGATCAGCTTCAGGCGGACAGACTGCTGAGGCAGCAGCAGTGTGTCCGCACCAGCTGCTGTCATTCGTGGTCCCTTCTCACATGCTTTTTATATAAATCACTCCAGAAAGCGATGAGCTTATTGTGCATGCCCAGTTCAGTAGAATTGCACCTCTGCAGAAGCAATCCAGTGTTTCCACGGGGTATGGTGCTTACTGTCTGCAGTCCCTGGGCTATGCATGGTCAGGAATATATATTTTATTTTACAGAGGATATGTGAAGCCTTCTGCCTTTCTTTCATCCACAGAGGAAAAAAGTAGCTTGCCTGGCTAAAAGATTACCACTGCTGAGTTAGGTAATTGATTAATGTGCAATTACTTCATTTGGATTTAGAGGAAATCTTTCTGTTTCCTCACGGTCTCATTGCTAAGTTGGAACATTTTACATCTGATACCTGTTCTGATGTTGTGGTTTGGTGTTTTTTAAAAAGAAAATGGCATCTTGATTGCATATGTTTGCATCAAGCACATTGTATTTGATTCTTCCAAGTTTTCATAAATATAGCCATGTAATGTTGTAGTGGGGAGAGGTAGTACCACCTCAGTTTCCCATACCGAGAGCTGAGATACACACTTCTTGTATCAAATGCATGGAATCACACAGGACATTCCCAGGGGAGCCAGGAACTGAGGCAGGCAACGTAAGCTCTGGGATAATGTCTTGACCCATGGGACAGCTGCCTTTGGTGATTCTTGAAAGACAGAAGTGTGGCTAATAAAACAGGGAGGGTGTGTTGCCTGCTTTTCTGAGTGTTCTCTGGCAAGGCAGGTCGGAGCACTCTTTTACAGTGTCAAGATTTGTCACTGAGGTTTTATTAAAAATCAGTATTCTGGGAACTCATGCCAACCCCTTCTGTTCTGTTTAGCTGAAAGTTAACAAAACGGTGTTCCCAAGGCTGTGCTGATCCTCCTTGTTGTTACTGGGGCTGATCAAGATGTCTTGGCATGGTCAGAGGTATTTGCAGGACATTAAAACAGGGAAAATGGAAAAACAAATTAAAAACTTTGGAGTATCCTTTAAAAACTATGTTAGGTGGATGAGGAAAAAAAAACTTAAAAGCATAGGTTGTTTAATACATAAATATGGAAAATCTGATAACGACAATTGTTACAGATGAGAAAAATAAATCTTAAGATACCTTAAGTATTAATTAAGTGGCCGAAGGCCAAAAGCTGCTTTCTGCTCTCTACAGTGTAATCCCATTGGAATACCAGTTGGTGTAAAAGGATCAGGATTTGGCCCTACATCTGCCAGCCACTACCAAATAAGGCTCCTTGCAGGATTCAGTAGCAGAGTTGATGGGGATCCAGACACAGTGGGAGAAAGCTGTCATTCTCTCAGCCTCCTCGACACAAGGGCAAAGGACTCAGTTTTCTTCCCCAAGGTATAACTTTCACTTTCCCGTGTCCTGAAGTTCTCGTACCAGTACTTTCTGCTGGGTTTTCCTTCCTACTTGGCCAAGGTCTGCATGACATTTAGCAGTATGGGAAGGATGGGGTGGTTATGATTGTGAGGATGAGATCCACAGCTGTATTCTGGATGTGCTTTCCCTTATGTTCGTCGTTTTTGTAGTAGCACCGATCATGCCTTCCCAGCCTGATCTTCTTATATCGAATGGCCCTGACATGCCGCTATGGTAAGTGCCTGGCTTGTTCTGCCTGCTGGGGAAGTGGATTCGTGGGCTTAGATGAGCAACAGTGCTTTTTGGAGATAACTTGCCTCTCTCTGAGTGAATAAAAGTGTCATTTAATCTCTGGTGATACAGGCTGTAGCGTTAGAGGGTTCCGCGTCCAAGGCTGTGATTCACAATGAGATTATATTGCTGTGTTTCAGCAGCAGAGCAACGTGCTTCTGGTTAATTTAGGGGACTCTGTGCTCGTGTGTAGCTGTATGATAGGTGTCTCAGAGTTGAAGATTTTACAGCATGTAGTGTGATCTGACATTTTTTGTGTGTGGGGAAGATGCCCTAAGGAATCGATGTAGTTGTATATATGTAATGTGAAATGGTAGAAAAAATAGCATATTTTCATATTTGTCCTTAAATTATCAAGTTCATATTTAATTAGTACACTTTAAAATTTTATTCCGTTCCAAAGTTTTCAGGTAGCTTTTAAGCTGTTGGGTTTTTGGCTTTGCTAATCGCTGTGGATGAATTTGAGCCATATCTTCCGGTTTTGTTATAGCTTACTGGGATGGCTTGAGCTTTGTGCTCAGTTTTCCTCTTTTGATAAATGTGTTTGGGAAGGATGCCTGGAGCCTATGGAAAGCACACCGAGGGCTTAAGCAGTTAGCGTGTCAGGAGTTGTGCAGCTACTAACTCATCCTGAAGCAGAGTGCACTGGTGTGTTTTTCATTCTCTCCTCTAAGTAGCTGACCAGAGTATTCATCTATTTTAAGTACTTTGCTTTGAGCTCTTTGACTGAGCTCATTTTATCAGGGAGCTGTGTGATGATATGCTGGTTCGTTTTATTTCCTTTCTCATATACATAAAACCTCTGTGGCTTTCAAATTTGTTTTTCTTTGTTAATTTGCTTGCTTTTGGTCTACAAGTGCCCCTCCCTTTCAGAAGAGAATAATTCACAATATTAGCAGGAATGTGGTATTGAAAAACCTATTTCCAAGACCTGTTCTTTGTTTATTGGCTGCAGCATTAACTAATGAAGAATGAAGTGTATGAACGTTTATCTGTGCCAAGGCAGATTCTAATGCAAGCCATTTCAGTATTTTATTTGATACAAACTCCTGTTTTCACTGCTAATCTGGAGCATAAGCTTGCACTTCCTGTTGCAGTGAACTGTCAGCTACGCTATCGAGGGATCACTGCATGCTGCTCTGAGTTTTGCTCCTCTTAGCAGTTGCAGAGAGACTGTACCGGGAGCTGTCAGCTGAGCTCGCCCCTAGTCTCTCACTGGGTATGCCAAGTCCAGCTAATTCATCAGAGCTGGAGGCTGGGAAAGAGGGAGGATTGGGAAGATGGCTTTTAGGGGAGATTTTGCAGGCTTTCCCACGTGGTTAACCTGGCATGGATGCTTCCCAGATTATAAAGCATGGGTTATTGAAACAAAATGGTATTTAGCAATGTACGCTAAAAACCCAGGCAGTACCCCCTTCCATCAGTGGAGAGCTTGGCTTCTGGTAGCAGATCATTGACTCACAGCCCTAGCTTCTATTCTGACATTTGTTTCCTGCAGCTGACCTGTGATTTTCTTCTCTTTTTCCCCTCTTCTGGAGTCTTTTTGTTGCAGCAAATTCAGATAATGCTGTGTCCTTATTACATATCTTGTCCTTTTGATACCAGTGACAGAAATCTTAATGCAATTTTCACTTTTGGAAGAGCCAAGTGCATTTAAGGTAGAATTCCCAAACAGGACTATGCAACCTGTGAATTTCTTGTGGTCTCCTGTAGATCAGCATAGCTCTCAGTGTGTCCTGTACTTTACTGATCCAGATTTCCCCCCTCCGAGCTTCCTGGAGTTGATTTCCAGGGTGTGACCGCTGTCTGGTGGAAGGATGTTGCTCTCGGATTAGCTTGTTAACCTCAAGCCTTTTGACCTTTCATGTCTTATTCTACAGGGCTGGTTAGATTTATTCCTGTAGTTTCTTTGTCAGATTTACTGTATTTCATTTGATTTCTAAATAATTATTAGTTCTGTATTTACAGCTACAAAGAGTTTTATGGGATCAGCTACTAGAACTCTTTTACCCCCAGCAAGGTGCAGCACTCTAGATTTGTACCTGCCCTTGCAAGGGAAGGCTGTCTTGCCATTTTTAAGTAACTGCAAATCTACTCCTGGCTTTTTTTTTGTCACAGCTTACCCAAAGTCAGTGACTGGGTGAGGTTGCTTGGTCCCTGGAGAAAAGATGCCTGGCAAGTTCCTTAGTAAGCATATGCTTTTTCATATTGTTTTCTCCTTGTCTGTGCATTTGGTGCTCTCTTTAGTCAGTTATTTGTTGTTTTGCATCAGCATCCTGCTCAAAATTTTATTGTACATAGCAATAAAAACAGTCTGTACCCTGGAGTTTTTACATTCTAAAGACACATGGAAAACAGAGAAATCCAGATATTGAGGAGTTTGGAATTCTTTAATTACCGTTGAGATGATTTTGAATAATTTTGATTCTACTTTGTGTACAGTTCTTTTTCTGCATTGAAAAGAAATACTGGTGGAACAAAATTCTCGTTTCAGATTTGCTGCACTGACTAACTGCCCCTAAGAATATGTCATGATCTCAGCTGTCAAACAGGTTGTATTGTTCTTCCTGTGGCTGTATCGAACACTGTTTGGAGCTGCCCTGTGCCAGAGGATGCCTTCCAGCCTGACAGCTGGGTGCGGTTGGTAGTTGCCTTCAGTCTGGCTGGTAGGGTCTTTTCCAGATTAGGAAATTAGTATATCAAGGGCTCTGCTTCCAAATGGGACAAGAGGCTTAAGCTTCGGGAACAGATGGACTTGTCCTGTGTTTCATGTTGCAAGCAAGAGAAACAGGGATGCCCTCCTAAAGCAGCTGAAATACGACTTGATTCTTCTTAACATTTTCCTGGAATCATTCGCATTATCAGTGCAGAAGGCATTTCGTCTGTGTGAGTTGCTGTGTGATCTCCTGATCTGGGTTACTGGATGCAGAGACACTTCAGATAAGTAATACTGCAACAATACAACTGTGCCTCGCTGGGTTTGTGGATGACTGCTGTTAAACATTTGGATTCTTGTTCTCACAAGGTGAGACTTCATGAGGGGGAAGCACTGAAGCACAAGACTTTCCTGCCCTAAGTCCTTAATTTAAGTCCTCTGGGTTGTTGGAAACCATTCATTTTTGTCAGCTCAGGTTTAGGCCTAAACCCTGCACCCATTTTGACAGGAGAAATCTGAGAACTTGTTGTTTCTCATTCTAAAAGTCAGGTTATACCAGGGATGAGTTAGGGGTAGGGTTGTGTATTGCTTACCATGAACTGAATTTTTTTTCTGCAGGAAGGTGATTTTCTTTGAGGCCAAAGATAAACAGTGAAATGCGAAAAAATTCCTAGGCCCTGCCTTTCAGCTGTCTAATTGTGTTCTTTGCAGAGACACTTAAGATACTCTGCTGTGTGCAGCGTTGCTTTAAATTGTCAGTTTGTGCATTAACCGTTCTTACATTGTCTTGTCATATGGTAAAATGGGGTCACTGTTGAAACTAGTAGGCACATCATTTTAGGCTTGATCCAACAAGATGCTTCATTTTTTCACAGTGTTGTCTGGCCATGGAGTGCCATGCCACAGGACACCATGCTGGAGAGAAACTCAACTGGCTAGAAAGTAGTCCAGGTAGTTCTGTCAGAAACAGGTTTTACATTTGTCCTTAACAGGATGCACATAATCAAACCTCATCATGTTTTTCCTACTTTTCCCATAGGATCCAATATATGATACAAGATAGATTTAATTTTCTTATTTTTGTTATGGAAGCAGTAATTTCACTTGTGTCTTCATAAATTATATGGCTAGTAATCTGATGAGAATAGATCTTCAATTAAAAAGCCACAGAGAGGCTGGTGAGCAGAAATAACTGTTCAGCTCCCCCTTTTTATGTCATTCGATGTCCCTTTGCCGTCAGGTCCTTTCCCCAGTTAATTTTCTTCAGCTGCATTCCTCTGCAAGCAGCAAGTCCTTTGGCTGTAAAATTGAAATAGAGGAGGAGAAAGGCAGCAATGTCTGAATCATTTTATAAAGTCATCTTGATCTTATCTCCAACCCTTTCCGCCCAAACCCACCAAACTCTTTTCTGAGCTGTGTGCCTATAAATAGAACAGCCGCTCTCGTGCAGAGATGGGCAGCTCTGAATCAGAGGCTTGTTTTCTCTGAGCGGTGCGTGCATGCGAGAGCTCGCTGCTCACTGGCCTCTCATGTCTCAGTTATGTAGCTGTGAGGTTTTCTATAGATAGAGGCTGGCAAATGACATAAACTGCTGCCTGGGGTGGGGCAAGGTGACCTTTGGGATTGTTGCCTTTTGGTTAAAAAAAAAACACCCCAGGGTTCTGTTTAGAAGAGGAATGGAGGAATGCACGCCTTGTGCAGAGGTGAGTGAGGCCTGCCGAGGCAAGGGGAACCGGCCAATGCCTGGCACTCGGGAGCCGAGAGTGGCAGGCGGCAGCTATAGGAAGCAGAAGTGGTGTTTTGCTGTGAGTTACTCTTCTGGTGAGCTGAGTGAGAGTTTGAGTGGGCAGAGCACTGCTGGCTGAGCCTGGGGACTGCGGGACTCTGGCTGACCCCAGTTGAAGCATATCTGTGAATAAGCATAGCAGCAGAGCTCTGAAACTGCTCTGAAACAGCAAGCTGCTGTTTTCTGATCAGACTTCTTGATGCCTTTGGGCTTTGCATCCTGGGAGTCTTTCCCAGTATTTTTAATTCCTCTCTGTCTTTGGTTCATGGCTTTGCAGAGTTGAATAGATACTTTCTCTCAGTTTTTAGTTATATATGGTTTTGTCCAAGGAATGTAAAGGATCCCTCCATGTTTCTGTCTTAATCTAGGAAATCTCTTGCCACTTTCCCATTTTGCTGTTGCTTTACATGTCTCTGATGCTCAGGTGCTAGAGGTTAAAGTAACTCATCAAATAGACATGGACACATATTTATATATTCTAGGAAGACTTGGCAGAGTTGGGCAGTGCTGGTTATTCTACTTGGCAGGTGGGAAATAGAGACACGCAGAGTGAAAATTACTTTATTGGGATCTCGTAGAAGGTCTGTGACAAAGTAGGAACCTGAATGCAACTCTCCTGGTTCCAGATGAGTGCCTTCAGCTCCGGCTTCACCTTCGGGCTCACTTCAGCAAGGGATATTGCTGGGTTGGTCTTTGAACTCCATTTTCTTTTACACTGAACTTTTAGATTAAAGTCATGGCTGAGTTTTGGTTTCTCTGTGTAGCAGCAGCTCTGAGTTAGTTTGAAAGCTTATTTCTGGGTATTGCTACAGTGTGTTTAACTTCCAGACCTTAGAACCGCTCCCTGATGCCTTACAGTTTTCTTGAAAGTGTATTCCTACTGCTGTATCCCTGCTGTGGTTTCTGGAAAATGGGTGCCAAGGTCTCTTTCTGAGACCATTTCAAAGGTGTAAGGAGCTGATGAGGGAAACGGCCTATTTATGATCTGAGCTTAGTCTTCAATCATTCATTTGCATTATCTCTTCATTCTGCTGGAAATAACCATGAAGTCTGGTGATTCCCAAGTGAACCAGGCACACAATGTTGATGTTTGCCTGAGTGATGTGAGGTATTTCTGCAGATAGCTTTGTGAAGGAGTGCTGGGAAATGCTGAGGCTTGGGTGTGCTCGCCTCAGTGTCCCCCGGATTCCTGCCCCCAAGGTCAATGATGTTTCTTTTAGAGGAGTCAGGGCAGCTGTCACCCTTTGCTCTCTCCCAGTGTGGTGGAAGAAGGTGTGTAGTGGCTCCCATGGCCAGCAGCTCTCCTTTAGATGTGGGAACCCGTGCTTCCCCATCTGATTTGTGAGCAGAGGCATCACTGTGGTGGTCCAGGCCCTGTGATCTCTTGGGTCAGTTTGAGGATGGCTCAATCCAGCAGGAGAGGAGCATATATTGTCAGACGGATGTTTCTTCCTTATAGTCAGCATTTTTTTCCCAGTGCTATTTGAGGAAACTTTGAGCTTGGCAAGGGCCACCATGTGTGGAAAGTATTAAAATCTGCAGCTGTTTTAAGAAGGAAAGACCTACATTAGAAATATATATAGCATTTTAAAAGCAAGTTTAGTGCTCTGGAAAGGATTTCTAAAATGAACTAAACCCTGTGGATCAGTAAGAGTATTTATTTTGTGCTCTGTAGTAGCCTGGCAGCATACATTTAACCCTGTGAATTAATTGATGCTCATTGGCGATCTGACTCTGTTACAAACCTGAGTTGCTCTGAGACCTCTGGTATGTTAAAGCTGTGTCGTTTTCCTGGCATCAAGACACAGAATAACCCTTCTTACAAGATTGTTGGACCTTTTGTTTCACATGTTTTAACTGTGTGTTTATCTCGTTGAGCTCTCTCAGCAAGAAATAGGTTTCTGGGGGCTGTTTCTTGGGGTGAAAAGGGGGTTCCCATGGTATTGGGGCAGTTCCTAGACAATAACTTGGTGCTGAACCCTCAGGTGCAATTTCTCTGCCTTTTACCTTTCTGAGCTGCAGTTTTTGGGATTATTTTCATGTAGCTGTTGGTATTCAAAATCTGTCCTCATCGAAGGAATCAAATGCATTTGACAAAGTAGAATTAAGTGCATGTGGATTAAATACATACCCCTATGTATGCATAGTATGTGAGTGAGCATATGGGACTGTGTATGCTGGTGTGTCAATCTAGTTATAAAGCAGTTAACCAAAAAAAGAGCCAGTGTGCGTAGACAGTTTTGGCTCTCCAGCCCTGGGAAATGGCAACCAGCCACAGAGCAGAGGCAGGGCCAAGACTCTCTGAAGAATACCAAATGCTGAAGTTGGATGTAGCTCCTCCTTTGCTCTAGTTTCACTCTTTACCCTGCGGGCCTGCAGCTTGCCAGCTCTGTGCCAGTAGATGCTGATAATTTCACCAGGCGGAACTGGAGATAGGGCCAGATACACTGTGGTGTGTTTGTGCTTGTCATCAAATGCCAGTTAAAGGAAAGGCACAGTTACCTGCCAGAATCTGACCTCAGCGACTTTAACTCTTACACTCCCCGACTCATTGTTACTTTGAAATGCTCATTCAATTATAAGTTATTTATCTTTTTTGGTATCGTGATAGCACTGGAGACAAGGATAAAACCGCACCCCGGTGTGGGTTATGCATTGTGACGGTTATATCTTGTTCACTTGCTTATGTTGAATGGATTTGTTAAGCACTTCCAGCAGAGGGCACTAAGATTATGGATCTCAAACTCTATAGTCTTTTTTTTTGGTACTGGCATGTAGTGGGAGAGCATAAAAGATGCCTGTAAATAAAGTGTATGTTTCACCCCTCTCCCCGTCTTGTTTTGTAGACTATCATAAAAGAGGGGATGCTGATGAAACAGACCAGCTCCTTCCAGCGCTGGAAGAGACGATATTTTAAGCTGCGGGGACGAACACTCTACTATGCAAAAACTGCTAAGGTAAGGTCTTGACAATACTTATGGGTCTAGGGGAAGAAAGTCAGTGGTGGAGCTTTCTGAGGCAGATGGATGTCTGTGAGGTGCTTGGCAAGCACCTGCCTTTCAGGTTTTGTAGCTGCTAGAAGGTCCCTATGTTTTTGCCTCATGCTTGGAAATCCTTTTTTTTTTAAGTAAAGCACTGTATGGACCTGTGACAGTGATTTTCCCACATTTTTTTCCACCTTGATTCATTTTAGTAGGGAGTAGGCTCTGAATCAATAGGAGCTGAAAAAGAAGGGAGAAAACATGAATGAAAAGAGGAAATGGAGGAGGCAAGTAAGGCTAGAATTTATCAAATCAGAGTGGCTGTGTATCTGGCTTGGCATGTTTCTAATCAACTAGATATATTCTGTTTCCTTTCACAAGAACAAAGCCTACAATTATTTGTTAAAAAATAGTCCCTTAATAAAAATAAAGTCATCACATTCACTGTCTGCAGACAGGCAAATGCAAGCCACACTCTATGGAACTTGACTTCCGAGTCCTTCATGTTGTTGGTGCTGGGCCTTTCCTTCAGATCACAGAAGGCTGTGATGGAGTGTGCTAGGCAGGCATGTCCCTTTGGGTCTGCTGCTTATAAATTTGGTTCAGTAATTCATTGGAGTTTTGAATTTTTTTCTTTCCAGTCTATTATTTTTGATGAGGTGGATCTGACGGATGCCAGTGTGGCAGAATCCAGCACCAAGAATGTCAACAACAGCTTCACGGTAGGATTTTTTGCATTATTTTCCATTCTTCTTGCATCTTTGCCCTACATCTCTTTTGCAGAGTTTAAAAACATCAGGACAATCTTCACAGCCTCTTTCATTAAAAAAAAAACAAACAAAACCTTTTTTTTCCTTACAGTGATCATAACTTTTCTCCACACACATGGGAAATACCTGGGGTTATAGGTGTAGTGGTAAAACTTTGCATGCAGGGATTTTCTTACCTCTGAGTTAGGAGAGTGGTTGAATCCATTTACACAGTGGGACGGAAAAAATTGTTGTGCTGAGGGAGTTAGGGTTGATGGTGATGCTGATGCTGGAGATCTTACAAAATGAATTTTGTTTTCCCTATGTAAACTTCTTTCTCTGGCTTTATTTGTGTGTGGCTGTATGTGTGTTTATATATCACAGTGGCAAAGCAAAAGAAAGTGCAAGAGAGAGTCCCACAGAAATAACTGGAATTGCTTTAGGATACTTGTTAGATGTGGAATATGTGCTGAATATTTGCAGGCCGGAAACGTGTGATATCACTGCTTTGTTTTCTTCAGGCTTAGTAACTGGAATTAAAAATGATGAGGTGCAGGCATTTCCAAAATTCCATTTTGGGGAAGATGCCTGGTGTGCAAAGAAAAACCATTAACAGCAGCCATGCAGGGTGAGCATCAAGCAGCAGTGTGAGTTTCAGAGTTGGCTGACAGCAGTAATCTCCATGCAATCTCCAAAGGGCTCAGAAGGGAGGAGAGAGGAGGCTGTGTTGGTTTAAAGTGAGGTGAAGGGGGGAGCAATCCAGGTGGAGAGAGGAAGCTGATCCTGCAGCATGGTGACCTGCAGGTGGTGATCAAGGCGTGAGCAGTGTGCCTTGCTGTGTGATGATGCACTGCTGTCAATACCTAGTGAAGGATGCTTCTGTTACGTAGCTGTAGCTTTTTGCTTTGCAGAGCCTATGCAAAGCAGCTGTGGTGGCCACCCTATGTGCAGATGAAACCTCAGCATGTTCTTAAAATCTGAATACACTTAGTGCATCCATAACTGGACAAGTAGGAGGCACATCTTGGTCTGTTAGTAAATATTGATATCAGGTGTCAGTGTGTACGCACAGAAAGGAGGATTCTGCAATGGTTTCAGTACAGGATATATTTTCAAGAATGTGGAGTTATTTACCTGTTAATAAAGCGTTTTTTCTTGGGTATTGCTTCAGTTTTCCCACATGTAAATGAAGACTGATTTTTCAGGTAAGGAAATGTACTGTTACTGTTTCATTTATTATTACAGATGGGAGAGACCTCATCTCCATCAGGGACATGGTGCGTAGGACAGGAGGAAGCAGTGTGTTTGCTTTCTCAGATTTCCTGAGTGAAGAGCTACGTCCATGACTGTGATATCAGGCTCTGCCAGTCCCTACCTCCCCTAGGGCCTAAAAAGCTTAGTATTACCTTTAGACTCAAGTAGCAGATCCGGTTTACCCTGTCTCCAGCTGATCACTGTATCATGAGGCTCAGGGAGACTTCAAGAAAAACATCTCAATTTCTATCTACCTTCTGTCGTGGCTTACCGAGGGATTTGAGTGTGGTTTGCCATGAGCTACAAAGACACTTAGAAAATCAGAAGGCTGCCTAGCCCTGCTGCTGTTTGGTGTGCTGCATCACTGCCATCAGTGCTTTTGATTCCTTGCAGGCTTGCCCTTTTCTCTTGGTTTTCTTTGAAAGCACTGTTTCCCCCCTCTATCTTCCCAGCTCAGTTCCTGTGTAAAATTCAGAGTTTTTTGATGCATTTTATTTTATTCCTGTTTCAATCAGTGGGACTCACTATTGAGTTTTTTATCCTAAACTGGAAACATCCAGCATTTGGTATTGTGTAGCAGAGGCAGTTATTCTGCAGTTTTAGTTTTCTCATTTTCCTCTTGTTTCTGTGTTCTGGATTTACGGAACAGTTTCTTTCTGAGGAAGCTCATCCTCTGTACGGGCATCCATACTACTTAAAGTACAGATTCTGCAGGTCAGGTTGGTTGAACAGTGCTCCTCAGATGCTAACAAAGGAGGCAGGAAACAGAAACACTGGATGAACTACTTAGGATTAATGTGGATCCAATGCAAAGAGGTAATAAGGCATGTCCTGTCAGAGGAATGGTAGAATCATTAAGGTTGGAAAAGACCTCTCGGCTCATCCAGTCCAATCATCAGCCCAACACCACTGTGCCTACTAAACGGTGTCCCAAAGTGCCAAGGCCACACGCTTTTGAACCCCTCCAGGGAAGGAGACTCCACCACTGCTCTGGGCAGCCTCTGTCAGTGCTTCACCACCCTGTCAGTGAAGACATTTTTCCTGATATGCAGTCTAAACCTCCCCGGTGCAACTTGAGGTCATTTCCTCTCATCCTGTCACTTGTTACTTGGCAGAAAAGACCAGCACTCACCTCACCACAACCTCCTATCAGGGAGCTGCAGAGGGTGGTGAGATCTCTCCTCTGCCTCCTCTTCTCCAGGCTGAACAGCCCCAGGTCCCTCAGTCACTTCCAGAGCCCCTGGGCTCCAGCCCTTTCCCCAGCTCCTTTCCCTTCTCTGGACACTCTCCAACCCCTCAGTGTCCTTCTTGTAGGGAGGGGCCCAAAACTGAACCCAGGATTCGAGGGGCAGCCTCACCAGCACCGAGTGCAGGGATACAATCCCTGCCCTGCTCCTGCTGGCCACACCATGGCTGATCCAAGCCAGGATGCTGTTGGCCTTTTTGGCCACCTGGGCCACTGCTGGCTCATATTCAGCCTCTGTCAACCATCACCCCAGGTGCTTTTCTGCCAGGCAGCTTTTCAGCCACTCTTCTCCAAGCTTGGATCGCTGCATGAGGTTGTTGTGTCTCAGGTGCAGGACCTGGCTCTTGGCCTTGTTAAACCTCAGAATTTACCTGGGCCCATCCATCCAGCCTGATCTTTCCAGGAGAAACTGGTGAAGGGGCAGTGAGGAGCACATGAAGGCAGCACCATGAGAGAAGAAAAACAGCGCATGGAGCCAACAAAGGTTTCATTGCATAAACAGAGGAATAAGAGTAAAAATATAGCTACCAGTAAACCTGTGTACGACATTAGTCTGGCAGCTGGTTTGTTTACTGTCAGCAGGCAGGAGAGAGAGAAAATTGAGTATTAAGATGCAGACCTCTTCATCTAAAAAGTCTAGTAGGCTGGGTTGTTTTCAGTCATTGATATAGAACAGGAGAACTGGAAGTTTCTTAGCATTTTTCACTGATTCAAGAAGTTTGCTTCTCGGTTGCTCCGGGAACATTAGAACAAAATACATGAGTTCCATTTTTCAGGCGTGGCATAGTTTTTTCTCTATATCGTGCCAGAAAGCCTGGGTGTTGGAGATACTTCTCTCAAAGTGACTGCTTTACAGATGTTGTGTACCTGAACCATCCAGCATGCCCGTTCTCCCCTACAAAGCCTGAAAGGTTTGGGGGTCACCAGTTGCTCTATTGTCTGTTGCTCAGGCCAAGATTTTGCCACCATGACTATCCTCTCAAATGTCTTTGAAAGGATTTTGTGTCATCTCCTTAGGCCCATTTTTGTCAATGTTCATGTGGTGAACAAGTTCTTACTCTCCAGGCTGGTGTGTTGCCTGAAGATCTGCTCTTTTCTAGAAGGTGCCAGCTGAACTTAGCCTGCTGCCCTCAGTGCAATGGAGTGAGTCCTTATCAGTTCATTGACCCTTTCCTGCCTTGTGCAGGATTTGTAAAGGGGGGAAAAAAGGTCTAAAATATATGATCTTTAATACTAATAAAACGCACCAGCAACAGGAGGGAACCTAGGAAGGACATCCATTCCTTCCAGGTGCATGTTTTGTGTTTCAATGTGAATCTCCCATGGTGTTTTTGTAAGTGTTATCCAGTTACTGCTAGCAAGTGGTGTGGACTTTCACCCTCATTCATGTAACATGGATTGCAACATTCACTTCCCATCCCATCTTATCCAGAGTTTTGAGATCCCATAGCAGAAAACTCCTTTATACGGAGAGAGAAGTGCATGGTTTGATTTCTCTTTCTGATGCTTTAGTGGAAGTGAAGCTGGGTCAGAGCATGTTGTTGAGTGCCAGGAGCCATGCTGTTGACCCCTCCTCCCTAGTTAAAGGCACTTCACTGAAAGAGGTGGAGCTTGATCTCCTGAGCTCCTGTAAACCCTTTTCTGTTGGGAAGTACCTCAGCTCAGCCGCAGGCAGGAAACAGCATATTATTACAGTCGGCGCCTGCCTCTCCACTTCACTGCCGTCAGAAGGAAACTTATCCCAGCTCCTTTTTAAGCAGACAGGTAATTAGCTTGTGGCAAGTGGGACATAGCTCAGAAAGACTGACCACAGAGGGGACTAATCCTGGTAATCGCATGTCAAGCGATCTGTTTGGGCTTTTTTTTTGAGGCAGTAGGCTACTCTGGGCATTAGCTTAGAGGAAGATTGAACGTGAAAGGTAAGAGCAGGAGACCAAGTTTTCTGGACCAAGCATTGAGAAACTTGGTACCTGTGACAGCGTAACAGATCATAAAGAGCTCAGGTTCCTTGGAATAAGTTTGCAACAAGCTCTTACTGTTCAGGTGTTCTCTCCTGTGTGGATTTAAGTAGATAAGTTCTCCAGAATCAGGGTAGAGGGAAGTGTGCCTGAGGTGCTATTGGAAATGCTGCACCCATCAGTTAAGAAATACTGTTTATTAACTGATGATTCACCCTAACCAATGTCACAGGAGAGAGGAAGTACTGAGATTAGAGTAATGCCTTTCTTTCAGAACACTTGAATGGCTGGAGGCAGCAATGGTTGTGGTAGGTTGAGGAACAGGAGGTTGCTGGTGCTCCTGAATGCGATCAGAGGATGCTGTCGTCTCTGAGAAGCAGTATGGATGTCCTTCTCCAGCCGTATGGAAGTCTGAGGTGTGCTACCTTTTCTGTTATTACCTCCTTGTTGCTTAGTACTGCTTTTATTCAGCAGCAAAGATGTCATTTTCTCTCTTGTGGAGTTTTGTGTGACTGTCTGATCTCCTTCAGACTGTATATACTTGCTGTGTTCTCGGGGTCTTATTGACCGCTGTGAAGAAAGAGCATGAATCTTCTTTTAGGGGTAATTAACCTTTCCTAAAAGCACAGGGCAAAGTGCTTGAACTTTTGATAAAGTGCTGAGGATGCTTCCTGATGGGGAGAGTATGTTGTCAGTGTTTGCAAATTCATTTCACAATGAAGTGAAAGTGTCTTTGCCTTTTCTGTGATTTTGTCTCAAATTCAATTATTTGTGGTTTTGCTTTCTATGTGAAAATACAGTGAAGTCTTCTCTGAAGAGTTTGGTTTTGAAAGAGTGACTAGAAGCTATGTGTCAGGCAGAAAGTGCTGCTCGTGTCTGTTGCAGGAGCTGTGTGTTTGTAATGCACTGTTGTAACAAGAGGAACCCGGAAAAGAGGTTACTTGTGCTGGTTTGAAATACAAGCTTCAGGAAAGAGCATGTGACTTATCTTCATAAGGAGAAAGAATATAAGAACTTTTGTTACAAGCTGTTTGCTGAATGTCAGACTGGTACTTAGAGCTTGGGCCAATAGAGGTGGGGAAAATCTTGCACAGATTCCCCAAACTGCCCCGGATGGCCTCAGCCCTTCAAGAAAGGTGGGCTTGAACTGCAGAATCGCTGAGCTTCCTAAGGGAGGAGGAGGGGATTTTCCTCCCCTGCTTCCTCAGCAGGGTGGTGAGGAACCCTGATGAAAGACGTCGGAAGTGGGCAAAAAGACTCAGTGAACTGGGGACATAGTTACACAGGGGAGTCACCAAGTGTCCTGGTTCCTCACCACGCTCCTTTGTATCCAGCCATGGATTGCCTTGTTAATATTTGGAGAAGGGAAAGATTAGAAAAGAGGGTCTGATGAAAGGCATGGCTCTTCTCCCCTCCTTTGTAAATGGTCTTCTCTAAATGGGACAAAATTCGACAGCAAGTTGGGAAGTCAGGCTTTGCTGGGGGTTGTTGTCTCTTCCACACCCGTGAGTGTCCACGTTAAGGAATTGCACACTCTGCCAGTGCTCTTACTCTGTTTGTATTGGCAGCTGCCAGAATTTCCTTTATAAGCAGCTGAAAATATGAGTAAAGCATGAATTGCCATGTCCAGAGCTGCTCTGCTGTTTCTCCCCACTCCCTTCATTAAGTGCTGTTCCGTCCCCATTTCCTGTCAGAACCGCTGCAGTTTCAAAATACTTTGCTATTTTAGTAGTTTGCAATCTGGACTAGAGGGCAATTTTTTCTTCTTGAGAAAGGCCCTCTGGTAAACAGACCATTCCGAGTCAGTGTTAGTCACTGAATACAGTCATTTAAACTCCTTCCATGTCAAGAATTTTTAGGACTCCCTGTCCCGTCTCCAGCAGGAGCTGATCAGCAGTGACTGACTAAAAAGAAAGAAAAGTGGAGAAAAAACATGGAAGAGAATAAGTATGGAAGAAGAGTTAAAGAGTCTGGAAGAAGTTGCTGTGAGTGGAGAGATCTGGCAGTTGCTACTGTGCAACTGTCGTTCTGTTACAGAATGCCCCCCAAATATGCTAGGGGTTTCTGAGAAACTGCTGTGAGAGAAAGACGTCAGACTGAGCTTTGTGCATTTTACTGTGAGACAGGGTAGATAGAGAGCTGGCAAGTGAAGGTGACTGTGGGAGATTTTCTTTCCCTAAAGGGAAGTTTACTGCTTTGAAATTAGTGTCTGTTACTGACCTTGGGCCTGAACTCTGGGAGCTTTGTTTGAGAATGCCTTTGCTCTTTGTAACCTTCATGCCATGTTTGGTGTTTGATCTACCTTCCCGAGCAAGGCTGCAGATTCCACCCCTTCCAGGTGAGGACGCAAAGACAGAACAACCTGTGATAAACAGGAGGCCGTTTGAGAACACCATGGGTTTAGTTTTACATGGGAGCTGCTCTGGAAGAGAAAGACTACTTTTTATGGACTTCTGTCCTTAGATCATTTTGATAGGCAGGGAGAGCCTTGCTTAACAATATTTGCAGAAAGGGGGTCTCCCCAGTTGTGGTACTTGTGGTGGTTTCAGGGTTGTGGTGTGTAAAACAGGACTGGTTTTTGCCTGGTGACCTAGTGTGGAAAGCTATTGAGTTCATCAAGCTGTTTGTTCCCTTCTAGCTATCAGCCTCTTTTCAACACAGCTGAGGTAAGGGGGCTGTGAGGAGCTGTTAGGAACAAAAAGCTGTCAGTAGCAGGTAATTTTCCTACCGTGGAAAAGGTCTTTCATTACTCATCCTGTGATTTATTGGCTGCTGGCCTTGATGTGGATGAGCCCACTGAGAGAACAGCTCTGCCACTGGAGAACATTCCCCTGCCCCTCTGTTCTTCATGGGTTTGCCTCTGTTTGAGGCAGTGAGAAGATTTCTCTGAAATATCCTTTACCTTCCCACATGTGCCGCTCTTTCTGAACTGTGTAGTTCTGTTTGGGAAGTGTGTTTGTGGTAAGACTGTATCCTTTGGAAAATGGATGAAGAAAGGTTGTGGATGTGCATCTGCTGCATGAAGTGGTGGGTGGGTGGATAGTGGAGCTATGCTGAGATGCTCTGGCACAGCAGCCCTATCTGTTCCCATTTGGTGTTGCTCCATTCATGTGGATCTCTAGTGATTGATATGCATGGATTACCAGGACTGGCTGCATTTCACACCTGCTAACAGTGGCAAAGACCTTCTTGCCTGTGCTAGGTTTTTACATCTGTTAAGTGGCTGCAAAAGTCCTAGAATCCTCTCCTTGTCTGTGCTTCTCTTACCAGTTGCCAAGAACAGGAATGCGCGTTGTTTAGGAACAGAGTTTCCAGAAGCATGTTGGAATGTGACCCTGGTATGAGAGATGATCATTTTCCCAGGGAATACTCTGCCTGGTCTGCTTTCCCACTGCAGCATTGGGGAAGATAGGGACTGGGAGAAAGCACAGATGGAGGGTCAGCCTGAGTTGAACTTGATCTGTGGGCACAGTGTAGCAGCAGTAAGTGCCAATGACAGCGCTCAGAGAAGATGCTTTGTAGTGTGCGACGAGGTACCTATCATGAGGTGAATGAACCTAATAACACATAAATGGTCCTAAAGGAGACCACACCACATGCTGCATCTATTTTCCTGTGGAACTAAGCTGTCCTGGATTTTACAGGTGGAAAATTAAGGTTAAACAGCCACATGGAAATAGGGGTTGAAGTACCTGGTGTGGTGTAACCAGAAATTTGGGACTTAGGGCCTTGAGGAAAATTTTGTTATTGCTATTCAAACAAAAAAAAAGGCAGAATTTGGCACAAACAGGAGAATATTAACGACTTGTTTTATTTGGTGGAAATGAGAGTTTCCATAGATGGAAGGTGATCATTTTAGCAGGAAATAAAGATCTTGCACTGTAAAAATAACTATAAAACTGGTGTGTTTCTCCAGTGTCATATGAGAGGCTTCTTTTTTCTTTCCCTTTCAGGGTAGCATCCAGGTTTTGAGGAAAAAGAATTGGTGCAATTCCAGAGAGCTCTAACTGACCTCTACAGTGAGTGAATGGGATTGAATTTATTGACAAAACTGACTGAAAGCTGAATCGCAAACTGGAAGAGGGATGTTGTCGGTGGAGAAAGGCAGGCCTCTGTGCCCCATGAGTCTAAGCACTGATATCCATATTACTTCTCTCTTCCAGGCTATAGAGACCTGCTTCAATCACGCTGACTTGTTGTCTAAGGCTTTGCTGTCCTGATTCTCAGCCCCAGATTTTTTCAAGAGCTGACATCAATGAGACAGGCTTTTAAGATTTTAAGTGTGAAGGGCTGATTTGAATGTGAAACTCATGGTTTCATTTTCCTTTCTTCTGCCTTTTTCAGTCTTCTTTTTAACCTTGTGTATTTGCTGAGGGCGTAGCACTTGCTTGATCCACAGAGTCCGTTTTGCCCTCTGTGAATTCAGCGGTCGTGTTTGAAATGTAGAGTGATGTTCTGGCTTGCAAACCTTGCTGAGGAACACAGACGAGGTGTTTTAATGTACACTGGTGTACATTTAACTACTGTTTCTGCTGGAACAGGAGCTGAAGTAGATGCAATGGCTGGGTCATTGATACAATCTCACCTAGTTTTCCTTCCTGAGTGTTTGGGTTCATGAGACACAAGAGCTAGCTGCAATATTCAAAAGCAGACATAGCAGTTAGCTACAGGTGGTTGATATTTTCCCTGCCTGTACCAGATGTGATCAAGCTGAATCTTTTGCCTGCACCAGCACTGTTCTCACAGTTATTTTATTTTTTCTAATTGCATTCTAGGTCTTTTGAGCTCCAGATATTCCTGCTGTCTTTTTACCCAAGTCATCGTCTCTTTGGGGGATATATGGCTAGCACCTTTGAATTATAAGGCTATATTTGAACAGGATGTGAGTAAAAGGAAGCAGTCAGAATGAGCAGGTGTTCTCATGCACCCACTTTGGCCACTCTGAGAAATGTAACGTATCAGAAAAACTATATTTAGCAAAGTTGTATGTCCCCCCCAACCCCGTCTGCCCCCGCAGCATTTCTCCAGCCAGCTCTGTGATTGGGCCAGTGTGATCTTAACTTGTTTTGGCATCTTTTGTGGTCGCTGAGCACCCCAGATCTACTCTGATAACAAATAGTCCCCATGCATGTTTGGCCAGGCTGTCACTTTTTTTCTGAGATGTTTCTGGGCAGCCAGAAAATGCTGAAGGAGGAAATGAACAAAGATGATGAAGTTGTCTTTTGTGGCAGCAAAACCAACAAGTGAAGTTTCTACTCTGGCTGTTGGGTAGAGAGAGGTTGCTCAGCACAGCAAAACACCAAAGGATGAAGTGTGATTTCTATTTAAAATATGGTCTAATATAAGGAGTCTTTTTCGGACTGCCTTTCTAATCCAATTATTCACAGCTGTTCATTGGGGGAAGGACATCCAGGGACATCCAGTCCATTTTTAGAATGTGAAATGAGGAATTTTCTTTGTTGGCTCTGTTGTTTACCAGCTGGCCTGATACGAAATGTCAGTAAACTGGTGTTAGGATTGGACAAGGGATTGTGGGTCAACATGAGGGGTGGGAGTTCACATCTGGTAAGGGGGCACGTACTGCATAAGGAAGAGACAGAGGAGGAGACAAAGTTGTATTTTGGAGAAGTGTTGGGGAGGATATCAGTATTTACACAAGACAGCTAGTGAATACGTGGCCTTTTTAGATATAGATTTTTTTAAAATTTATATATTTTTAGATTTAGATGAGTGAGCAAGCTTGAAAACAGAGTTCTTTCTGATAGGCTCAAGATGGCTCCTCTGCATAGAGGGCACATAAGTATCTGCAAAGGGTAACCTAGTGTGTAGTTGATTGTCATCATAATACCACAAAAGATATTTCTGGGGTTTAATAAACAGTGAGGACTTTGTAAATTAAGCAATGTCCTGATTTGAAATGTCTTTAAGCCTTCTTGCCATTCCCATCCATCATTATGGCTCTTCAGGACTGACCAGACTGGCAGCTTTTTTATGTATGACTGTTGCTGAGCTTTTTTGCTGGTCCGTGTTAAGTCTCAGTGTGGTGAGCTCTGTGGCACATGGGTTTCTCGGCATCCAGTTCTACTGAGGATTGCAATGTAAAGAACCCCACCCAAAAGTTCAGTAGCTTTTAGAATCTCAAAATTTTATTAGTTTTCAATATTCCCTTTTTAGGAAGAACAAGGACTTTTAATTTACATAATTGCTCATATCTAGATAAAATTCTGAGCTGTTTCAGGGCAGGAACACTCAGAGTTCTGCCAGTTCCCAAACAAGCCAAAATGTATGAGATTATAAATAAAACTTTTTAGTGTGAATTTTTTGACTCCTGGCAAGGCAGCCCTCATCCTAACTCAAGAGCAGTTGGATCAGTGTTTTTGTGCTCTCCATTTATATGAGAACAAGAGGTCACTGGATGACATTACTGCTTTGTAAATTTAGAACAAATAAAAGGAAATGCTTCTTCACCTAGTGCGTCGTCATCCTGTGGAATATACTGTTCCAGGATGTTAGTCAAAAGCTGTAGCCAGACATAAAAAATAGCTGGGCCATGCTCATTTCTCACCACGTTTGCCAACAGGGATAATTCGTGTTCCTGAGTGTCAGCTCATTGCGGCTGTAGGTGAGAGCACACACCCCGAACTCCCTGGCTGGAAAAGGACAGCTTTTCAGGGGGAAGACTGCTGTGGCATCTTTTGGAGATGACAAACATGAACATTTTTTTTGGTGTGAGACGTTAGATTGATCGTCGGTCTCGTCTAGACAGCACGGTGTATGTAACAGCCTTTCTCTCTGTTAGTGTTGTTCAGCGGGTGGGTGTCTGGGATTGAAATTACTGGCCCAAATAGAAAGTGGTAAAAGTGCTTATCCTCCCCTGTGAGTGAAAGCGTGTTTCTGTTACTCTCAGTCCTCACTCAGGACTGGTGTGTGGCGAGCCTGTTGCACACCAGCCTGCACAGGTAAGAGACAGGCGGCTGCCGGCAGTGCAGGGAGAACGGGGGTGTCTTATGCTGCCGAGGTACTGGCTGTCTGCTGTTGTGTGTGTGAGGCTGTTGTGTGGAAAGTGAGATCTGTTGAATCACTCTGCAAAGGAAATATCCTTATTAACATGTTTCTGGATTCCTAATTAACCTCGTTAAAATGTTTAACTATAACACCACTGCATGTTGATCAGAAAACCAGGTTTGTATGGTTTCTTAATTTCCCCCAAGAAATGTAACACCGGTTCCATTAAAATCTTATCTGTCCTCCACAGTGAAGCCTGAATTGTCCCAGATTGTCCTCCTTGGAATAGGAGTGAGGTTTGAGATGGTGTTCTTTTATTTCCCATATCTGATGATAACACTAAATTCTAATGCAAATATTGGTTTAGAACTGACTAATGGAGAAAGCTTGTCATAAATTTGTCTTGCACAAAGTTACATTTTCTTTGCAGTTTTGTAGTTACACAATAGATACCTTATTTTAATTCTATAACTCTTTGTCTGGATGATTTAAGTGTGAAAATCTTCCTAATCTCTTTATTCATCCTTTTGTCTTACAAATTTTACCATTGTTCTTTGAACAGAAGATTGTCCTTTGTGCTGAATGTGGGGATTATTAAGGTGATGGAGGTGCTGTCCTGTACTCCTTCCAGCAGCTGCCATGTGCAGAGAAGTGAGACACAGATGCTTTTGTTTTTGGAGGTTTTTAGACTGTTTATCCTAATTATAATAGCCATGGGCACCAGGGTGTGTTGGGAAATGCTTCTGCTTTTTCTGCTATTTAAGAAATAGAGCAAGAGGGCAGGAATGACTTTGGAGCCTTTAGCAGAGGTATAAATTTAAGAGATGCTTAGGTTCCAGTTCAGTGTCAAGTTACTTACGCAGCAAGCAGTGATGTCAAAATTTGTGGATATGAGCTCGTGGCTCCTGAGCAGGTCTGTCCTTTAGATGTAAACAGACTTAGGTCAATGAAGAGAGTAGGCAGAGTGACTTCTTAAGGTGACTTAAGAAGGAATGGCTGATTTTCTGTATTGGGCAGTTTCTCCAGTCATCCAGGAAGACAGTAGCCTCGGGAATTAATTCTTATCAAAGAAGCGTCTGCATTTCTGTATTTTATGCCAGTATTTTAGATTTCACGTCTTCCGAGGTGGTTTAAACATTATACTGTGTACTTAGCATTTGCTTTTTTTTGCCCCCCAAAAAGGAGAGTAAAATAGGAAAAGAGGCCACACCGAGTAGGATTGTTCTGAAACCGGGATCATGATTATAATTAATTTTACCAACTGTTTTAAATTCTTTTTCCCCACTGCCCAAGAGCGTGTCAGTGGCTTGTTGAATGAACTGGCGGTTCCTTATAAAAACTGGCTGGCTTTAAAGTGATGAAAGGTCCTTGGATGCTTCATCCTAGAATGTCTGGACTTTACATAGGGTACTGTTGTACATATGCAGTTATAGATGTTCTTGGCTTTACTGCCAGAACAAAAATGGGTCCCTGTGCTGTCTGGACAAATTAATGGAACTTGGTCTTACTTCCAGGGAAAAAGCTGCTTCCTCTTAGCAAGATTTCAGAGATGCTGCTTGTCCTTCTCTAATTTCCTGCTGATTTTGTCAGCAGTGCTTCATGCATCATAAAAGGTTCTTCTGGGGTAGCCTTTCTTACATAGCATAGTTTTTGATAGAAATAGAGTTAACCACCCACTTTTCTACTTTTCCAAGGAAAAAGGAAGACTCCTGTGATTACCTTCTTTGGGAATAAGATTTGTCAGAGCTGGAATTGTTTAAAGGAAAAGTCATGGAAAAGGGAAGGAGTTCATCAAAGTTTCATTTTTAGAAAATTGTAAATACTTCTTTCAGTTTGATTACAGTTGATACAGATCAGGTCATTTTGTCTAAAATAGAATGCTCCGTATCAGAACTGTGTTTCTAATATGAGTTGACGGTCCTTGCTTCAACAAGGTATTAAACTCCATTCATTGTCTGCTTAATGTGGCTGGAGCATCCTTTTCTAGTGCATCTGGGTAAAGTTAGTGTTATTGCAGGTGAATGCTGCAATCTGTCACATGAGAAGAAATATTATTTGAAAATTGAGGAGCTTAAAATAAAGCAGAAGCTCACACGTGTCATTTTTGTTGACTTTACGTACATATTTCTCAGTGGGTGTTCTGAGGCACGGCACTTCAACATAAACTAAAAGTCTGATGTTGAAGTTCAGAGGTTTTTATTTTTAATCTGGTTTATGAATCATAGAGAAGTGAGAAATGGTGGAAAATGGTAATTAGCAGGGGTCAGGTATTGTGGGGGTTTGGTGTTCATTAACAACACTTTGATTGCATGCTTGCGAGAGCCACACAGGCTTCATCAACCTGACAAAACCTTAGTTTGTTTCAGTCCATTATTTCAGATATTAGGGTACAATTTGCTGGAAAAACAGATGATGTAGACAATTTTTTCGTGTACAAAATGTTGAGGGACACAGGAGATTATGGGCTGCTGGAAGTTTTTAGAGTTGACATATAAAGAGTAGTCTTTTGGTTTTTATTAATGGTGCTCAACCTTAATGCAGATTTTTTTAAAATCCAGGTCTTTCGAACACTTCAGTATTGGTCTAATTTAAGAAACTAATTCCATGGGAATGAGTGGAGAGATGTGCACAAAGAGACAGTATTGGTACAATAAGATAACTACAGTGGAAGGAAGAAAGACTTTTGTATTAGGAGGAATAAATGTTGGTTGATAGTCAGGCCTGGAGCCCAGCAATTGGCAGGCCTGTGGACAGTGGCCATGGTCCTCTGAAGAGCGAGGAGCTTTTGTTTCTCTCTGCTGCCTCCAGCTGACAAAAGGAGAGAGCGCTGGTGGCAGGCTACACAGAGGCATAGGGGAGCTTCGGCCACCCTGCCTGTCTTCTGCTGCTTTGTTAAAACTGTGGGCTGTTCATTTAATTGTTGACGTTTGCCACCGAGCTGACACAGAGAACCATGTGGCCACTTGGTTTAGCCTCGTGCTGGCAACAAAGAACCACGTGGGCGCTCACTCGTTCCCCGCCCCATGAAATGGGGATGGGAATTGGAAACAAAGAAGACAAAATTCATGGGTTGAAGTAAGAACGGTTTAACAGGGCAGCAAAGGAAGAGAAAATACAACAGCGATAATAACAATAAAAGAATATACAAAAGAAGTGATACACAATGCAAATCACTCACTGCCCAAAAAGCGATTCTCGGTGTGCTCCTGAGCCAGAATTCCCGCCTGTGCTCCATAGAGATAAAGCACTGGCAGTGTTTCTTGTTCAGCCATATGTATATCCAGCTGGATGGATTTCATCTCTGCAAACTGACTTGATTCACCTTGTCCCTCAGCAGTTTCTGCAGCTCCTTGTGCAGGACTGTATGCAGCAGCTTTCCACCTCCGGTGTTTTCCTACCATATGGCCAGACCAGTTGAACAGGGCATGTTGCCTCTCATTTTCTGGTAGTTTATTATACAGTGGGGCCTCTTCAGCACACGTCGCCTGCTCCTCTGCTGATATTCTGAGATCTTTTCCTTCTGGCCAGTCTGTCATCAGTTCCTGATGACTGGGGCTTCCTGTTCGAGCCCAGTGTGGGATCAGTGCAACTGACTCCACACAGCATCACTTGCAGGATGTATAGAGGGGACCCTCTGAACATCCAGCCCAGCCCTGGCAGTCGAGGTGCCGAGAGGAGCTGTGCTTCAGTATCAGCCACCTCCGAGGCAACTTAAACTCCTTCATGTGCTGCCAGTATCTCCTTTTCTGTTGGATTATAGTGGGCCTCAGATCCTCTGTATCCCCAGCTCCAAAACCCTAAGGGTCAACCATAGATTGCGTGCGATTGCTAACAAATTCCGAGGGATGGCACCCGAGGCAATGCTGCATACAAATATGACATCAGTATTATGACAGATAACGTTGTCATATCATAAGCCAGTACACAGTACTGCAAAATTATAATCCTGGTCCCTCTCCCAAAGGTGATGGACAGCACCACAGGGACTACACAGAGCACCTAAGGATTTATATAGCTCAACCATGGGAACAAATACAACACAACGGGGGCCAGCAGCTCTTACACTAAGGTAGTGAATGCTTATAACAAATTATTTTCAAGACACTCTGGGCAAAACTGTTGTTATCCCAACCCTTTGTGTCTTACGTTGGGTGCCAAAAAAGGGCTATTGTAATTTAGGCCAAACCAGCAAGAAAGAATCACATGGCCACTTGCTTGCCCCTTCCCTACCTTCCCACTGGAATGAGGAGGAGAATCAGTGACAGGAGATAATGTTCATGGGTTGGGTTAAGAACGGTTTAATAGGGAAGCAAAAGAAGAGGAAATACAACAACAATAAAAGGATATACAAACCAGGTGATCCACCATGCAAATCACTCACCACCCACCAGCCAACAATTTGCATGCTTCCCATCTGGAATCCCCAGCCACGCTCCCAAACCACTTCAGGAAACCCAGCTGCGAACTTAGCTATGCTCCGCACCCCTCTGCCCAGTAAACTACCCCCTGTATCTACTGGACATGAGGTTGGCCTGGAATGTCTCGTTGGCCAGTTTGGGCAGCTGCTCTGGCTCTGTCCCTTCTCAGCTTCTTTGTGAAAATTAACTCTTTTCCAACAAAACCATGAGGTTAACCCTTTCCCAGCCAGAACCAGGGGATTAACACAGGGCAGGTAATGCATTGGAATTAGCCCAGGGTAGAAATGCACTGAGGACAGCATTTTTAGAGGAAGGCAAACTCACCACAGCCTCTAGCTGCTAGTGGAACCTTTGTTAGAATATCTTTCATGTAATAAACGTAGAACAACCCCTTGGGGAACATAAGCGTTCAAAATACAGTGATTTTGCTTCAAGATTGTTTATTTTCTCACCTCCTCACTTGTCAGGACTCCAAACAGATTTTTAGTCGGATGTTACAGAATATGCTACCTAATTCATTAATTGCTAGAAACTGGTAAATTATGCTGTTAACAAACTGATTTAAAGTTGTTGCCAATTTAAAAAGTCATTAAATACTTAAAAAAAATTATGCAAGGTCTGCATGTGTAATATGTTAACTCCTACTGCTCTGTGCTTGGTTGGTGGTGTGCTGTTATTTGAGTCTGAAAAACTTCTTTACTTGGTTCAGCACTGAGAATAACAGCTAAAATCTCCGGTTCAGTACACTTATGAGGGAATTAAAGTATGTCACGATGGAAGAGAAGCACAGTTGAAAGGCGTAAATAACTTCTGTTGTGCAGCTCATTGCCTCTGAAAATAGCTTCAATGGACTACACTAGTGATAACGTGTTCTCTTACTGTTCTCACTGACGTGCCCAGAATAGACACTATTCACTTTCTCTCACTCTGCAGATTATTACTCCATGTCGAAAGCTCATCCTTTGTGCTGATAACAGAAAAGAGATGGAAGACTGGATTGCAGCACTGAAGACTGTACAAAACCGTGAACATTTTGAGGTAATAGGAAAATGTGTTCCTTTGCACTCTGTGCCTGCTCTCATAAATAACAGCTTGTTTTGAGATTGCAGTCAGCTCCCAGTGAAGTTAATAGAAGTCATTTTTGTTGACTATAATAGGTGTAGCATTAGGCCTTCTGTAAAAACTCTCCCATATACACTGGGATGATTCTCCGAAGAGTCCTTGTGGCTTTATGTGCTCTCCCCTGGCAACTTTGAGAGCGCTTTTCCCGAGTATGGGTAGTGAAACATAGTTCTCCTTCCACTGTCTTTTTGCTCTTCAGTTATCCTCCCTGTCCTAATTCCCACCTTGCCTTCAGTGCATCTCTTCGCTTCCCGGGCTGTAGTTAGACCAGCACTGCCACCAAAAGAAGCTGTTTTTTGTTTTACCCACTCTGATGCTTGTCTCCCTTTTGCTTCGTCCCTTGTCCTGGCACAAGCATTCCTCTGCTGCACAATAAATCAGGTTGGGGAACTTACCTTGCTGAAAACTTAATCCAACAAAAGAATGGGGAAGGGAAAGATCAGCTGCCCAGCTGATAAATTCTCCAGTTCATTTCTCTGTACATGCTTGTAGTGAAACAAGGATGGGAGGTAGGACAGGAACAGGAGTGGAGGTGTGGCTTCTTCTTCAGGTAGTCTCTTCTGGTTTAAAGGTCTTCTTGAGTTACAACTATTGTGTATGAACTCCATGTGGCCTCCTCTTCCCGGGTAAAAGTGTTCTATTTCTGCCTTTCCTGGCTACTGTATGAATATTTGTGTTTTAAGGAAGGAAAGTCCTGTTGCTCTCCTCTAGACTTTGCTGTAATGCATTTATTTTATTAGTCTACCCAGTACAGCATGGACCATTTCTCAGGGATGCATAACTGGTATGCCTGCTCGCATGCTCGGCCAACCTACTGCAATGTGTGTCGGGAGGCGTTATCTGGAGTCACATCACATGGGCTCTCATGTGAAGGTGAGCATGCTGTCTTCTATTCTGTTTTGGGATTGCTGTCTTTATCGTTCAGTGCCAAGTTCCAGAGATAATTTAAGAGGAATGCAAAAAGACGTTGAAAAATGTTGCATAAAAACCTAAGAGCGCTGCAGGTGATGTATGAGGCTGGAGGTCTTTCTGGACCTGATGCTGAAACTCTCTACTGCTGAATCCCTTCAGCTTTGCAGAGAATTTTCCTGCAGAAGTTTAGATCGGGATCTTGGCACTCTGTGAGAGGGTAATAGGTGTGGTGTTGGATGAAATGTTGGATGTGATGTTAATACAACTGATAATTTTTTTCCCATATACCCAAATACTGCCATCCTTATTAAAACAATGCTTCTGAAGTGAACAGGTATGTACTTGTGAAGTACCAGATAGAATATTCATAAGAATAATCATATTTGTAAGAACATCCTTGTGAAGTGCTTGAATGCCAGGAGGTTATTCTTTTTCAGCTTTGGCACAGCAGAAGTGGCTGCCTGCGCACAGCTCACAGCGCTAGCCTGAATTAGGTTACACCCACACTGTGTAGAAGGTTGCAGGAGTGTATGACTGAGTAAATCATGTCAAATTTACCAAGGTGATAACTTAACTTTCTGGCAAGCAACTGGCAAGAGTAACAAGGCAAGAATTAATAGCTAGCTCATCTGACTTAGTATGCCTAGAGCTGATAGTTTTGGCAGGACTAAGAAGGGTAGTGCGTGCCCATGCCTTCTTCTGGAGCCAAATATGGTTACTTGGGAAAGCTTTCACACAGACTTCCATGTTCTGAGGCAGGGTTTATTTATTCTTGTCTTCCTCTCTAGTGTGCAAGTTTAAAGCCCACAAGCGGTGTGCTGTGCGGGCAACCAATAATTGTAAGTGGACGACTCTGGCCTCTATTGGAAAGGACATCATTGAGGATGAAGATGGGGTAGGCATTTATCTTGATTCTTCTGGCCTTATCTCTATGTGGAAGCACTAGCATGTGCTCGACAGCTTTCTTCGCTGTACAAACAGTAGATTCTGCCTTTATGTGTTACCAATGTGGAAAGGGCCTTTACTGTCACAGGATGAGATTCTATGTGAGAAGTCCAGCCCGGGTATTGAAGACTTGTTAATAGGAAGAGGTTCCTGCTAGGGACTGGGGAGCTGGGGTTAAATACTTGGAGTCATGGGGAACCTGGTCTAGGTTTTGGCATAGGAAAGGTAAATGAGGGATTGGAACAGTACCTTCGCATATAGCGCGTTTGATTCAAGTCATTGTTTCCTGGGTAGCCTGGAGTGAGTCACCTGGTATATTTGTGTTTGAGTGTAAAATGCCAAAAGGGATCTGCAGGTATTTTCCAAAACTGCCCTTCCTGTTGTTAAACGGTGCATATAATGACTTACCTCTCTGTATGTCTCAGTGCCATAGAGCATCCTGTGCCCCTGAGCTGTGCTCTGGTAAGTCCATGTTGGTTCTGTCCCTCTGTACCCTTTGCAGATCTCAATGCCACATCAGTGGTTGGAGGGAAACCTGCCTGTGAGTGCCAAATGCACTGTGTGTGATAAAACCTGTGGCAGTGTCTTACGTTTGCAAGACTGGCGCTGCCTTTGGTGTAAAGCCATGGTGAGTAGAATAAATGTGATCATTTCAGTAAAAGGATAGTCTTTGATCAGCTCTGTGGTGTGTTCTGTCAGTGGCATTTAATTAAAATGAGATCTCTAACCATGTTGTCAGTATGTGCCCTGAAGGACTGTATTGTTCTTTCTCCAGATAAACAACCCACAAAAGGGAGAAATTTAGATTTGTGATGAAATGAAGATGCATGAAGTAAGACCTGAAATAAGTATTGGCTTCTCTGCAAGCTCATTTTCTTTTGATAGTGAGTTTTCAGAGAAGAGTCTAATTACACAAGCTACGAATCAATGCCTCAGGCATGGGAAATGTTGGATTTTAAAGAGCCATTATTTGTCATTTCTACAAGTTGAAAAGCTGCAACAAAAAGGATGATTAAGAACACTGAGCTATTTTAATAATAGCAATTCCCTTTCCCGTTGCACTGCATGACCACTGCAGTGATGCAGATCTTGCTGTTTCCAGTTGTCTATAATAGGAGTAAGAGAATTATGACAAAATATGTGTTGATAATATGGGGGGCAGGGGCTCAAACCCCAAGCAAACCCTGTATCTTGCAGTCTTTGTGTACCAGAAATGACTGAAGTGCTGTACTCCTTGTATTTCCTTTTTTGGATAGCTTTATTAATCTCTTCTCTTACTTCTTACATCCCTCATGTCTCCCTGCTTTGTTTTTTGCTTTCTTGTTTTCTTGTATCCCCAACATTTTCTGTTGTTGCTACTTTTGACCTCTCTACGGAAGCTATGATTTTGAAAGCAGAATGAGCCTGGAGGGTCTTCAAGACACATCATCTGTTATCTGGTCCTCTCGGCACTCAAAGTACTAGTCTCATAAATTCTAATGGCAGGAAATGTACATACTAATGGAAAGAGGAGAATTAGTGGAAGACTCCGATTAGATCATTCTTAAAATAACTTTATTGATTGACACTTCCTTGGATTCTCCCCACCTTCCTTTCTTACTCTTCCTTTACAGCCTCTTGTTGGGTGGCTTTAGGAGTGATACCGTGGTGCCCAAATGAGTCTGAATGAATGTTTTTTGGTGGTGTTTTCAGGTACACACAGCATGTAAAGAGTTGTTGCCAAACAAGTGCCCTCTTGGACTGTGCAAAGTATCTGTCATTCCTCCTACTGCTCTTAACAGCATTGATTCCGATGGTAAGTAGCACGTCCTCTGTCCTCGTCTCAGTCCCAGTCCCTTCAGCTAACACTGTTAATGTCAGAATCTCTCAGCTGTCAGTTCTGGTTGTGGTGCTGCTGAAATCTCTAACTGGAAGATCTTGCTGAAGTACAGCAATGAATGGTTTGCTTTGCTTTCACATTCAGTTTATTACCCTGTAACATCAGTATTTTCTGAGCTGCAGCTGTTAAAATTTATTGAGAACAACTGTATTGCAGAAGCAGTTTGGGAAGGCTGGGAAAGCTGAGATTTTTGGCATACTGCTACGTGTGACATTGGGCAGCACGAGGTGTGGGTTGTGCCGGATTCAGGGCTGTGTGCATTTGACATTTACCCAGTGGGTGCCATAAGCACAAGGGGAGTATCAGCTTCTTCATAGCTCTCTTGGGATTTGCTGTATTGGCTCTTTTCTTACTCCGTCTCCATGCTTCACATCTCTTGGCTTTTCCTTCCTCTCCCTTCTCTTTCCCTGACAGGTTTCTGGAAAGCTACTTGTCCCCCTTCTTGCACAAGCCCTTTGTTGGTCTTTGTCAACTCCAAAAGCGGAGACAACCAGGGCGTAAAATTTCTGCGAAGATTCAAACAGCTGCTGAATCCAGCCCAGGTGTTTGACCTCATGAATGGAGGACCTCATCTGGGGTAAGCAGATATTGTATGGAAGCACATGTTCCGTGTAAACACTGGAAAAGTACGAGTGATATATGTGATTATAAAGTCATCCTCAAATATAACAAGAAACCTGTTCCTTGGAGAAAACCAAATCTTACAGTGACCCATATTCATTGCGAAATCAGAGTCTACTTGAAGTAAAACTGCCATGTTTACTACCTAGATTGGAATTGTTTATCATTTATTTGCATAACAGCTGATTGCTCTTCTCTCTTGCTTTTTTCTTCCCTTCTTTGTAGTTTACGCTTATTCCAGAAATTTGACACTTTCCGGATTCTGGTTTGCGGTGGGGACGGAAGCGTTGGCTGGGTTCTCTCCGAAATCGATAGCCTCAATCTACACAAGCAGGTACCTGTGCAGTGAGCTTGGTTGGATGAAAGAATGAAGCAGTAGCAACAGCATAGGTTGCAGAGGACTTTCTTTGATCATACAGATGTAGTTTGCCCCAGGAGTAAAGCTGGCAAAAGCCTTCCACAGCAGTGCTCTTGCAGTAGTTTTCTGCAAGTCACAGCACTGGACTCATTATTCCTATCTCCAGTGCTCCTCCACGACTCCTTTCAAGGTCCAGCTTTTGGAGTAGCTCAGAGTTATTCCTGCTCCATTGCAGGGGGAGACTTATACTCAGAAAGGGCTGCAGTTAGAAAACTGGGAGTTCCTAAAGGGTTATACTCCTCGTCTGTTGCCTTCAATTCTCGTGGTGTAGTTTCTGAGTCTTGGGATAGACAGAAACTTCGTTGGAGCAGAGGTGTCAGACAGTGTTCAGTTTGTTTCCATTTTGTCTTGGAGCTGTCTATGCTGATTTTACAGAAGAAGCAATAGCACCACCTGATGGTTAAACAAATGGATCTGTAGAGGAGGTTACTTTTAGTGAAGTTCTCCTTGAGGTGGTAGCTGTGTTACACTCCTCTCTCAATTAACAACAAAAAAGTAGAGGAAGCTTTTCCTTACTTACATGCTTTTCTGGCTACTTTTCCTGTCCAGTTTCTTTCTTCTCATGCTGTTTCGCAGTGATTGGTTTGTGTAAAGAGTCTCTCATGCTGCTTGTGGCTGTTTGTGGCTTGTGTTTTCCCATTTGACTATCAGATTTGCTTTCCTTTTCTGTAATGCAGTGCCAGCTGGGAGTGCTGCCCTTGGGAACAGGGAATGACCTTGCCCGTGTGTTAGGCTGGGGGTCTGCTTGTGATGATGATACCCAGCTCCCGCAGATCCTGGAGAAGCTGGAGAGGGCCAGTACCAAAATGCTGGACAGGTGAGTAACCATCACGAACATCATCCCCTTGCTCAAGGGTTGTGTAGAATTATCCTTCCAGGAGAACTGGGCAGTTCTAGATTCTGCCCTGCTGCTGGATTTGTTACTGATGCCAGTTAACATTTTTGCTTTGATAATCCTCCATCACATTTTAGCAACAAAAGGTAGCCTGGCTTTCTGTGTCACTGCTGCAGAATAATAACAAGTGAAATTGGCTGATGTTCAGTGTCCTCCGTTGTGTTCCAGAGCTTTCATCAGTTGAATTTGAGAGCCTTACAGTCAGGATAATTTTTTAAGCTATTGTTTTTCTTGGTAAATTTGAACCTATTTATCTGAAGTTTGACTTAGAAATGGACTTCTCTACCCCTAGTATTGATATTGCCTGTATGTCTTTGTACATTTAAAAATGCTTCTTGTCTTTAGAGTTCCATCTTGGCATCTCTTATGTTGAATCAAGTGATGCCAGTAGAATTTTTAGAAGAGAAAGAGGAAGCACAGAGAAGTTCCTTGTGCTGTAGAATGCTCGTTCATAGCGTCTCACTCTTCCCCCATTTGAGCCCCTTTGCAGTTCCATTGCAGCCCTACAGCTTCCTTACATCAGTGATGCCCCTGCCAAAGTACAATTTGTTCTGCTTGAGGTTCTAACCTGTTACATCCTTTGGATAAAGGAGGAAACCATCTGCCTTGTAGTGACAGCTATGATGTCTCCATTTCAACAGGTGGAGCATCATGGTGTACGAAACTAAACTCCCTCGCCAGGCCTCCACGTCCACAGTCACTGAAGATTTCAGTGAGGATTCTGAGGTACTTCCTGGGATGCAGAGGGCAAGGGAGGGGGAGCAATGACCTTAGAAAAGACAAGATGGGAGCCAGTGGTTGAGTTCAGCTGGAGCAGGCCTGAGCTATGACTTAGGTGAAGCAGGAGCTGCGAAGTCAGTGAAGTCTTATGGAGAAGGATAGAGAGTGGGTTACCAGTGTCAGCAACATAACGGGGGGTGAGAGGGAAATGCTTTGGAACAGGACAGAGGAAATGGTTGACTTTTATCTGCTGTCATGACATCATGTTGTTGAAACTGTGGAAAACTGTGCAGCAGTCATAAGAACTGTAAAAACCCAGTCCATAGATCCATAGGTAATCCAATAGTCTAAGAACTGCACTGCTGATGATGTCTAGGTTCAGATTTAGTTTCTTCATAATTTTCAGATCTTCAATGGGTAACTGAGCCCTGGACTGCAGAACTTTTCCCGGGCAAAAAGAACCTGTGGAATGATGAGTACTCTGTGCGCGCGAGGGTTACACAGCATATGTTGTAATGCTGGGAGGCAGCCCCTCAATGGCTTGTTTCTGACTCTCACCAGGTGCAGAAGATTCTCTTCTATGAAGACTCCGTGGCTGCTCATTTGTCCAAAATTTTGACTTCTGACCAACACTCAGTGGTGATCTCCTCAGCCAAGTGAGTACTTAGAGGACAACTGCTATAGGTGAAAGTTGCACTGTGACAATCCCAAGACAATCCTTGTATGACTGTTTTCACTGCCTTCTTTGCCTAGGGTGCTTTGTGAGACAGTGAAGGATTTTGTGGCTCGAGTAGGAAAAGCCTATGAGAAGGCAACAGAAAGCTCAGAGGAATCAGAGGTCATGGCCAGAAAGGTAAAATTGAAAAATTTGTATGGCTTTCTACTTCTGAAATGGAAAACTCCTCTGTTTTCAGAGAGCTAGGACAGCAGCAGTTCAGCAAGCACTGAAAGAATGAGCTACTCAACCTATTGTTAGTTCTGTCTAAGAGTTCTTCTTTGCCTTGTAGTGCTCTGTCCTGAAGGAGAAGCTGGACTCACTGTTGAAGACACTGAATGATGAATCTCAAGCATCCTCATCTCTGCCAAACCCTCCTCCCACCATCGCAGAGGAAACCGAAGATGGTGATGGTTCGGGCAGTGCTTGTGATTCCTCTAGTGACCGGTCAGTGGGCTCATCGTGTACTGCACGGCCCCAGATATTTCGCCCCCGGGAACAGCTGATGTTGAGAGCCAACAGCTTGAAAAAAGCCATTCGCCAGATAATAGAGCATGCAGAGAAAGGTAACTGGTTAGGAGTCCTGCTTGTGGCTTGTTGCTGCTGTAGGAAGTCACTGCCCTCCCACACTCTGTTCATTTGCATTTCCTGTCTGTCCCCACCCATACCGCAGTTGTGTCAGCTCTTTGTGTGGCCTGGCTGTAAAACAGATCTGAAAATACTTGGGAAGAAAATATTTCAAGTATTTTAACTTGGATTGTTTCAGCAATCTTTTTATAGTGCAGCCCAGCAAAACAGTGCAGTGGTTACAATTGCAGGAGAGGGCAGGAGCTTCTTAGACTGGCTTTGTCACTGGGAAAATGTTGCAGTACTGCAACTTGATGCATATCAGTTCTGTTCCGATGTAACTCCCTAGGCAGGTGACCCTCTTCTCCACATCTTGACCCTTACCTCTCTCCAGCCACTCACATCCATAGCTCAAAGTTTCATTTCCTTCGAAAGGCGTCAGTCTCCCAGATGTTAGTCATAAACTCAGTGGTTTAACTTAGACCAAAGGAAGTACTTAACAACTTATTACTGGAGATTAAAGCATCCAAGCTGCAGATGTGGTGTCTACACACACCTCAGTGTGCGCTAAGAACAACCATGCAGGCAGTTACAGATCATGGCAACATTGCCTGGATTTCCAGCGCTGCAATGTTGCATGCAGCCTGTCCTGAAGGTGCAGCTGCACAGGCTGATGGGAGTTGAGCAAACAGCCTGCTGCTAGTGGAGTAGAGGTCTTGACCTCACTCACTTTGCTGCTGCTGACCTTATACCAGTCTGATGTTTGTTGGAGTTCTTTTGAAGCCAAACCGATTTGCTTAATCCAGCAAGAACAGTTTCTGTTTCTGCTGGGCTTGCGGGTAGGATTGGATTGCCTTGTGGGTAGTTTTGGTGAACTCCACACTCAGCACAAGGGAGGGGAAGGGGACTGAGAGAAAGGAGGCTCGTCCTCCTGCAAAGGCAATGAGCTGGTAGATCAGCTCAGGGCTGTTCACAGAGCTGTGCCCTGTAAGGGGTTGCTGGGGAGGACGGCCGACTGATCACATGCAAAGGAAGTTTTGATTTCTTTAGGCAATATACTGGCATTTAATTCTTACCAGCTCTCTGGAAAACTCCAGTTACTTTTCAAATGTATTTGTTCAGCTTCTCCATACTGTTTTTCTTCTTCCAAATTCTGTGATCTGATTCTTTCCTTTGTTTGTATGGTTTTTTACCAACTGCTGTTTTCTTCCTCCTAATTTATGTGTGTCTAAGTGCCCTGTTCAAGTGGCTTATCCTATTGCCCCAGTAGAGATTAAGCAAAAAGAAAATTCATTAAATTTGTAATTTAATGTCCATCTGGTTAGAATTTCTAGTAACATCTAAATACAAATAAATGAAAGCCCATCACCTGAAGCACGGTTTACATCTCTGGAAGCCAGAGTACCTCTCGCGTTAAAGGTGGGGTCTCCTATTTAGAGCCTCACTGCTAAAGAGCTCAGCCAAGAAAACAACCTAGTTCCAAAAGCTCTCCAGAGCGGAGCTTAGTTGAGACAAATGGTATAGGAAAGCTTTTAGTTATTCTTGTTTTTTCCTTTATGGAATTGGGGCATTTAGAGTCCCATGCTATTGTTATTTACATCAGTGGGATATGTTTCTCTCTAGAAGAGCTGTGAGGCACTTACCTGCTTTCTCTCTCTCCCTACAGCTGTAGATGAGCAGAACGCCCAGACCCAGGAGCAAGAGGGCTTTCTCCTTAGTCTCTCAGCATCTGAAGAGGGCAAGGAGCTGAGGAACGAGGATAAAATCTCCCTGCAGTCATCACACAGCAGCAGCTATGGAATGTCCAAAGGGAGGAGCCAGCGGAAAGGTACTGCTTCAGGGCTGTTACCATGCAGATCTTGCCTGTGAATTACAGTTATGTTAGCTGTAAAATATTAGGAAGGTGTTAGGTGTATTGTACCTTCCTTACATTACCTTATATGATTATTATATACCTTCCAAGTTCTGTTTTTCTCTAATTTTGGAATGATTCCTCTTCAGATGCCAGGCCTTGCACATTTCTGTGCTCTAGCCTGTGCATCATACACCCCACTTTTCACAACGTCTTTGATGGCTGGTCTATGATCTTAGCATATGGAGCCTAGGATTCAGAAATCTTCTTGCACCTTAGCCAGTAATCTGGGTTCTTTTGGCTTTCAGTGCTTGGACAAGGACGGTCTTGAGCATTTTTCATGTCATCTACCTGATGACGCTTCCCTGTAAGCCACTGCCATCCTTTGCAGATGACAGAGAATGGAAGCCTGTTTGCTTTAATAACTGTGTTATGTGAGTAATTTGTTAGAGATTTCTGATCACTGCAAATATATTTGGAACCTATCTGAGTATTGATTGGGAGCCAAATACCCTGTCTGTTGTGCTGCTGGCACCAGCTTCTTCTCATCTCCATTTCTAATATTTGCATGTGGTATTTTGGTACCTCAAATCTCTGGGTTTGTCTGGTTGCACATAAGCCACATCTTTGTCTCTTAGCGACTGGTTCTGTCAGCTCTTTGTTTTATGGTAGCTAGAGTGTTTTGCTGTTGAGTGATTCCTAACCTGGTCTTGCTGTTTGGGCTGCACTGCTGTGTGCTGGTCTGGATAACAGCATTATGTCTGTCAATAAACCTATTTGCTTTGTGTTTTACAGTGTCCAAATCTCCTTGCGAAAGACTAATAAACAAAGGAAGTTTGTCTCTGGGCAGCTCTGCATCTCTTCCTCCCCAGACAGGAAACCGGGACAACTTGCCAATGCTGAACACAAAAATCCTCTACCCAAGTAAGTGTAACACCCACCACGTCCCACTGAGGCAACCATCTGGAGTATGGGTGACAGCAGTGCAGGCTGCAGTCTCCACATGGAAACATGGAATTGTCCTGCCTGATGTCCTTTGTGCCAGGTCCACTTAGAGAGAAATCCCTTTGTTGAGTAACTTTCCACTAAGGCTGAAAAGTGGAGACTTGGAGGGAGCTGAAATAGTTTCCAGTTGTAGCTGAGTCGTAGACACAGATTTGTATTAATTAACACTATGCAGTGGCAGAATAGAGATGCCAATTGCAAGGAGAAGCTGAGCTCAAAGTGACCGTGAGGAAGCTGATTGGATCCTGCTTAGAGAGCTTTCTGACGAGTGGCAGCCACAGACTGGGAGACCAGTGGCTTCGTGTGAATACTGAAATCACTGGAGGTGCACGGACCCACCAGAATTCCCACATCTTGTGTAGCAACTTCTCCCCATGACCATGGTGCTGTCCTTCCACCTCTTCCCCCATATTACTTGTCCAAAATGTTTCTTCTGGAAGCAGGTGATCTCTTTTCTGATAAAGCTGCTCTTTGTGGGTCACCAACTAATAATTTTGAAGCAGGAGGCATCAACTCTTGAGCAACCTGGAGAAAACTTCAGTCCTACTCCTGTCTCCACTCATTGCAGCAAGGATGTTGCACGTCTTACCCTGGAACAAAAAAGCTACTGCAGTGAATGCACTCCTGTTTCCCATTTCCAACTGTCTGTACAACTGTGCTGCTGGCCTTGGGTGATACCCTGTGGGTCAAAAGCCTTGCAGACAGCCCCAGGAAACCCTTCTGCTTATCCAGAGCACCAGCCTCCTTGAATGGAAGAAGGCACTATTGCTATTGCTTTCCACAGTGAATGACAGAGTTAATATATTCTGCCCCTTTGCCTTGCCCCTGAGATTGAAGTTACCTGGTTTCTGCTTATTATTAGTCACACTCTTTCCTCTGGTCACTTTTCCCACAGATATCCGTGCTGGCATGTCTGGTTCTTTGCCTGGGAGCTCTGTCATCAGTCGATTGTTGATCCATGCTGATCCCTTTAACTCTGAGCCTGAAAATCTGTGAGTGTTCCCTGGAGGTGGAAGGGAGGGAGGGGGCATTTAATAAATGGACCTCGGCAGAGAAGCAGATTGTTTACAGAGCTGAGTAATGGACTGCAGCACCCCCGAGTTATGTAAATGAGTTCATATGCTGGGTGCCAGTCAGGATCAGCTTATCTGCTTCATGTGATGGGCAGTGACACATCTGACTCATGGTGATAGATTTTTAGGTTTTGGGTGAGAATGAAGACTAGATCAGTCTTCTCCCTACACTCAGAGATGGCTCCAGCTTCTAGTTCGTAGGCACCACCCTTACAACATGGAAGCCCAGCAAAGACCATGGGCAGGCCACAACAGTTGGGAAATGTGATGTGAAGACTTTCTCAGGCTGTTTCTGCCAAACCGTTTAACAGTAAAAATCCAGCAATACAGACTTCAAGTCTTTTTCATGAGGTTCAGCACCCATGAGATGGGTGACACTTTAGAGGTGGGTAGCACCTAGTATGTACACACACACACGTATCTCTAAAAGCAAAGCTCATCACTAATGTTTTGTGAGACCTTTTACACAAGAGCAGTGACCAACAATATAGCTTTTGGTAAATAAACAGTAGTCGTCTGAGTATGTGTCTGTTGCAAGGGCAAGAAATCCTCTGCAAGTCTTGCAGCTGTGAATTCTTACAGAGGCAGGCTGCAGGCCAGGGACCTCTGCTGAAGAGCATTTTTATGGTATCCCTTGTGGGTGGTAGGCAGTTTCCAGAAGTGCTTATTAGAGCACGTTTGCACATAGCCTTCTCATTCTTCGCCTTTCTATGCAAGAGAATTATGAAGTGGCCAAAGGGGACATGAGGGATGTGTACCAAATGGTATGTAGATTTAGGAATGGGAGTTTTGTTCTTTTGTTTGGCAGTGAATGTTACACAGAGAAATGTGTCATGAATAATTACTTCGGGATTGGGCTGGATGCAAAGATTTCTTTGGACTTCAACAACAAACGTGATGAGCACCCAGAGAAATGCAGGTAAGTTTGGCTTTGGCTGATCTTTGGCTGTGCAATTTTGAAGCCAATTGTTTACAAGTTTGCTGAATAGGTATATTGTCAGTGTTGTCTGCAGAATCTTCCTTCGAAGCTTGAAATCAGGGTGGAGGAGATGAGCTACTGGTTTATTACTGATTTGTTGTGCTGTTGCAGCTGGTATAAGATCTTTGAGTAGCTGCTGCAGTGTGGTTTTAGTGCGTTGCTTCTGTTTACTTCATAATCTCACAAGATTTTTCTGGTGGGCTTGCCATTCAGCTATGAGAGAATCTCAGCTCAGCTCTAAGTGCCACGGAGGCTGATTGCAGCCTTGGTCCTATCTTAATACAAACCACAGGTTTGGGCCTTTTGAATACCTGGGAGGCTACAGGATGGGATTGGTACATTTGCTGTGCTTGAGCTGCAAAACACTGTTGTCCTAGTGTAAAAGATTGACGAGATCTGTGCTGGGGGAATCTGTGTGTTTCTGCTATTGTGTGTTGCTCAGTCATCCTCAGTTCCTACCTGACATTTATTTAAAGGGAGTAGTTTCCTAGCATGTGCAATGACCATTTTGACCACTTGACCCTTTTGGAAGCAAAGCGCTTTTGTGTTTTAAGATGTAGGAGGTGCCATTTTAATGTGGGGTTTTTTTATCCATCTAAGTGGAAAGGTAAATGCCTAGGTTAACTTTTTCTACTTTGATTTGCCTCTTAGAAGTCGTACTAAAAACATGATGTGGTACGGAGTATTGGGGACCAAGGAGCTGCTACACAGAACGTATAAAAACCTGGAACAGAAAGTCTTGCTGGAGGTGAGTATCCTCCTAAAACTGCCTTCTGCCAGAGGAGAAGTGGTTCATGAGACACGAATGGATATGTTCTGCTCCATTAGGTCAAGCATAAATTAGAAGAAACCTGAATGAATTTACTACTAAACTGTGCAGGCTGGTTTGTGTTCTTAGCCAGAGGTGCTCTGGCCGGAGGGGCTCTCTCCTGGTGTGCTGAAAGCAATGGTAACTTCTTTTCTGTGTAGTGTGATGGGAGGCCAATCCCTTTGCCCAGTCTCCAGGGAATCGCCGTACTCAACATTCCCAGCTATGCAGGAGGCACCAACTTCTGGGGAGGAACCAAGGAAGATGATGTGAGTATTCTCTAAGGGAAACCAGGAAATGTTTTTACTTCTGTTGCTTCTGGAGTCAGAGCCCCTGAAAATGGTGCTTGGGAGAAGAGGCAAGGGCCGGTCTCCATATTCTTCCTCTGTGAAGTGGACAGGATGCTTAAGTCCCAGCTCCAGCAGCTTTACACTCAAGCAGTCTGTAGTGATTCAGAAGAAATACAGATGTTGTCTGAGCATTTAGACTTCCAGGAAATTCTTTAGGTTGACCTTCTCTTCCCAAACTGCTTGAGAAATAAAGCCCCTTGAAGACAAAGGGAGTTAAATCCAGTCAGAAACATTATATTATTTGAGACAAGAAAGTGCCTACTCTCATAAAAATAGTTATTGCCTTTGTGTTAGCTGCCACTGGAAGCACAGTGGGAATATCAAGGCTCCTTTTCCTCCCTAATAGCTCACTGCAAATCTGCACCTTCTAGCGTTGTCTTTAATTTTATACAGATTAAAAAGCACAATTGGAAACTGACTTCCACCAGCGGGAGGTAAAGGAAACGTCTCCCTCAGAACTGTATGTCAACTGAATTGTCTCTCCCTTCTATCTGGCTAGACATTTACAGCTCCCTCTTTTGATGACAAGATTTTGGAGGTGGTCGCAGTGTTTGGGAGCATGCAGATGGCAGTGTCACGAGTGATCAACCTACAGCATCACCGAATCGCACAGGTATCAACTGCTTTTGAGCTCTTCTTGCCTCCCCCATATCCATCTTGTGATGTTTTTCCCAGTTTCAGTCCATAAAGCCCTCCTTTTTGCTCTCTCTTACCCGTGGGAAGAGCGTCCGCCAGGGTGAAAATGAGTACAACCAGGGGCAATTTGGGCATGGAATTGTTTCATTGTGGGTATGATTTACACTGTCAGTTCAAATACAAATTATTCCAAAGACACAGCAAATGTTCCCTGCGGCACGAGGGCAAGGTGTTCCCTGCCACCCAGGTACGTGTGCCTCCATGAGCACCAAAGCTGCAGTACCCGGGGAAGTGCTTTGGAAAGAAAGAGAATGACTCTTGCTTTTGGAAAACCAGCGTTTTGGAGCTTCTCTGACACAATCCCTTCTTCCAGTGTCGGACGGTGAAGATAGCGATCCTGGGAGAAGAAGGAGTTCCTGTGCAGGTGGATGGAGAAGCCTGGATCCAGCCTCCAGGTTATATTTGGATTGTTCATAAGAACAGAGCGCAGACCCTCACCCGAGACAGGGTAAGAGCAGCCTCACATGCACTTTGGAGTACACAAGTGGTTTACAAAGAAGGCGCTGTCTCTGGTAGGCGAATGGTGGATTTTGCTAGTCTGGCCCTCAGAATTGGCCTAGAAATTTTGGCTAAAATTAGACTTAAGCAGAAATTAAGCCAAGGCAAGCATGTGGCTTGGAAAACTTCAGCCCAGACAGCTGTTTACTAAAGTTGTAAGCAGCTGAACAACTGGGTACTGCAATGAATGGTGTCTTTACCAGATCTACGTATTTTACAGGCATAGACACATCCATTGTTTTAATAGGAGTTTTTCAAGGTCTCTCATGGTTTGCTTGCTGTGTTTTAGGCATTTGAGAGCACCCTGAAGTCCTGGGAGGACAAACAGAAGTGTGAGTTATCCCGACCCTCTTCTTTCTCTCTGCAACCAGAGATCATGTCTGAAGAAGAATCCACCCAGATCAACCAGTTTGGTCAAGCTGCAGGTGCTCTAATCCACAGGTGGGACTCAAATTGCTTTAGCTGAATAGAACTCTAATTGGTGCCTATTCTTCTTGTCCTACACCCTGTTCCTGGAGATGTTTCTTTTCACTTTTACGTTTTGCAGTGCTGGTCTATCTCAGTGGGGACAGCATTGCTCATTATGCACTGTCCCAGCTGCATGAGAACTGAATTAAAAGAAACTTTCTTAGATCATTCTGAAGAAAAAAATGTTACTTTCATGAGCAAACATGGATCCTTTAATCCCAAAAGAACCCACTATCTTTGTATCTCATTGATTTTTGTCACAAGTGAGACAAAGGCTTCCCTAAGAGCTCAGGCAATGAGTTGGGTTCTTGTAACCCTGATGCCCTGTAGAGATTTCTGGAAGAAGTCACCGTGTGCTCATCTGCTCATCCTTTAGTCAGACACTCAACTCTTAAGTCTGGCCCTCTGGGAGAAGATTCCCACAATCACATCAGAGAAGCGTTAATTAAATTACTGTATGCGCAGCTGCCTTTCACATCGCTATGGCCATACTGAAATGTCTAGGTTGTATCTCAGAGTCATCCCGACTTCTGTGCAGAACTGAATGTGCGCCTGGAGTTGTGCATGGGAAATCTGCCTTGCTTTGCCTATGCATGCTCACTGTAGCGGGGAGAATTGCCCTGCTTTGCCAGAAGCTGTGCCCCTCCCATGCTTTATCCCTGCTCTTGTCACTCAGATGGGTGCTAAAAGGAAATACCCAGTCAGAAAAGATCTCCTGCTTTGAGCATATGCTGATGCAGTCTGTAATTCTCTCTTTAGCATTCGGGAAATAGCCCAGTCCTATCAGGACATGGAACAGGAGCTTGCCCATGCTGTCAATGCCAGCTCCAAGTCTATGGACAAAGTCTACGCTAAATCCAAGTCTACAGAGGTACTTCACTCACTTGGCATCTCCCATTTGCTCTTGTTCCATAGCTCTTGGGTTTCCTTTCTGATTGATGAAAAGTAAGCCTTGCTTGTCTAAGTCTTCCTCCTTTTGACTAGTCAGACCTCTGCATTTCCAGGCTTAATTTGCGCATGAATTGCTTCCCACCGCAGGGTCTGAACTGCAGCCTTGTTGTAGAGATGGTGAATAATGTCAAAGCCCTGCATAATGAGACAGAGCTGCTGCTGGCCGGCAAGATGGCACTGGTAAGAAGCACGAAGCAGGAGTAAAGCTGCCTCTCACTTTCTGTTCTCTTGTGTTGTTGCCTTGGCAAGCAATATTTTGTTCTCCTTTGTGTTACAGTCAGTTTAAATGTTATCATCCGGGAATTAGGATGGTGTTGCTACGCAGGCATGATGACCAGTCAAGCTAGCGTGCGTGGAGTTTGGAGCCCAGAAAAGATAAAAATGGTTAACTTGGTAGCATCTGGGCAGAGTGCCTGCTGTGCACTTCATTCGAAAGGAAGAACAGCTTTCTTAGCAAGGAATTTCAAGGCAAGGGCCTGAGTGTGTGTTCCACCGTACAGCTTTTAACTCTGCCTTGCTTTCATTTATGATCCAGCAATTAGATCCTCCACAGAAGGAGCAGCTCCAGGCAGCCCTGGCAGACATGGACCTCCAGCTGAGGAAACTGGCAGACATCCCTTGGCTGTGGCAGCTTATGGAGCCCTGCGATGAGGAGGTGAGGAGAACAAGGCTGTGTTTCTCTAACTGTTCTCTTTTTCACTGGCTGGCTGTCAGTATTTTGACTTCCTGTGAATATATGACTGATGTGAGAAAAAATCATTCAGAAAGAAACTTGTCTTCTTTGGGCTAAAGAAACTAATTTCCTGCTAAGGTCCCTTGCCTGACATGGGATCAACTTTCTCCGTTTCCTTTCCTGTCTTGATCAGAATGAGTTCAGAATTTTTTCTTCCTCTCTTACAAGGTCGTGGAGCTGAACTGGGACAGTACTTGTTGCTCTTGGTCCGTTCCGGTCAATTTGTGACTGTTTGCCTGATTTTCCCTTTTGTTCTTACAGAACCAGATGCTGGATTATTCTAAACGCAGTCGCAGTGGCAAATTCCGGCTGGTGACCAAGTTTAAAAAGGAGAAGAACAACAAAAATAAGGAGACTCATAGTAGTATGGGATTACCGGGTACCAAGTCTTCTCATTCATTGTGTCTCTTTGTCATGTTGCTGTGGTCCCACCACTACTGGTTCTCTCTGTTTCCTTTCTGTTTTCTCATTCTGTTTCCTGTGCATTTACCTTTTCTTGGAGGTCTAGTCTGTCTTTTTCACATGGCAAAGTAGCTTGTTGCTCCTTTTTGTCTAAGTCACGATGCCCCAGTACTACGCAAACATTCCTGAGCAGAAACAGGAGGTACCCTCTGAGCCATTTTCAGGGATATTTTAGGGGATTCTTAGTGAAGTGAGTGTGAGGATTTTAGCATTTTAGGTATCGAAATGACTGTGGGGCCCAAGTCCGCATAACTCCAGTCTTTTCACTGCTAATTCTCTGTGATACAGTTAATGATGTTTTTCTCGTTGATTCACCCTCAAGCTTAAATCAATTTTCATGTCTAGTTGTCGGGGATCAGCATCATCACAGGTGCACCCTGACCTTTAATCCTACTGGTCACCGTATAAAAACTGGCCATGAATCAACAAATTGCCATTCAAGACACTTTCTCTTAATTGATTTTCTGTTTATATTCTCCTTATGAAGACTTTCTTCTTCTAAAATTCAGAAGCGCTACCTTTTCTGTGGGTTCCTGGGCCCTGTCCTCTGCCATGGAATTGTGGGTGCAGTCTCCTTCTGTCTGACAGGCTGGTGCTTGTTTGTTGCCTTCCAGAACTTGGGAACTTTATTACTCTCTTATTTAGAGGCTGTGCCAGAAGGTGTAAGTGTAAAATCCTTCTCTCTTCCCCAGACTTGGAGGAGAGATGTTGCTGTTTTGTTTACTGAGCACTAATCTGTGCTTGATTATTCATGATATAAATTATGAATCAGTTGTGTTGTAAGCAGAGAAATATAAACGAACTCACTGTTCTTAAACGTGGGGTTAAACTTTAAAAAGCATATCCAATCCCATCAAAACAAACACACGCTTCCTCCTGGCTTTCCTGCAGCAAGCCTCTGCCTAAGAGAACACTCCTTACCTTTTTCTGCCCTGCCTCCTCTGTTTGAGGCAGTACATTGTGCTGCCAGTCCCTGCCCTCCCCTTGGTTCAAGGCTGTGGTACTGCCTGCCCTCCTCTGGCACTGAGTGCTGATGGTGTCCTCATCTCTCACTGTCATCTGGGATTCTGGGTACTCAATGCACTCCTGCTTTTCCATCTCTAACAGTTCACCTCTGGGGAACGGAGGAGGTTGCGGCCTGGCTTGAGCATCTCAGTCTTTGTGAGTATAAGGATATCTTCATCCGACATGACGTCCGGGGCTCTGAGCTCCTGCACCTCGAACGGAGGGACCTCAAGGTACTTTCATGATTGGCTCATGAGAAATAGCCAGCTGCATCTGCATGACCTTCTGTGCTGAATTTGCTTGGAAGTGGTCTGCCCACTGTTCATTCCACGTGCTTTGGCGAGATGAACGGGTTCATCACAGCCTTGTTTTATTTTCTCACTGCTTCAGGTCATATGATTTTTAATAGCAGGGAGGTAGAACAGCAGGTTGGGAGACCGGCTATCCGATTCTGCCACAGCTTCCCAGAGATCTAATACAGTCCAGCACACAGACTGCAGATTGTGTTCTTGGGAGCCTCTGGTTATAATGAGAGAGTGAAAGTTTTCAACTTCTCTGCTCCCGTACCATCTTTGCAGAATATACTGTGGGGAAATTTGGGTCTTATGTTGTAGTCACTGGACAAATGGACCGTTGCACTACTTCGTTACAAGAAAAAAATCATGTGGTCTTTGATGAGACTGCTGGATGAAGAAAATCTTTTTAAATAGAACTTAGTAACCACATTGCACAACTTGTCATCTACTCACCAGGAGATGCTTTCTCTACAGAGAAAAAATGAAAGTGGTGGTTCTCTGCATGTACGGGAAACCTGTGTCATCATTCTGGTGACTTGCATCTAGCAGAAAAATCCTTCGTTGTGAAATAGTGCATGACACTCGTTGAATGCCCCTTCGATCTTTATTTGTGATTTTGACCACCTTCCTGTTCCGAGTTTGCTGTGGTCTGTGTAGGTGACTCCTCTGCTTGCTGTCCAGTCCCGGCCTGGAGGCTGTGTTTGCACTTTTATTTGATCTGACCGGTGGCTGATTGGTTCTTTCTGCATGTTGTTGACTACCAGCTTAGGTCCTTGAGATCTGTACACTTTTTCTGCTCTCTGGCTTTGCATTTTAACAGTCAAAGCAATTTGCATTTCTGGCTAATGGTCTGCGCTGTTCCTCTCCACTGCTCTGTGCCTGCTCATTAACCTGTCATGCTCTGATAGCTTTTTGACACATGGTTTGTAGTTCCACATCTGGTTTGTAGTCTTTCTGGTTGGATTCCTTCTCTATTTATAACTGGCTGACTAGTTTATAACCGTTGCTTGGCCACCAGGAATTTCCCACTTACCTTTCTCCTAAGGTAAGGTTTTCTCTGTTCTTCCAGGACCTGGGCGTGACCAAAGTGGGTCACATGAAGAGGATCCTGCACGGGATCAAGGAGCTGAGCCGGAATACTCCTGCCAGCGAGGTTTAGCCTCTGTTTTCACAGCCTGTGTCTACCATTCCCCCTAACTGCACAGCAGTCACCTCACAGAGCAGATGTGCTCACAACTGTCTCTGCTGAACAGCCAAACTGCAGCTGTTCAGAGCTCATATCAACCAAGCATGGTGCTACCTTTTTTTCCCGTGGGGTACGGCTGCATCCAGTCGAGAGGCACCTTATCTGCAGTCAGGCAGAGCCTCCTGGAAGAAAACTCACTTGCTGTTTGAAGAACCATGTCCTCTGATGTGGGAGGTTCTGGATCCAGTGACAGTGCAGGACTCCTGAGAATTGCAACACAGCTACCTTTACTGGATAACTTCATCACAGTAGAATTATTCAGGGCGAGATATCTTGGCCAGTCTTAGTTCAGGAGCATCTGACAGTCTTTGCAGACTTTCCTGCTCATCTGTGTGTCACACCTGTATCTTAGAGCATTTAAGTAGGACAGAGCTTGTCCTTGTGTCTTACTAATCCCTTTTTAACGTTCCTGTAGTTGCATGCAGTTTGCGTCAGAAGTTCAAAGCCAGTACAGACCTCTTGCCGATGAATTCTCACTCACTTATGCCTTGCAACAAACAATGCATGTGGTTCAAACAGCGGTTCGCACCAGCTGGGGTCTTCCTCTAGGCCTGGCTCTTCTCTTCCAGCCAGTGGCAATTGTACAACCTTTAGGATTTTTTAGGCATCACAAACAATTGTTCAGAAATTACTGGCAGTAAGAAAAGGCAAAATGCTGGAGAACCAGAAGATTAAAGGAGATCAACTCTGACGCTTCTCCTTCTGAATTGATCTCCAGGAGACCAGATGAAAGGAAGAGGATGGCTAACTAGCTGTTTGGGCTGTGCAAGAAATATAATATAAAGGAGTAAGATATGGAACAATTTGCTCCGTCTCAGTGGGGGGAGCAGCATGACTGGCAACGGGCCAGGAGTGGCTTCCTGCCAATTTAGTGCCGCCTTTGTGTACACAGACAACAGAGCTGTTTCTTTACTTCAGCTTATGGTGCAGAAACCTATTTCTGTCATACAAGATGTGATTTATATTTAGTACTTGCATCTTTTCACCTGTCTTGGTTCTAGTGGCTTTTCCACCTCTCTCCCCTCTCTTGCTGCCTTGCTTCTTCACTCCAAAGTGGATACCAAAAGATGAGGGTGGCTCAGTCCTCCTGGGTTGTACCCATGAGCGAGATATCATGTGCTGTCAAACATCAGGGCTCCTGTAAGAGCACTGAGAGAAGGCTTGTTACTGAGCGGATGAGCATCATAATGAAAACTGGAGTATGTTGGTAAATTGCCTTTGGTACCACCAGTAGTGGAGCATGGAAAAATTAGTGCCTCTGAATCAGAGTTCCTAGACGGCCTTCAAATTTCCACTGATCTGCCTGACCCCAACTGGGTGACTGTTAAAGCCTGGAGACCAGCATGCATAGTTGTATTGCCATGTTTATCACTGCAAAGGGAATTTGGGAACATTCAGTGCTGTGAAGCTGGAAAAACAGCAGGAATTTTTAATTACTTTGTCATTTTGTATGTATTTATTTTTTTTATCATTAGAGTGGCACCTGTCTGGCTGTGACTGCAGGCAGAAAAATTGCCACATAGTGGCATAAAAGACAATTTCCTGAGGACATCGGTCTTTGTTATTTATAGGGATTTTATTAAATTGACATCAACTGTCCGATCTGATAGTCAGTCAAGTTACTTTATGTAAAGACTTATCAGCTTAAAAAGGTTATGGGCTGATTTCATGCTAGGCAAACTCCATTGCATTCTTTACACCAAGGGTTATTCTGACTCTCCCTACCTGGTTTTAACCAGTTGTCATTCACGCACGTCTCCTCTCAGCCTAGCAGGTCACAGCGTTTGCTTATGAGAAGTTCGCCAAAGACCAAATGTGCTTGATCCAGCTAGGAAAAATTTTGGTATAAATACTGTGGGTACTAAGCAAGAGATACATTCGGCTCTGCCCTGAATTTGTTTCTCCTATCTATACAGTTGCTTCCATAGTGAATTTTTTATTTACCAATACAGCTCCCTTCACTGTATTGAGTTTCTGAGATATCAGATGATTAAGAATTGTAGCCACACTGTATTTTCCCACTTGCTTGTTGAGGCCCAGAGCAGAGTCTGCATGAGAATGAGGCGAAACCTCCACTAAGGAAGGCTTCAGCGTGCAGCCGTCCTCGCTGGTGACAGTAAGGTGCATGGAGTGTGCGTGGTTAGGATGTTCCTGTGCCCGCCCAGGAGAGCGCAGTAGCAGCACAAGGCAGGTGATAACTCTGGAAAACAGGTGAGATCTGTGTTTGTTCCTGTACGTGGTAAAGGAGCTGTTCTTGCTGTGAAGTTCCTCCAGACAGCCCCATGGTTCAGTGTGCATAAACAATGTGCACTTGCCTTGCTTGCATAATTCCTGGGGGATTAAATTCTTGCCTCAACAGGAACAACTCCTCTCTACTCTTCCTGCTCAGAGTAACAGGGGAGGAACCCAAAGAATTCGGGCGTGTTCCTTAATTCCTGCCATATCTATAAAGCTGATAGCCATTAGCCATCTGCTACGAGTGATGATGCCTGCACAGACCAATATTCGTGTTTTTTATGGTCTGTTGTGTTGATGGGTTCAGATCTTTTTTGGTGTAGGCGCATGTTTTATCGAAGAGTTCGCAGCCAGTACATTCCTCTTAGTTGCTTACCAGAGGCAGCGAGGGAGTTCTGCCTTCTTTTAAGAGCTAGAAAGTGGGATCCACGTCTTAACATGAGTGCCTTTGAATATGAATTAAGGTTTATATCTAACAAATGCGACCTGACTCTGTGTATCTCACTGGGAATATTCCTGCAGATTCCTGTTGCAGAGATCAAAGTCTCTGAATAGATGGGGGGACAGTTTATGTCCAGCATCAGTGAGAGCTGTCTGCAAAGCAGGGAGCCAGGCCGACCTCCTGGCTACAGCATTCCCGGTTCCTCTTCTGACAGCTGATCATTTTTTATGGGAGACAAACTCGGGAAAGACAATTAAATCTGCTGCTTTTCCGAAACAAGAGGTTTTCCTGCAGTCTCAGGTAAAACACCAGCTTGAGAGAAGCTAGAACTGCACATATTGCACATGTGTTTAGTCTCTAAAAAAGTGCCACTTGTGTGAAAGTTGTGCGGCACCTTCTGTTTATCATCCCTCACCCTTGGCAGTGATGCTGGGGCAGTGTCTGCAGCGAGCTGGGCGTACAGTTTCTTCTGCTAGAAAGAGGTTTCCATACCTTATATCACATTCTGGCACTGCTCTGAATTTTTAATTGTGATGGCAGGTTCTGGGGAATAGCATAACTTGTGTCACGATGTTTAGTGCATGCAATGAAGCCTTGAGGGAGCTTTGGCCTGGGCAGCAGCTCCTGGCTGCCTTCAGGAGGGCTGGTAGCGCTAATACTCTGTCTGTTTTTGCACGTGGGATCTCAGTGCAGAGAGTGCGCGGCCCCGCTGTGGCAGGAGCTGGCTCTTTGCAGCAGAGGGGAGCTGTGCCCTTGGTGCCCGGAGGTGCCGTCCTGGCTGGGCACCCAGGAGCTTCCAGCTCTGCCGAGGCCTCCAGTGCCAATCCTGGGCATGTTTCTGCACCCAAACCGTATGGAAAGCTTTGTTCATTGTTTTAGTATTATTTAAAAATGTGCATACTATCTATGTGATTTAAAAAAAGACTGTTTACACAAAATATTTTATATCTTAAGATGTGTGTACTGTAAAAAGAAAAAAAAGGAAAGGATGAAAAATTATGGTTTTCTACAACTGTCAGCAGTGACTGCATGTCTGCATCATCGCCCACCGACTGTTGTTCCTCAGGGGTCTCCCCGCCATTCCTGTGATCCTGTCAAAAGCATAGGGAAGCAAGTGAATCCCTGTACAGTCTTGGGAAGAGGTTTTGTGCCTTAAGAATGGGACCTGCTTCCCTCCTATTTATTGTGTTAATTTATACAGTGATTACCATGAAAATTTCTCTTGTATTTTTTTTTTGTACATAGTTTACTGTTGATTTTTGTAAATAAGTTTTTCTTGTATATAAAGTAAACATGTTTCTGAGCTTCCAGTAAAGATTCTCTGTCGCTGATTTCGTTGTGTGGAGGGCTGCAGTGCCTGTCTGGTGGGAACCAGCAAATAAAAACCTGTGCTGTGATCAAATGGCTTTATCCTGAGTTGCATCAGAAGATCGGAGCTGTTCCTTAAAAAGCTAAATGGTAAATGTGGTTGTTGGAGATTGGTTTTGTACCACTTCTTTGGGTTGATTTGACTGGTGTGGAGTAGAAGACATTACGCAGTTTATTTTTATCAGCTGTGTCTCTGCGGTGAATGAAAGAAGAGATGTTTTAATAATGGTGGTTCTGCTGCTGCCCCTCCTGATCATAGCTCTGCAAACCCACAGGTAGATGGGAAGATGCTCTGAGAAGCTCAGCAGGGTGTGTCGGTTACCTCCGTGTGTGGTGAGGCTGCATCTTTGTGGCCGTGGTGCTGCAGTGCCCTGATGAGAGGGAAGCAGTTATTCTGTGCTCTGCTGTACATTCAGTTTGTGGCAGGCAATGTGTACAGTGACTGGAATAAGCAAAAGTGCATTTACACTGAGGGAGCTGGGGCTGTTTAGTCTGAAGAAGAGGAGGCTCAGGGGAGACCTCATTGCTCTCTACAACTACCTAAAAGGAGGTTGTAGTCAGGCAGGGGTTGGTCTCTTCTCTCAGGTGACCAGTGACAGAACTAGACGGCATGGACTCAAGCTTCGTCAGGGGAGGTTTAGGCTTGATCTTAGGAAAAAGTTCTTCACTAAAAGGGTGATTGGCCATTGGAATGCGCTGCCCAGGGAGGTGGTGGAGTCGTCGACCCTGGAGGTGTTTAAGGGGAGACTGCATGAGGCACTGAGTGCCGTGGTTTAGATGATGGGTTGGTGTTAGTATTGGGTTATAGGTTGGGCTTGATGATCTCAGAGGTCCTTTCTAACCTTGTCATACTGTGATACACAGATGTGGGGGGACTGAATTTTCTCATGAAATGCAGAAATTAACTGCACTGAATCAGCAGCAGGAACGGTGCGTTCTGCAGCTGAACGCTAGATCCAGGTAGGCAGGTGGTCCCCTGAGAGAGGGAGAGCCCAGGAGGGGGCCAGGGCCGGGAGACTCCCGAGTCCTAGAAGCAGCAGCTCCCACGTGGACTGCTGACGGGGGGGAGGCATTCCCAGCGGCATCGGCGGGGGATTTAAACAGCCTCTGAGGAGAGCCAGCGACGGGAACAGGCAAAGCAGAGTGTGGCGAGGCAGTTGGTGAAGGCAGGGCGAGCAGGCAGGATGCAGGGAGGGCGCTGGATCTGAACCTCAGCCAGAAGATTACTTTTAAACTGAGAGGATGGTAGAGTTCTGTACTGCCACTGCAAAGTACCTGGAAAGTTGCTCGTAATAGTCATTAACATTTTCTGTGTAAAAAAAACAATGGTACTTGATAGTAAAAACCAAAGGATTTACTTTGTGTGGAGGGAATAGTTTCTGTAACAGCAACATAAGAAATCTTAGTATTGTTAGATACTGTTGCAAGATGACAATGGTAAAATGGTCATTAAAGTGTTAGTTACCTATTTCTAGAAATACAGAGAAAAGAAAAATTGTTGCCTTTGCTCACACAAACTGGACCTGAGTGTCAGGCTCTGCATTAGGTAGCACTCTAGGAAAGGTGCCAGGAAAGCAGCAGCAGAGACAGATGTTCTTACTCCTCTGATGCAGGTAATTTGTTTTGGTCTTTTATTTATGTGGCAGAAGCCAATGACAAAGAAACCTCTTTACCCCACTCCTTTCTGGGATACCACGCCTCCTGCTTGGGGCACCTGATGGATCTTGGGAGGGTGGAGTGGGTTTGGAGAGAGTTGTGCTATAAAGATCAGCTGTAGAGTTCAGTTGGGGTGGGGGGTAAATGTATTCTGCTGCTGTTCCCCTTGTCCTGCATGTTGCTGGGTTGGATTTTTTAATATGTTTGGGTTTTTTAATACAGTGTAAAGCGTCAGGAGAGTTGAGGAGAAGTTGAGGAAATCTGCTCCCACTGAATGGGCAGTGCTGGAAACAAACAGGGTTTGTTTTATGTTTCCCATCTTCAGATGTGTTTCGTGAACTTTTATTTTCAGCAAAAATCTGTTCTCATTAATCTCAGCTGAAATTCTTAATCTATTAGAACATCACTGTGCATACATCTTCCCCAACTGTGATTTTGGATGCCGCAATCTTTTCTTTTTAGCACAAGTCCCACGTGGTTGAACTTTGAAACCTCTCTTTAATTTAAAAAGAGCTTGTTTTCAAGAAAGTCTGGCCAAGTTTGTAAGGGACAAAGAAAAACTTTCACAAGCAGTCAGAATTCTCCTAAACAGTGACACCAGACGTGAGCTGAGAACCAGGGGAGGGTAATGATATCCTGGTGGCCCTTTCTTCAGTGAAGGATCCCTGAAGACACGTGGTTGCACGGATGTTTTGTATGAAGACTTCAGGCGCTGTAGGGCTCACAGAGAGCACAAACTGCTTCCAGAGAAGGGGCACTCACTGGTTGGTGCCATCTCCAATTGTGTTTTTCTCTAAACTGTTCAATATTCAAAATCCAGTAGAAGATTTTGTCCTGTCGTGAGCTAAACCAGTACACCCAAAGGTGCAGCACCCTGGTACAAGCTTCCTGCCCTGGCTCCTCACAGCAGGCAGCTGACAGGCCGGGTGCTGCTCATGGCTGTAAGGGAGCTTGGTTGCCTTGGCAGCTCTGTAGTGGAAACTGCTGAGAAAGTAAAGTGGGAGGCTCCTAAAATAGCAATATGTGCCCCTTCTGGGTGATTGCATGCTGAGAGAAGGTGGTAGGATCTCTCAGGAGACCTCAGCGCTGGTGTGGTTACGCTTGCACACCAAATATAACCACTTGCCAGAGAATTAGAAGGAAAAAATACAGATTTGCAACAGGCAGAGTGGATGCCTCACTTTTCTCCTGCTTGCAGGGAAATTGTCAAGCTCCCCCGAGCACTGTTTGTTTAATGACTGAAAAGAAAGCATTTCATGTCACTCCAAAGAGTAAATATCGGAAGTTACGGATTAACTAAGTTCCAGCAGAGCGCTTGGCGGAAGAATAGATCACGCTGATTCACACTGAATAAAGCAGTAAGTGCTTCAAAAGTATTTTATCCTTTGGGATTTCAAAGTCCAGCTTGCTCTAATGAAGCATAAAGCTTGTCAAAAACGTCTGTGGGCAAGGGGAGGGTGTCAGGACAGACAAGTGTTCTGGGGGGCGCTGCTGATGGGTTAAAGGCAACGAACAAACCAGTCTGGAGGGTCCCTAAACAAATGGCCACTTGGGAGCTGGAGTCGAAAGAGAAAGTAGTAACACAACACAGTGTTCAACAAGGGAGCTGCTCTGAGGAAAACAAGTGAAGGAGCTCACTGAGCTCTCTGAAGAGAAGCTCTCTGCAGCGTGGGGTTTGTGCTGCAGCTCAGCACTGCACTCCCCTTCGTGCCTACCTTCTCGTCTTCAGGTGACTCCTGCTGCAGTATGTGGAATCTCATCACCGTGGGGGTGCTGCTGGCTGCCTGCTTTTCACAAGACTGTAGTGCCTCAAGTAAGTTTTAGAGATACCTTCCCCCTTTTCCAGTCACTGCAAGTTCATTTCCGGCTGCTCTCAGTCCCAGGGAGTGGCTGGAGTCATTCCCATTAGAGGGGTTTGAATTCCTCTAGCAGAGTTTCACAGATGATGCCTGGTCACTGGCTTCATGAGCCCTGCAGGCTGTCCGAGTATCACAGAGCAGAGGCTGGAGGTTCCTTCAGCCCAGGATTTTTAGGGCAGGCTGTTCTGCTGTGCTGGAGAGGGGCTGTCGCGTTGTGCAGGACCACTACCAGTTTTCAGCAGCTCTTTTTCCTGATTGTGTTTTCACATTTTTGCTTCCAGTATTTTACAGCAACAAAGATGCAAACCAAGTCCTGAAAATCCAGAAGCGGGCAAACTCTTTTCTGGAGGAGCTCAAACCGGGCTCTGTGGAGCGTGAGTGCGTTGAAGAGCTGTGTGATTTTGAGGAGGCCAGTGAGATATTTGAAACCAGGGAAGCAACTGTAAGTTGTCTTTTTAAGGATGAATGTGGGACTTAACCAATCAGTTTGTTTTCTTAAAGTATTGCGATGCAGGGCTCAGGAGGTCTTGCCATCAGCTCTGAACATGCATTACTCGTGACTCCTGAAGTGTAGGCATGGGTTTGAATGTAATTGTGTTACAGTGATTGTCAAGTTACCACTTGTATCGGCCAGAAAACTTGGCTGCTCATGCATGTCCCGCCTGACCCTATTGTGAGGTTTAGATCCCAGACAGGTAATGCCAACCCCTGCTTCACCTCACTGACTGTTCTTGCTGCCACGGATTCTTTCCTGGTCCTTCCAGTCCTTTGCCTTTTGCTGTCCATTCACCAGCTCCAGCTGCCTTTCACTGTATCTCCCCACTCTCCTACCTCTACCTGACAAACACTTGTCTTATCTCTAGGTCTCCTCTCCTTCTCTAAACCTCCTATTTTCAATTGGACACTAATTTTGTTATGATCATCACTGATTTCTGCCCCTTTCCACACCCGGTCATTGTGTTGGCTTGACCTTTCTCTTAGTGAGTTAAGCTGAGTAGGCCACTACACGGGATGACCCAGTCCTTGCTGTCCCTCAGGCCCCAGAGTGGAGTGGGGTCTTTCTTCACAATGTCCACGTTTTGTCTACCTGGGCACAAATGAATCGTGTGCTCAGCAACACAGGAGACTGACCTGGCAGTAAGTGACAAGAAAATAGAGAAACTGTGGGGATATTGAGGGGTTGTGGTCCTGGTGGGTCTACGGGCAGAGCAGAAGGATCTGTGCCATGTACTTGAATGTCTGCTTTGGCCGATTTTGTTGGTTTGTATTGCCAGTCACTACACTGGCAGGAAGAACAAGATGCTGTTTGACTGGGTGCTGTGCTCTGTTGGCCAAGAAAGACTGTGACACAGTTTAAATCCCTCATGAAAAATCTGCTTCTAACCTTAATGTAAGTTTTGTTTCTCCACAGCTAAATTTTTGGAGCAAATATCTAGGTGAGTAAAAGACTTCCACAGTCATTTCTCTGTGTTTCCTCAAGAGTCACTAGTACTCAGCCTTCCTGCTGCAATGTGTCACACACTGATTCAAATTCTTGTTCTTTCCTATGTGGGGTGTGCAAAGAATGTTTTCCTGTCCTGTTGTACAAGCAACTTTTCCAAAATCTTGAGGTGCATCTGTGCCTATCACCAGTCATGTCCCCGTCGCTATGGCTAAAAATGCTCTTTGGTGCTCTTACCCTGTGGTCAGGAATTGCATCAGGAATAGTGTAGCGAGCAGGACCAGAGAAGTTATTGTCCCCCTGTACTCGGCACTGGTCAGGCCTCATCTTGAATATTGTGTACTGTTCTGGGTCCCCCAGTTTGGGAAAGATGTTAGGTTACTGGAATGTGTTCAGAGGAGGGCATCGAAGATGGTGAAGGGGCTGGAGCACAAGCCCTATGAGGAGCGACTGAGGGAGTTGGGGCTGTTTAGTCTAAAGAAGAGGAGGCTCAGGGGAGACCTCATTGCTCTCTACAACTACCTAAAAGGAGGTTGTAGTCGGGCAGGGGTTGGTCTCTTCTCTCAGGTGACCAGTGACAGAACAAGAGGGCATGGACTCAAGCTTCGTCAGGGAAAGTTTAGGCTTGATGTTAGGAAAAAGTTCTTCACTGAAAGGGTGATTGGCCATTGGAATGCGCTGCCCAGGGAGGTGGTGGAGTCGTCGACCCTGGAGGTGTTTAAGGGGAGACTGAATGAGGCACTGAGTGCCATGGTTTAGATGATGGTTGGTGTTAGTGTTGGTGTTAGTGTTGGGATATAGGTTGGACTTGATGATCTCAGAGGTCCTTTCCAACCTTATGATACTGTGATACTGTGACGTGGTCCAAAGGGGACACTCACCACTGCTCTTCCCTTCTGCAGTCCCCTGCCTCTGCCCTGGTTGCCTCACATTTTGCTCACTCTCCTCCCTCTGCCCACTACACTCCCTCTGCAGCTGTAAATCGGAACCTAAACCCTGTCCTTGGGCCAGCACCACGCTGTTTGGGGGCAGAAACCATGGGAGATGCGTAAGAACCAGGGGAGGGTCTGTTCCTGATGATGTTCCGCGAGCTCTGTGTGATTCAGGGACTGAGTTTCACTGCCTTCTGTTTCAGATGGAGACCAGTGTGATCCACAGCCTTGTTCCAATGGGATCTGCAAGGACAATATTGGAAAATTTTCCTGTATCTGTAACAAAGGCTGGGAGGGGTTTTTATGCAATTATGGTAATGCTGCCTTTAATCCACTGTAAAGTCACCTTCACTGTGACAGGGATCTCTGCACTTCAGACTGACATTTCAGTCAGTGCACAGTCTCTTTTTTCACTGGCGTGATTTCTCTTTTGTTTATGGTGTGGTAAAAGGGTTATCTGCACATACATCACAAAGATATGGATAATATTTCTGTAAAGGGGGTCTTCAGTTACTTTAGAACTGTCAGCACAGGGATGATGGTGGGTTTTTTTCCAGTACAGAGGAAAAGACAATGCACTGCAAATACCTGATTGTCAGTGCTGTGGCACCTCCTGGACAAAAGCTGGGGAGCATGTTTAGGGATGGGCGTGTATGTCATGGTCATGTATCATCAGCACTTTGCACCGTTTGACTTGCAGTGAGGGTGCATTTTCTGTTCTCCAGTCTACCTGCCCTGACAGTAATCTCTTTTCTCCATCTCCCACTGCCTTATTCTGGACCAGGGTCTATTTGCTGTCTTGAGGCCTGAATGCCATTAAAGCCCACAGCTGTCATCCCAAAGCCATCGTTGCTTACTTGAGTCACGATGTCATTTTGCCATTTTCCCTTCCTGTAACCCTTTGGCTTTCCAACTTCCCGTGTCTTTCTTGCTGCTTATTTTTCCACAGAGGTAAAATACACCAACTGTTCTGTCGATAATGGAGGGTGTGAACATTTCTGTAGGGATGACCCTGCCAACCAGTGCCGCTCCTGCAGCTGTGCGTCTGGGTATCAGCTGATGAATGACCATGTCACCTGCAAGCCTGTAGGTAAGAGGGAAATGTTCATACTCCAGATTAGACATATTTGACTTCATTCAAATATGAAGTAAAAGGAATGTATGGGAGAATGGTCTGCAGCACACTTGGTAAGTTTTGAAAATATCTGTTCCATGCAGAGTAACTCTGTGCCTGTAATTCCCAACTCCATGCCCCCTTCATGGCCTTTAACCTTCATGGACGCATACAGGGGAATTGGGAAACTGCCTCTTCTGCAAAAGCATGGAGGGACTTCCATGAAGCCACTGAATAGTATTATCTGGGTTAGAGAGACAGAGGGATGCTTTAGGGAGAGGCTTTGCATCGGGTGATCTGGTCTTTGCCAGTTAACATCTCTGCGTCTCCTGTAGTGGAGTTCCCCTGTGGAAGAGTGAAAATGGACTACATGGAAGCCGAAGCAGGATTCAAGATTCGGCTCATTGAGGGAAAAGTAGGAAGAAGGGGAGACAGCCCTTGGCAGGTAAGGAGAAAAGAGTTTTTCACCACAGATAGTTTAGGTTCTTCCCAAAGAACTCTGCCTGCCTGGCTGTGCCAGAAAGGTTCCTGCATTGCTTGCTAGTAGTGGTGTCAAGTGAAGACGAACAGGGCTGGATCCCCTCACATCCAAAGACAGGCTGAGAGAGCTGGGCTTGTTCAACCTGGAGAAGAAAAGGCTCCAGGGGGACCTTAGAGCAGCCTTCAAGCACTGAAAGGGGCTCCAGGAAAGCTGGGGAGGGGCTCTTGATCAGGGAGTGCAGGGGGAACGGTTTTAAACTGAAAGAGGGGAGACTGAGATGAGATAATGGGAAGAAATGTTTTCCTGTGAGGGTGGGGAGGCCCTGGCACAGGTTGCCCAGAGAAGCTGTGGCTGCCCCATCCCTGGAGGGGCAGATTGGATGGGGCTTTGAGCACCCTGATCCAGTGGGAGGTGTCCCATGGAAGGAGGGGTGGAACTGGATGGGCTTTAAGGTCTCTTCCAAACCAAACCGTAGATTCTATGGTTCTATGTTTAACTTAGCTTTATCAAAAGCAACCCAAAACTTGAGTAACAGTTAAAAATAGTTCATTGTCTTTTAGGGCTCTTGACGTTGTCACTGTTGCCAAGTTTTTTCCTTGCCAACAATGTCAAGAGAGAGGATAGTGATAACACTTCCCTACTCTGTTGCTCCATCCTAGGGAAGGCATTCATGACTGCAGCTCATGCTGCCTTATGGTGGCAGCGAGAGGCAGTCGTCTCCCCCTTTCCACATGGATCTGTTCTCACAACCCTCATCTGTCCAAAATTCAAGTTAGCGACTTTAACGAGCAAAATGTGCTGTAGCTTTACAGCAGGCTGGGACATCACATAGAAAGAGGAGACCTCGCAGAGCTTATCGTGGAACTAATGACTGCTTAGAATCAGGGCCTGGTTCTCTGACATTAAAGGCCCTTTTACTCTGTAGCATGGAAATCACAGCCTGGAATGATTCACTGGCTTCTGGTGTGCTGTGGACACAAGAATAATCCCCTCATTTGAGTTCTGTGTTTCAAAGCTTTGAAGTACCAAAGTGCTTGGCAGTGATCAGCACCATCCTGTGCTGATTTGGATGAAGCCAGCCCTCATTCAGGAAGAATTTTCAAAGCTTTCTTGAGGATATTCTGTAGAGACCTTGTCCATAGTGCTTTGGCCACTGTGGCTTCAGTGCACGTGATGTGCTTTGGTGCTTGCTGTGTTGCATTTCACAACCACAGTGTGTACAGTACTTTGTGAGCTGTGCTCTGTGCAGTGTCAGACCTCTCTGGGTTTTTTTGTTGTTTCAGATTATGCTGCAAAATAGCAAAGGGAGATTCCTGTGTGGGGGTGTTCTCATCCATCCATCGTGGGTCCTAACGGCAGCACACTGCACTGAGGCAGAAGAGGGGCTCAAAGTAAGAGTTGGTATGGAAAAAAATCTGTCCCTGTTTTTTTTAAATATAACTCTTTCATTCCCAAGGTTTATCATCTCAGGAGAAAGACTAGCAGGTTGTGAAGACAGAAGTCCTTCTTAGTTTTAGGACTGGGTTGTCTAGGAAGTATTTAATACACACTTTAGTATAAACCAAAAAATGTAGTAAAAATCTGGTTTCATTCGAGTCACTGTCAACCTTACTTTGCTGCTGCTTGTCTGTGAAGTGGAAAGTCTTGTTCTTTTCTGCATGTGTTTTTCAGTGATGAAAGTATTCAAGGTCTTCCCAATACTGAAAAGAAAAAGTCTTGTGGTGCCAGGAGGAGAATGTCACAGTGCCCCTTTCTGCTTTTCATACATTTAACAGACAAAAATAATCAGTGTGCCATTTGCACTCCAGTAGAAGGGTTTTTTATTAGTATTGTCTGTCTGCCCTTGGTGACAGAAGTGTAACAGCTCAACTGTTTTCTTTCACTGTTAGTGAAAAGATAGGTTGTTCCCAGTAGCTGTGGAAGTCTTGCAAATACGTTGTCTGTATTCATAGCCTTGGAAGTCCATTATCCGTATGCATGTTCCGCATACACTGTGGATGTGCTGGTGTTTGAGAACAGAGACAATAAGGCACATACAAATGGATGTGTTTATGTGCATCCTCCAACATGAAGGACGAATGGAAAAGCCTTGGGTCCTCTTAGTGCCAGAACATCCACCTTTTCCACAGAGGGGCATCAAAGCAGAAGTGTGGGTGGCAGTTGGGAAATATGCACACAGACTGCCCATCTCCAGGCTTTGCCAGTGCCTAGGAGGTAATTTTCTACCCTTTTAAGTGATTGCCAATATGTCCATGTAGTTTTAGTGGGGCCCAAGAAGAAGAAACACATGCAGTTTGCTTGGAATGTTGTGGGGAAAAAGCAGCAGGCAGCTGTGATTTTGTATTGCTCTGCAGGGTGCTGGATGTATCTTTGAGTGGTCAGCAGGAAAATTGGAAGTACTGAGGCTGTCCTTAAATTACTCCACCCTAGCCTTGTACTGCAGGTCTTGGTAGAGCTCTGTGCAGTGTGACAAGCTTTCAGGTGGGATAGCTGTGCCCAGAGATCTCTCTGCAGCAAGGGAAGAAGGGGGGAGGCTCTATCTAGAGTCCTGTGCTGTCCAAATAAATAGTGATTTGCAGTGAGTGAAGAAAAGTGCTTGAGAACCCTAATTTGAGATTTTTTTTTGGCTTAAATGAAACTCGAGACACCTCACGCATAAGTATAGGGTGAGTATACACAATAATTTATAGTGTAAGGGTGATCAGCAATAGGGACTCAAATTTCTGTCACTCTCCTAGCTGCCGGGAAGACCTAATGAATAGATGAAAGCAGTGTGTGGTCATGGACTGAGTAGTGACAAGAGAGGAGAACCCTTCTCTTTCAGCCTTGAGCAATGGAGCTGTGGTGAGATGGGAACCACAAAATGGTCCTTTACTGTGGCATGGGGTGGGGGAGGTGTGCAGGACTGAGACGCTCACAGCCTGAGACTTCGCCAAGAGAGAAGAGATTCTTCTCCAAAAAATACTTGAGGCAAGCAGAAGGGAACCTAAGACCCAGCCTAACATCCTGTAGTTGTCCTTTTACATGTATCTCTTGGGGATTTTACTGCCACCAGAAAGGCAGTTCTCATCAGAAAAATGCATGCTCTAAAACAGACAGAGACAGCTAGTGAGGTGCAGGGAACAGAGGCTGCAATGGAGATGCTGTGTCCGTGGGGCAGGTGCAAGCTCTGTGGCAGTAATGAAGGTATTTGCACTGAGACTGCAGAGGTGACCCTCGAGCTGCCTCTGTCGGGCTGGGATACCCAGCGCTGTTCTGGATTCATCCTCTGCAGCTCTCTGCTCGCTGTCCATTAGAGCAATACTGGAGGGAAGCCCACATCTGGGTTTGCACCCATGAGCCTGGGGAGAGTAGCCTTGTAGCAGGACTCACATGGCTTTTCAGTGTCTGGGGTGAAAAGTTAGAACTCAGGGTAGCTAAAGTTTTGGAAGATGGATTTGAGAACAACCCGGTGTTCCTGTTTGTGACTCTTTTTTCTCCAGCTTAAAAGCATCCAGAAGTGCATTCAGAGCTCCAATAGAGCAGATTGGTGAAGGTAATGATTCAATTCAAAACTGAAGGTAATGATTCAATTCAAAACTCTGTCTCTCCCTTCAGAGAGCAGGTTCGATACTTCCTCATTTATGTGGAGCTTCATAGTTAATATTTTTCTGCCAAGCAAGAGGATTATGGTGCTCCTTATTGTGTAGAAGGAACTGGATGCCTTTCACACTGTCTCTAGGTTCAGTCCACCGAGGTGTGGATAGGACTTCTGGAATTTGAACCTCATGGAGTGGAAAACTCAATTGAGAAAGGAAGTGTTCAAGACCAGAAGTCAAAAGGGTCTTTTCCTGTGCTGGGACGCGAGGAGCTGTTGCTGCAGTAGCACCGGCATAAAGGCTGTCACCCGCTGGTCCGTGAGTGTCTCGGGGTACAGACCGGTCATGGCCATGCATGTGTGGCAGAGCACGTGAAGCCTGCCAGAAAGATTGCTCCCACATAACTAAACTGCCTGCCTCAGAGGAGAGGATCTCATAGTGTTCCCCTCCAGGGTGATTTCTGGGACCTAAAGCAGAGTTTTGTATCCGTGAAGACAGGAATAAACCGCTTCCCCTTAGGAGCCAGTCAGCCCCAGCCCAGTGGCTGCAGAGGAGGTAGCCAGGAAATGTGCTCCATGGGTGCTGGGGGAGTTGGTGCCATGAAGAAGAGAGGTCGTGACGGCAGGGAAAACCAAATTTGTGCGTCAAGGCCTGGTAACAGCAAGTCCTTCTGGTACCAGGTGATACAGGTGGCCGTCAGAGCAGTTCCAGCCATCTGTGCTGTCTGCTGTGGCTGTGTAGGCTGGCTATGAGGAGAAACAGTTGGTCTGGAAGCCCAAGATCCAAAACTGGACTTAAGGCATCTTTTGAGAATCAGCTCAGAAACGTGACAGCCACTGAAAATTATTGTTAGATCTGGCTCTTCCCAGCCTATTAGAGAGCGCTGTTTCCACCTTTCCTTTCCCAGTGTATCACAAATGACTTGTTCTTGCCTTTCTGGCCTTTTCAACTTAGTTGCCTCCTTATAGTTCCATGAGGGCTTGGCCCACAAAGCAGCCATGATCGTGTAGCACAGATAACAATGGATAAGTCTCAAGTAGTCAAAAATTCCTTAAAGTATATGTGTGAGATTTCAGAGAGGAACAGTGGTACCAGCCCATCATCTTTGTCCTATAAACGCTGAAGCTCAGCCCTTCAGGCAGTGGTCACACAGTGTAAAGCTCAGATACTGCTGTAAATGTCTTGTTTTGCTGCGTGCTTGCTCTCCCAGCTTTTAATGCTGAGTCCAAGAAGATTGGTTTCCTCCTGAAGAAGATCTCTTGAGCTGCACAAGCATACGGTACTATCAGCACAACGGGGCACTGTGTAGGCACTGCAGTTTCTTGACTGATGACCGTATGGTACTGAGTGATATAGTGCTGCACGTACTCAGAATTTAGGGAAATATGGGATGCTTGCAGATTTGTCCATCTGGTAAGAGCACCGTTAACCTGTAGCATCAAATGAGTGAATGTCTGCACTACAAGGGACAGAAAAACGTGAAGTACAGCCTTAAAGCCCAGTGTAATCCAGATGCTTTGGTGTTCAGGGTGGAGGAAGGTTTGGTATCATCTGTCATCTTCTTGTTTGCCCTTCCAGGTAAATACCACCGTCTCCGTGCTGAGACAGATGAGCAAACCATTTGGGTTGATAAATATGTGAGCCACGAAAATTACACCAAGGAGACCTCCGACAATGACATAGCCATGCTGCACCTGGCTGAGCCCGTGATGTATAACAAGTACGCGCTCCCGATCTGCCTTCCCACCCGTGACCTGGCGGAACAGGAGCTGACACGAAGCGGGAAGCAGATGGTGGTAACTGGCTGGGGCAGCACAAGTGCTGTTAACAACAATTACTCTACTTTGCTCAGTTACATTGAAATCCCCATAGTTCCCCGGAACGAGTGTGCGCAGGTGATGAGATTCGCTATCTCTGACAACATGCTGTGTGCTGGGAGCTTAGGAGACAAGCAAGATTCCTGCAGTGGGGACAGCGGAGGCCCTATGATCACTAAATACAGGGATACGTGGTTTTTGGTTGGCCTGGTGAGCTGGGGCGAAGGCTGTGGAAGAAGGGAGAAATTTGGAGTCTACACCAAAGTTAGTCAGTATCTCGAGTGGATCCAGCACCACATCAGTGAGATGTCAGCCTCTTCGAAGGGCTGATTCTCATATTGAGAGGCTGGAATATTGTGGCAACATGCTAGTGCCAGTATGCAGTGAAATGTGCTGTCACATCTTTGGTATTAAATATTGAGTATATGGTAACCTTGTCGGCTGTTTTCCTTGGAACCTTTGTCTTTTATTTCTTTGTTATGTTCATTTGTAGCATGGTCCTACTTAGGCCTTACAGGCCTGGTAACATGCTGAGATGCTGTACAGTGATGCAGAAAACAAGATAGTCCCTGGGCAGAGGACTCCCTCTTTGAAGTGTGAAATGACTGGGGCAGGAGCCAGGAGGGGACAGGGAAAAGAGTTTTTAAAGATCAACATAGTGGTACAGCTCTGTCATTTCAGCTTTCCTTTAACACGTTATCCACAAGAACTGTTTTGGTTTGCTCTGTATTTGTATGATTTTTATTTCAATGCAGTGAAATGTTAATAATATCCAAGCCTGCACTCATTCACATCTTGCTCCATTGCTCACTGACAAATGGATTCAGCTGATCCTTAGAACTCCTCTGTGTTTTCTATTCCTTGCACATTGATGCTTGATTTTAACCCCCTAGGACTTCAATAGGAGTTCAGTTGCTATTGAAAAAAAAGGTATAATTCCAAGATTTGGTATGCTTCATTTATCCTGTGGTTGGCAAATCTCTTCCTGTCCAGCAAGCTAAGCAGACACCTTAGTTAATTCCTATTAAATTAAATTAAATTAAATTAAATTAAATTAAATCAGCTGCAAGCTGTATTAACATTACTAATTCTTACTGATAAATACAGGTAGTACAGGTGTGTAGTTGTGTTTATGTCTGTGCATATAAAATAAAGATCTCCAGCACCAGGAAGTTCGTAGGAGGTAGCAATACTAATAATATAATATATGCAGTAATATTTTATATAATATAATATTTTATAGATACTAATAATACTAATAAATACTGATGTTTAATAGAATCACAATTTAGACTTGGTTTTAATCATGGCACTTAAGCCTGCTAAATATAATTAATCATATAGAAAAAAGGTGAAACCAAATCTGTTTCCAACATCTCAGTCAGGATTTGGACCTGTATTTGGGTCAGTGAGGAGTGTCAGTCTGGTCCTGTGGTGAGATTGTTAAACAAAAGAACCCTCAGGTACAACAAAGTTGTATTGGAATTTGTGAGAAACCGAACACGCTGTCAGCAGAGCTTTGGTACCTCTGAAACCTGTGCACTTACTCCTGGTGACTTGCACTGCTCACGAGCTTCCTAAGCAAGCGCTGAAGTGGATTCACACACAAAAGCAGTAACTGACACGCTGAGGGCTTCCTGTCAGAGGTAAGCTGAGACTGAAGTCAGCCCTCTCCCAGTGTCGCTGCCTCTGTCTCTCCCTCTTTTTTCCTCTCCTCTTTTTTTATTTGGGAATGGACTTAAAAGATCGATGAATGTTAAACAATAATGCTTTAAACAGCAGCCTTCCAGGTGGCACCTGCACCAAGAGGATGTGCTTCTGAGAGAGCTGAGGTTGTTAGATATTGAGGTACAAGGCAAAGCATTCTCTTCCAAGGCAGTAAAGCCTGGGTCTAAAAGGCAGCAGCAGTAGGAATGTCGCTGAATAGCTGTGGCTGCTCCAGTATTTGCCTTCCCGCAGGTGACTAGGGGGATCCTCCTCCACCCGCACAGCCCTGCATGTTTCAACAGATGTTTGCAGAGCAGCTTGTGTATTTTCCAGATCAGCTGGTCTGACCTCCTGAGAGATGATGGATTGTCAGAAATCTGCTTTTACCAATTCCAGATTTTCCTGCAGAAAATGGTTGGCTTTTATTGTTGGAGGATGTTTTTAAGGAACATTTTTTTAAAAAATACACAGGTGAATGTGCGTAGGAGCACACAAACACAGTTTTCTTCAGGTTTTGGATTGCAAATGTGATTCATAGAATTCAGAAGGTTCTTTTCCTCTGTCAATATTTGTGATTGGTTAATGATCAACCTCTTGACCTCATGGCTGTTCCTGGTGTGCATCCAAATCTCTCTGCTGTCTTCCCCTAAAAACAATAAAGCAAAAAGTGAGTATAATTGCATGGTTCTGTGTAAAGGGAATGCATTCTGGATCCTCTGGTTTTGGAAAAAGACAGAGAGCAGAGAGGTATGTGCTGCCAGATCCTGGTGAATTATTTAGCCTGGGAAGGTAATATGGAGAAATACAAACTTCTCGGTTCTAATTTGCACTGCCAGGTGTGTGGTGGTTTCCTCCTTGGGGTTTGCACATGTGGTCTTACTTGCCAAGCCCTTCAGTAATTAGACAGCAGCTGCCATCATTAAGGACTCCTGGCTGGAGTGTGCAGCTCCGACCCTGGCCGGGATCCTTCGCAGCTCAGAGCAGGCTGTCACCGGAACTGGCTTCTGCTCCTTCTGGGCCCGATGCATGGCCCCGGTGTCCATTGGAGCGTGTGTATGACTCCTGTGGGCTCTGGCTCAGACCCTGCACCACATCCTGGGCTGGGGCAAGCTCTGCACATTGCCTTGTGAGCTGCTGGGATACCCATGGCAGTGGTGTGGCTTGGAGAAACGATGGCAATCAGATCAGAACAACTTGGTAGAATTTGCATTCTTTTGCCCTTCTTTTGTCCTCTTGCTTCTATTTCTTTGTCTTTTTTTTGCAGGCTAATTCACCCCTGTTGTTTTTTTGACAATATATTAATTCCATTCTTCTTTTCCCTCTGAAGGAAATCAGCAGGAAGTTGGACGATTCTGATGCACACTAAAATGCAGAGCAGTTCCTCGCTTGTGCTGGTTTTCCTGCTGATGTGCTCCAGCAGCAGCAGCCGGCTGCGTTCATATCCAGGTGAGTACTTCTGAATTATGTTTTTAACTTGTCTTATTGTGACAAGCTGGGCCTTTGAACTGACGTGACATTCCTTTCTGGAACACAAAGTCCTGTGGGTGGAAGAAGTACATCCTGAAATGCACAAGCAAAAAAATAAATATTCATAGATACTTCCAAGGGATATGAGCCTTTTTTAACTTCCTGTTTAGACCGTTGTCCCATTCAAAAATATTCCCCTTGTGGTGTTGAACCCAAAATGTGGATTGGTTTTGCATGGCAATGTTTTCAAACTTGTGAAGCTAAAATAAGGTGCTTTCAACGTGTTCTTGGACCTTGTGTTGATTTTCCTACAAGAACACGAGGTTTGCTTCAGAGAGCTTCCCAACAGGCGTGAGAAGGCACAGGAGCTCACAAATCATTACGGCTGTCCTTGCAGAGGTAGAACTGATATCTGCAAACCAGAAGCTTTGCAACAGACATAGTGCTATGTGACAGAACTTACGATAGGTAAATCCTTTAAAGGTAGCTCCCGGGATGGCGAAAGGCATTTTTTTCCCTTACCAGGCAGCAGGATCTGCCCAAAGCTTTTCTCAGCTAAGAGGTTTTCTCATCTGTTTCTAATTACCTAGAAAAGAAGCAATCTGATATTAGTCTAGAATGTCAGTTATTGCTGCAAATACCAGCCCTGCAACTGCAAAGAAATGTGTGTCTTTGTGGTCCATCTCCAAAGCTGGGGGCTTGGTTAGAGGTTTTTGACCTGTCTGGGACACCAAACCACGACCATGAAAGCAGAGTCCTGGTACGTGGCCTGCTGTGTGAATCGCAGTCGGCTTTGTCAGGGTTGCAAAGTGAGCTTCCTTCCTAGAACACTTCTCATGACGGATGGGGTTTGGGTATAGGGCCACTCCTGGAGATGGAATTTCCATCTGGTCCAAATAGTGATGCAGGGCTCAATTCAGTCATTGTGCGTCCAGAGCTGCCTGAGGTGGCACATGGTATCAATTCATCCCCAGGGGCTGAGTGAGCCCTCCTGTCCCTTCAGAGCATCCTGGCTGGAAAATCCTGGGTGCGCTGTGCGTCAGCTACATGAGCGCTAGCAAAGACTCCCAGTGGAGCAGCAGGGAGCACGGGGGCAGGAACTCGCTGCTGGATCCTCTCTTCTGGCCACTCCTCCCTTAATTTACTGGGGAATTATACTTCCCAAATTGACCTTTCGGTAGGAGGACAGATGGCTCAGTGAAGTAGAGGTGAGATGAACTATAGGACACTTTCTTTCTTTCTTTCTTTAGATGAAGGAGCAGTGTCTGTCCTATTGTGGCCACAGTAGCTCCCTGAAGAGCACCAGCTCTCTCTTCCTGAATAGCTAACAAAGCTGATACCACTTACAGACAATCCTCTCCTCTCAGCTTTATTTCCATATGCACACACAGCCAGGAGTCTGGCAGTCACTGTGACCCAGGAAGGTGAGGCAGAAAAACACAACCAGCCTCCAAGCTGCAATGCTCGAGCCTTCTGGAATAAGAATGATTTCTGCACTAATCTGCACATCTCAGAAGTGGGGCTTTTCGTCCACTAAAAGAAAGCTTTAGCTACTGGTGTCTTCTGCTGGAACACAGACTAATTTAATTTTCCTTTGGGCTCTTTGTGTAGATTCCCCCCCCCCCCATTTCTTTATATTGCCTACCCAGCTGAAAGGATGCTACTGTTCAGATGACAGTTTGGCATCTTCCAATATCATTAACTCTTCAGTTTTGCTTTTCTAGTGTTCCTGGGAAAAGATGAAGCACATGAGGTGCTGAAAGTCCATAAACGCGCCAACTATTTTCTCGAAGAGATTCGTCCAGGGAACTTGGAGAGAGAATGCAATGAGGAAAAGTGCTCGTTTGAGGAGACTAAGGAGATCTTCCATTCACAGGAGAAAACGGTGAGAAGCAACTGCAGGAGCAGTAGAGGAGAGTGAACAGTGAGCTGTAAGTAATCCACCCCAATCCACCTGGCATGGCACCAACAGGCCTCTGGATTCTGGATCTTGGTAGTCGGGATGGGTCCCTCAAAGCACCTTGTGAGATCTCACTTTCAAGCAAGGGCTCAGCTTCTTACATAAATGTTAAAACGCAATTCCTTAAAAGTCTCCTGAGCCTGTTTATGTGAGAGCTTCAGTCCAGCAATGTGGCTCTGACATTTTCAGAGGCCGCTTGCTTGATCAGTCCCCTCCAAATGCTGAGGAGGGGCGCCTCGTCCCAGGAGCGTGCGGCCGGCAAGCAGGGCTGCAGGAGTCCTGGGGGACCTACTGCTGAAGCAGGAACTTGGATTGCAGTTTCAGAGGTGCCAGATTTCTCTTGTATCCAGCCCGAGTTGTGTAGGTGATGCCTACCTCAGCAGGTGGTGCAGAGCAGCAGGAGCAAAGGAGATGGTGCTGAGGACCTTGCACAGGTACATTTTGTGGGGAGGGCGATGGTGTGGAGACTCCTAGGCTGCTGCCAGGGAGTTTCTATGGGCTGGAGCGACGGGTGGATCTTGGCTTTCAGCTCAAGTTTCATTCCAATACAGCCTAGGTTATGCACTCATGGCTGGTCCACAATTCCAACCAAAGTGAGCTGCGAGGTGATGATCAGATCTGCTACAAGAATATATTACATTGTTCTAATTAAAATATTAATTGAGGTGCACCCTAAAAAAAATGGTTTTTTAAATGATCTCTTCAGTAACCAGTGTGACCACTTACTGACTGTTTTCTTCATTTGTGACTTCTTGCAGATGGAGTTCTGGTTCAATTACAGAGGTAGGTAAAAAAGACATTTTTTTTAAAAAAAAAATCTATTTCTTGTGTCCCTTCTAGGTACTTAAGAATGACGTGGCAGTTCAAAGTCAGGCTTCTCTTAATTCCTGGACATAAACTAGGCCTTGTTTCTTCTCCTTAGGTTTAAATCCATGTAGTTCCAATCCCTGTAGTAATGGTGGAGTCTGCAAAATAAGACACTACAATTACTTCTGCATCTGCCCCCCCAAATTTGGGGGACGCAACTGTGAAAAAGGTGAGTACACATTGCACCTCTTGTTATCCCTTGGGAGTGATAACAGATCAGGTAACTCCTGTCGCAGACACCACCCCTGGAGAGCCTTCATGGCGAGGCCCTGCTCTCTTTCAAGTGTTATTGAGTGACTGCTTGAACAGAGCAGCCAAAGCTTAGTGTAAACGCAAACCAGTCTGCATTTATGTTGTAATATGTGAGTAACACAAAAATGAAGTAGATAAGCTGCCTCTCTCTTATCAGAGTTTTGGTCCTTTGGAATATTCTATTTGGTTTGCAAATTATTTAAGGGATGAAATACAGGAAAAGCCAAATTGAGGTAGTAACTACGAATCATAAGTAATTTGTTTCCATGGGTGCTTCCTAGGTTTATTTTTGTTGGCCTTTTTTTTTTCACTCCAAAGCAATTAATTAAACATGTTGGTTTGCTTGGTTTGTTTTTTTTTTAAATGCAACAATGTATGAAAAGTCTATTTCTAGCAGACGTGTCCCCCACCAAAATGCCTGGTACTTTAAATCTGCCCCGATACAAAAAGTAAGATCTGCAGAGGGATCGAAAGTGGCTGCATTTAGAAATGTTTGCTGTTCCCAGTGCTGTCTTGCTCCTGCTCTGCAGGGTGAAGGGCCGAGAGCCCATCTGTGGGCACAGGGCAGAGCTGGCAAATAGCAGAATGGTAGAAACAGAACTTGCAGTAGCGATGAGGTGGTTCGCGGTGCTGCGAATCAGCATGGCTGTTTGGGAATGGTAAGAGGTCATTCCTTCTGTTTCCCTGCCAGATATCAGCAGATGGAGTTTTTCCTACTTTCTTTCATGTAATAATAGTGCTGGAGGCTGTGCTGTTCGGGGGCCCCTGCAGAGCAAGCACCAAGTGACCGCCTGTGTGTTGCCATTGCAGAGCAGCTGGAGTGCTGGTACAAGAACGGGGGGTGCTGGCAGTACTGCCGGGACAGCAGCGCCTTCCACGTGGTCTGCTCCTGCGCGAAGGGTTACAGCCTGCACGAGGACGGGAAGCGATGCGTGCACACAGGTAACATCTGCTTAGCTCAGTTACTTCAGGTAAAGAGCAGATGATTGGCAGGCACCGTCTTTCTTTTTCTCGTCACAGGCTGCAGAAGAGCTACACCCACTGTAACTACTGCAGCTTTCACTGAGTGGATAGGAAAGAGCTGTCTGATTTATTGTTTTGTTTATTTAAATTTTAAGGTGCCTCTGAGTCAGGGGTCTCTCTGCTGGGCAAAGGGGCAGAGTACACAGCAGCACTGGCTCTCAGCCTTGGATAGGACAAGCACTGCTTCTGAGTTAGTTTGACACCACACCATGCACCCTAAACTCAAAGTTGTTTCTGTATCTCCTCCCTCCAGCACCCTTTCCCTGTGGCCTGGTTAAAGCCCGGCAGGCTCTGGGACAAGAGCAGCTGGGGCAGGCGAGGCTCCCGAGGGGGCTGCTGGAGCACGGGGTGGATGCGGCCAGGTGGAATGAGAGCACAGAGGGCACAGTTAGACAAGCATGGCTGGAACAAAAGTCTTTTGGAGAAAACAAGACCTTACAGGATGCCTTTGGACAAAGCACGCTCATGGGGCCTGATGTTGGACCAACTGAGGTGGCCAAAGATCCTTCCAGCTGCAACAAGACGCTGGTGGGCTCTGTGACCCAGGAGCCGCAGGGGGATGGTGCTGTGGGGCAGGAGGTGAGCGTCCCTGCGCAGGACGAGGCAACGGAAGGGACCACCAGGCCTGGCAAGCCGTGGGGTGAGCCAGCCCAGGGCCCTGCATGGCTGCAGGGAACAGTGCAAAATGCTGCTGGGCAAAACCGAACGGCGGAGAGTGCTGGCCAGAACGAAACAGGGGACTGGAGAAGCGATTCAGACACGCCTCGGATTGTCCCGATAAATGCCAGTGCTACTGTAGAGCAGAATGACTCCAGGATAACCGGGGGAACCCTGTGTCACCGTGGACATTGCCCCTGGCAGGTAATACTTGTCCAGTCTGGCCCTAAATACCACCACTCTCTGTGTTCTCACTTTATCATCACTGGTTCCATCTGGAACTGGGTGCATCAGGCCATTATAAAGTTGTTTTTCAGGTCAAGAGCATGTGTTTCTCAAACTTCTGCAGGTCCTGCTGATTATAGTGTAGCTGCCTTACTTGTCATTCTTCCCCCAGCCCCAGATACTCCTGCTTTCATCACCTCAGCCTATTACTTTCTCTCTTACCAACATAACGCGGATCTTCTCCTGCTCTGTTAATCAGGTTCCTTGTTCTTGGTGAAAAGCTGTGCTTTTCCTTCTATTGGTAACGATTTTTTCTCCATTAGAATGCAGTGCTTTTCATACTTATTACAGTAAGGAGGGTAAAACTGAGAGGGCTGAAACTTGAAGGCGAGTGGCAAGTAGGGAACCTCCCCAAAGTGTTTCTCTTATTTCCACAATCTTGCCTTCCCCCTGCCCCATCCCTACTTGTTATTAATTTTCCCTTATTTATGTTGTCTCTGCTTTGTCAGTGCACTATTGCTTCTGGGCTTGTGCACAGAAAGGCAGCAGACTGATCTAAAATCAGCCAGGTTTCTGTCAGACTGGTTTACAGCTGTCACACAAAGATTTCTCCCATTCTACTGAGCCAGTGTGAACAATGCAGTGAGTGCGCACTCTTGCCAGTTGAGATGTCACCACTCCTCACTTGTATGGCTTTCTGCGATTTTCTTCCAGGAGGAACAGCACCTGCTTTCCACTGGATCAAACAAGACCTGGTTTGGGGTTTTGAGAAGGGAATGTAGTCTGACCACTGCCAAACCTGTACGGTTTCTCCTTGAAATTAAATGTTACCATTAAGGAAGGTTAAATTTTCATCCCATCAGGCAATTTGTAATTGAATGAATCGTGTAGTATACATTTTCTTTTTCTAAAAAGAGGCTTTTGCAAACCCTTTCCATGCCCGTTCTTCCTGATCTAAAGCGGAATTTCCAAGTAATGTTTCCTTGCTACTTTTCAATGTTTTGTTCAGAACTAAAAGAATTAAGTCAAAATGGTTTACGTAAAACATGACATCAGACCAAGGAAGGAGGCCAGAGGGTGTCATGCCTTTTTCCACTGTGTGATTATTCACTCCACTGAAATGGCAGAGTACCAGAATTCAAGCTTTCCCTTCAGCTTTAACACATGAACTAACAGATTCGAGGGGAGTTTAACTCAAGAGATGCTGAGGCACTAGTGGAGCACATCATTCTGGATAGACAAGACAAACATCCAGCACTGAGCAGCATGTTTGACTTCTCCTTTTTTCTGCTCTATCTTGTTCCAAATTTATTACCAATACAACTAAAAAAATAAAGTTCCTGAATCTCCACTCTTACCTGCCCCTTTGCTTAACACTGGGAAAACGAAAAGCTCTTTTCAATGCCTTGGTCAGGTAGGCAAACACCGTATTCTTTTTAACCCAAGAACAATGAAGCACTCCTTGTATTTCTGTTCTCCCCCACCCCAAAAAATGTGAAGCCACATTAAAAAAAATCACAATCGTATATACTTGACGGAGCCTGGTGACACGGCCTTCTTCATCTTCCATCCAGGTTTTGATCTGGAACAGTAAGGGTATTGGTTTCTGTGGCGGAAGTTTAATCAGCAGTCGCTGGGTGGTCACTGCCGCTCACTGCCTCGATCTCGTACGACCACACCACGTTACTGTAGGTGAGTTCCACTGTGGATTTTATGAACTCGTGTATTTCTCATACTTGAAGCACACCTTGCAGCGTACACACCGAGGTATGGCTGTGAGAGACAGACTGACACAGCCAACCCCACTCAGATTTACAGAGCCCTTTGTTTCCTTGGCAGCAGTGCACAGGGGCTGCAGCTGGTCCCGCTGGTTTTCATGGAGAAGGTGGGAGCACAAGGCACAGACTTGATCTTCTGTCTCCCACTTTGGCAATCTCATTGTGCATGGAGACTGAGCAGCTGAAGGAAGGCAGATTCTTGTAGGCAGTGAGCTGCTCTCAAGTCAGTTTTGGTTTTTAATCAGCCTTAAGATGAGTTTCCTTATTAGTATTTACGGTAAAATCCCTACCCTGGAAGCCATCATGCCTGTAAGTATCCGTTCATCCAGTCAACAGCTGTTTTACCTGTAAAGGGAAGGCTGGTGAGCCCCACTTGCAGGATCACATCTGCGGCATAAGGAATTATTGTTACAGAGCACAATGTGGTCTGTGCCTTCCTGGGATGAAAGGCCAAAGTGCTACTCTGTTGTCCTTCCTGTTCCCCTACAACACCCTACAGGCTTCCTTAACATTTTACCTTGTCATGACTACAGGAGACTTTGACAAATACCAAAGAGAGTTCAAGGAACAGAAAATTCCTGTGGAACGAAGCTGGACGCATCCACATTATGATTCCAACAACTACAACAGCGACATCGCTTTGTTGTACCTGAGCAGTGACGTCATTTTTAATGAGTATGTCATTCCCATCTGCCTCCCAAGCCCCAGCCTCGCCAGGCTGCTGTCTGAGGAAGGAAGAATAGGAATGGTAAGTGGATGGGGGGCCACTCACGACAGAGGTTCCACACTGCGCTTCCTCATGAAAGTCCAGCTTCCGATTGTAAACACGGAGAGCTGCCAGCGCTCAACAGCCAGGCTGGTCACCGACAACATGTTCTGTGCGGGGTACAGCACCGACGTCGCAGACGCCTGCAAAGGGGACAGCGGGGGCCCTTTCACCGTGTCTTACCACAACACGCGGTTTCTCCTGGGGATTGTGAGCTGGGGTGAGGGCTGTGCTCAGCGAGGAAAATATGGTGTCTACACCAGAGTATCCAACTACATCCCTTGGATTAAAGAGGTTGTGGAAAGCATAGCAGATTCAGGAAACTTTTCCATTAACTTTTCTTAATATGATCTTTGAAAGCAGGGACAAATCTGTTATTACAGTACTCCAGCCTAAGATACTGTTCAGTTCCTGTGCTGAATGGTGCAAAATCAAGATTATTGTCAAAGAAACAGAATCACAGAATGGTTTGGGATAGAAGGGACTTCAAAGCCCATCCAGTTCCAACCCTGCTGCCATGGGCAGGGACACCTCCCACTGGATCACAGGGCTCAAAGCCCCATCCAGCCTGGCCTTGAACACCTCCAGGGATGGGGCAGCCGCCACTTCTCTGGGCAACCTGTGCCAGGGCCTCTCCACCCTCACAGCAAAACATTTCTTCCTAAGATCTCATCTAAATTTTGATTCTCTGTTTACCAGAAATGGTTAAATTGTTCACTCAAGTATTCCTGAGTAAAAACTTGTGTCTAATAAAGAACTATTCTGCAAACAACAAAGGAGACAACTACAACTTTTCTTAATGTAAATTCCTATCAGCAAGGGCAGGGTTTCTTTAGAGAAAGGAAAAGGTTTCTCTTTCTCCAGCCTACACACATATCACAAAAACAGGCAAACACTTTTCTGCAGGAATTTCCAGCTTAGGAATAGAAGGGTATTTGTGGTAGCACTGCTTGCCCTCTAGGCAGGACCATGCTGAACACAACTGCTGGAGATTGCTGAGGTTTTGTCACAAAGTACAACTGTACCTCAAGTACAATCCAGTTCACAAAATTACAAATGTTTTCTGATATAAAAACTGCATCTGTATAGAATCATGTATTACAAACTGCACTGGAACAACTGTCCAAGAGGGAATCCACCCAGTTGCAGCTGGAAAAACAGAACAGGATGGTATGGTAGAATTCTGAGATACAAACAGTGTTACTGTGGTTGTGAGGGGCAGTTCTGTTCCAGCAGTGGGTAAGGAAAGGTTTGAAGGTGGACAATTTGCTCCCACCCCTCATTCTGCTCTGGACAGAGCCTACAGAAGGGGAACCACAAACCACAGAGCTACAGAAGTAGAAAATAATGAACTGTCCGTTTTCCACACTTTTTCTGAGAAAGAAAACCTAGTTTTCTTTATTCTGATGACACTCCCAGCCCTCCAGGAACACTCCCAGGTTTTGATGAAAGCAGTAATTCAGACATGAAATATTTGTGAACATATCGGGGGGGGGGGGGGGGGGAACCACCACACAACCACAACACAGAACTCTTCCATCACCCTAAACCAAAAAGGAAGACTGATGGTGCTGACCCAGCCACCCATCCAAGAGGCTGGCTTCCACCCATCACAAGCAGCTTCACGTACTTAAACACAGCCCTCAATGCCAAAAATGCAGGTGAAATAAAACACCTGCAGGCAAGAGTAATACCCCCCCAACTAATTACCCCTTTGAGGCCCTGCAGTGCCATCGCTGTAGAACTGCCTTTGTGATTTTTTTGTAGCCTTTCTTACAATTCACTATTAGGTTTCAATTTAAGAGCCCACCAGCAGTCTCACTGATAAGTGGTTCCCTTCCTCAGCTTTGTTCAAAGCCTTATGAAAGTCCATTACTGCCATTCCAAAGGAAACAGAACTTTTGGTTGCCTCGGACAACATGGGATACAGAACTATTGGTTAATTTTGATGGCAAGAAGCTGTGACGACTGCATGAGACCGCTGGGGTAAGTATGTTTAAGAGCATCTCACAAGATTCCCAAGTATCCAGGAGGCCCTCAGGACTGCAGTAACCACAACTATAAAAAAAAGGTTGCTGGGGAAAAGTCCATCCTACCCCCTAGGCCTTCAGGACCAAACTAACCTGGCCATGAATAACTCTACTCTGCTCTCATTTTTTTCCACACAGTTGCCCCTGCCAATATGGCAGTTCAGAATTCCCCATCTTTCAATAAATTCTTAATTTTAAAAATGAAGAAAAAAACCCCAACCCCTTGAACCCCCCAGCATGCTAAAACCACACACGTGAGGCAGTAAGCGTATCTGGCAAGAGCAGGTGGGCAGTCTGACAAGCAGAATTCCATCAGCAGGTTCCATCCAGAGCAGACATCCTTCTTCAGTTTTTGCTTCAAGTTCCTGTCCCAGCATATGGCTTTGTTTCACTGACACAATCCTCTTCAATCAGGTACTTACAGCCTTCTCTGTTGTCGGTGCCAGCAGATGCCAGAGGTACCAAGTCAGCCACGGCCAAGATCCCTACCTCACACAGAACTGCTGGAATTACAAAACATACATTACAGCAAGGGGGCTGTGCTTCTCTGGAACAAAGGAGACCACCTGACTGAAATCCCAACTGCCAGTTACCTGTGCATGGAGAGGAGTCCTCTTCTTGTAGGCAAGCTCAGTCAACTGGAATCTTTTCAGTCGATCTGCTGGTCTTCTCTTGAACTTCACATCATGTTTTCATGGAAAATTAAATCCTTTGAGCAAAGATGGTCAATATTTCCAGTGAAATCCAATACACTCTCCAAAGACAGAACTGATTAATAAAGCGCTGATAAAGAGGAAATGGACAATTTAAGTCCGCGGCTTTTCCACATAGCAGGTGGAGCACATCCACATAGCAGGTGGTGCACACATGTTCTCTTGAGCAATCAACAGACAGCCCCCCCAAAAAAAACAGAAGATGTTTTATTGTCTAAAGCGTTGCAATACAACAAATACATGATCTGTACAAAGGACACAAGAGAGCAAGTTTAAATACAATCAGGAGAAAGAAGTCCCCGTGTTCACAGTCCTCAGACAACATCTTCTATCAGAACCTGAATCAAGAATTTAAAGATTCACTAAAAAACCACCAAACAAGCTGTTAAAAAATGTAAAGGTCTCCAAAGAGTCTGTGGGCGCATTGTCTTACAGCAGAGATCATGGGGTGTGCTCTGAAGGGTCACAATGGCATCTTATTGCCCTCAATGCTGATTTTCACTGCATGGGCCGATCTGCTTTTTTTCCTGATATCTGTGAATTTCCGCATCTGTTTGTCCAGTCGACTCACCCCTTTCTTAGAGGTCCCCTGGAACTTAGAAAATAAAACTAGTAATTATCACTGAAAAAAAGCAGACGTCCCAGAGGATTGAGAAAAGCGATGCATGCAAGGTTAAACCTGCCAGGGGAAGGTGACGAAGCCACTGGTTCCGTCTGTTTTTCTGTGTATGTGTCTGCACACACACGTACACAGATCCTCTCCCCACAAAGTGGATAAAATGGTTCCTCCAATGTATGCATCGCATATAGGGAGGCAGTTACAACCATCACACAGTAAAGCTTTCACGTTACAGGGATTAATGGGCACGTTAGGTGTTCACACACTGGCTGAATGTACAGTTTGGAACAGTTGTGTGTCTGTATTGGCTGGTGTTTAGTGCCAGAAACACACTGCGCTACAGCATCATACGAACAGGCTCCCTGGGGGGGAGGGCTGCCAGACAGAAATACACAGCAACTGAGGCAGACCAAGCCGACACATCAATTCCAAACTGCAATTTATTTTAAAGGTCACCAATTAGTGTTTATAAAGCAACAGAAAAAGGAGGTGTAGAGGAAAGCAAAAGAAATACCTAAGCTGACCATACAAGTGATTAGAAGAGGTACTGCATATCAGTTACCTATTTTAACTGCAAATGAAAAACTGAGGTGACGCAGCAGATATTCTGCACAGATTATACAGAGTGATTCTGTCAAGAAATGCGACTGACAAACAGCAGGGATCTTCCAATCCATAGCCATTACTTCCTAAAAGGCAATTTCCCTAACTAGACAACAGAAACAACAGACAATGGAAACTTTACAGTTTTTAAGTTTGGGAGAAACAGAGATATCCAGAACATGCTACTTTATATCTGACAAAAAACATCTATTAGAAACTGACCCTCTTGTTCCCATCACTGAGGAAGGTGATCCTGGCCCAATAATTTAAAATAATCTTCCTTCAAAAACCAGTCCATCATTCACTGACATTTACAGCTGGACCGGCACAGTGATTTTAAAAAAAATTATTTTTTTAAAACAAATAAATATGAGGTTTAAACTTAACAGTTAGTAACCTACCATTTGTGCTAGCCTCTTCCTGCCACTATCAGTTTGTGGCAGCCCCACTCACAGAACTGAGATGCCAACTGAAATTGTCAAAACCATTCCTGTGCTCATGTATGGCACTGATGGATCTCCCTCCACCCGGGACTGCAGAGGTCACATTCTCCGCATCCTGTCACCCACCCCAAAAGTTTCATATCACTGATCTTTCCTGAAAGAGGAGGTGTGGGAAATAGCTTACTTTTGGGCCAGTAAGATGTCAGTCACCAATGCTGGTTCGCAGTGACATGAGGTCCTACACGAAGAGCTAAGAATTCCCGGGTGTCAGTTCAGGTAAACCCAGAGAACCTAACTATGTCAGAACAGTGTTCAAAACCTGAAGTCGTGGAAAGCTGGTTTTGAGTACTGGTATTTTCATTTAATGCCTGTGGTTTGGGTGCCCTGAAGCTGTCGAGGCAGGTATCAAGGCAGATGTTTATGTTCTACAGTCTACTTCTCCTGTACAAATTACCTCTTAGGTCACAGTACAGACACGAGAGAATACAAGGAGAGTTTCCCAGGTTTAAGTTAGGGTGTACACACTCCTTTCTTGTGTGTGCAAACTGCCAACAGCTGAAGCACGTGCACTGTTCACACCTCCCTTGAGGGATACCTCTCCAACTTGGGGAAGGCAGTGTCATGGCTACAGGGGCATCCTGTTGCCTTCAATGCTGAACTTGATGGCCCGATGCACTTTGCTGAGTCGTTTCTGTTCAGCAAACCGTCTCTTGTGTTTTTCCAAGCGACTAATACCTCTCTTAATAGTCCCGGGCTAGAAACAACATCTCAATTAATGCACAGCAGAGATAACAGCAGAAAGCACAGTAATTATTACTTCTTCCATTTACATGTGTTCTACTACATACTCCGCTTTTGAATTAAACCATACAGGTATATGGATGAAACAAATAAACCAAGACAAAGGCCTCTACTGAATCTGTTAATGTTTACCAAAACCTCGTAAGTTTTCACGAACCTGAATATTTTCAGAAGAACACGATACACAGTGAATTGAGGGAGGTATAAAAATATCAGTGACACATGTACTGAGTTGCAGCTTTAGTTCGAAATGCTCTAAAGTAAGAGGCCTGTAATCAGATTCTCACCCTAGAAAAAAGCTGTAGAACAGTTAACACGAAAATCTTTTTGGTTAGAGAAGCAACGATACCTTAGTAAAGTAGCTGATGAGCTGAAACCAGCCCACTTGGCAGAACTTACTCTCTGCTCAAATTAGAAGAGGCACTTAAAAGAACTACTATATTGTACAGTAACCATGGTAATAAGGTGACAGATTCCCAGGCTTAATCAGAGCCAGCTTGGTTACAGAGTCCCTAGGAGAGGCAAGCTATCCCCTTACCCTGGAAGACTCCATCTCCACGTTCCACTTTGGCCTGACCACATAGTCCTTGTTGGAGGGCATTGGCACCCTCGCACGGGCACAGAACCCGGGATCTCCTGGTCTAAGAGCCCTGGAGATAAAAAAAGAGATGTTTGAGACAACCTGATACAGAAAAAAAGTACAAGCTATAATATAGCACGTTCTACCTCTGAAACACACTCCATAACCACTGCCTCAAGAACCTCAAAGCAAACTGCATCTTGTTAGCACCAAAATACCTCTTTCTAAATAGATTTAAAAAAGAAAAATCCAACCTACTTTTCCTCTCCAGTTAACACTTTCTCCAGGTCCCTGCGAGGAGTCTGACCACCAGAGCTGCAGGAAAAATAAAATTGTATAGGCAATTATGCACAAAGATTAAAAGACAGTTAAGTGTGGTAAAAGAAAAGAGAGTGGTCATAACTTGTTATCCTTTTATTCCCTTAATATTTACACATGATATTTTCTTGATGGAGTCTTAAAAAGATGAATTTCATATTTCTGTCTGCTACTCCTACCTGCTCAATCTCCTTCGCTGAGGCATCTGTTCCAAATCTCTCTGTTCCCTCTCTTCTCTTGTCATGCCTTTGTAGTTCGAGGTAAGGCCAAAGATGGGTCGAGACCATTCATCTTTTAAAAAAAAAATAAATTCGGTTAACAAACGCTATGCCTCTGAAGCTCATCTCCAAACCACTCTGATGATCAAATCCAGCCTTTAAAGTTTATGGCAAGTATTTATACTTCCTTTCAACCAAATAAAAGATTTTTAAGCCCCTAATATTTCACTGAAAGCCAGCCTTGTGGACAGTTAGCAAGGGCTTTCATCTCTAATGTGTCTTGCTGTTGCCTGCTCTTTTAGAATCTCTCCAAGCTATGAGAATACTTAATGTCAGGAAGTCGTGCACAGCACAGTGAATGCTGTTTTAGAAATGCCTAAAATAATTCCTAAAGAACATAAGATTATAATCATTTTGCTGTCATTTGGGATGGAATGCACTACAAATGGACTGCAGCTGTTTAAGAAGTAAACCAAGCTCTCTCTAAAGTCCACAGAATAAGCAGTCTTCTGGCAGCACCTTTCTGCCTCTGCAGCAGCCAACAGATAATCTGGGCAAAATAAATGCAATCCTCTGGTTCAGAACAAGAATGAAAGAAACAGAGAAAGGTACATGCAGAATTTAATGTAACAGTGTTTGTTAAGAGCTCTACAAACAAAGCTACAAAACCAATTAGTGAGATTCCTACATTAAAGAACTGATTCTACTACACAAAATAGAAAAATCATTCAACAGAAAGTGATGCAGAAATGACATTATCAGTGAAATCTCACTGATGCACAGCAAAGGGAGTTTTACATACTGATTAGCTTCCCTGCCATATCCTTGTTAGGTCTTGACTCTTTGGGGTGCTTGTAGAGGTACATCACAGCTCGTCCGATGCCACTGTGCTTCAGAGTCTCTTGACTCACACTGGGCAGCTGCAGGGTAAGGGAAAAGTCAGAAAACAGGAAGAAATTTAGTCTGAACACTAACTGAGTGGCTGAACATTACAAAAAGACCAAAACCCCACTTCCAAAACCTAAAAAATTTCTTCAATGTTCTTAGGTTTTATACACAAAATTTACTTAAGTTTCCAGAACTATTTACTCCAAAGGCCCAAGAACTGAGTTACTGCTGTCAAAAAGCATTCATTTTGTAAAGATGACAGCTTACGTAGCAAGAACATTCAAGTAATCAGCTGAGCCACAAAAGCTCAAAGTCCTGGTGCACTGCACACTTCAACAGGGCGGAAAAGAGATGGGACCACAAGAGAGAAAAACCGAGGGATACATAGCAAAGGACTCTTCAGTTAGATATAAACCTGAAACGGGCAGGCAGGGCCAAATAATCTAAATTCAGGCAGAACCCTCGCAAATTCTTAGCAGAGAGAAACATTTCTAGAGCTTCAGTCAAATCAAGCCAGCTAGTGGTGCTTCAATAAAAATTTCCCTTCTAGTTCACTATCAAGACTATACCAAGCTTACTTTATGGACGCAGCAAAGACAAATTAAAGTGACCAGTTCCAACGTACGAGCCACTGAGAACGAGAGAAGACAACTGGCTAAGCAGTTTACATACGTCACGAATCTAGAAATTCCACAGTGCACAACTCCCTAGGAGAGAGTGGAAAACTTCATGTCTGTAGTTCACTTGAAACTCTCAGAAACGTCTTCTGGCCTGCTGCCAGCACACCTACTTGCTTTGTTGTAAACATCGGCAAAGTTTTCACTAACAATAACTAAGTGCCTGAAGTTCCCTAGCCCAATTTTATTCAGCTAGACAGCATGTCTACAACATAAGACATCACTAAATTATGTAACTTTTAAACATCTATTTTGCAGTTTGCTTCCTCGTGCATTTCACTGCAGGGTCCATTGGTAGCTGCTGCAGAACATCCATCGCCAAACAGTTCCCTAAAGCACATGAGTGTAAAACCATGGAGAAGCCACAAATCAAATATGGTTAAAAGTCAGTTTCAAACCTCTTGCAGGATCTTCAGAAGTTCCTCTCGTATCTTCAGTGCTGGCAGACTTCGGTCTGGAAGAGGAGAAAGCCACTCTTTGATGGCAGACATAACACCACTATCAATGAAAGTTTCTTTGAGGTCCTGCCTAGAAAGAGTAAAGAGAAGCCACAAAGTCATATAATTCATCAAAATCTTAAGATGTGGAGTTCCTCCAGCACAATAGTGCATTTTGTTTCACATTAAATTATGAGGGAAAACTATGTAGAATTTTAGAGTTTTGAGGCCACCTAGCTCAAACATTTTCTTGGAAGAAGTGTTTCACTGTCTAGTCTGAACAACTGTAAAGGCACTCCACGAAATGTACCAAATTCCCCCCCACATTGCCTAAGTTCGTAATCAATGACAACTCACTTTTTAAGATGCATCACTACAGTTGGTAGCAAAGTTAATTTCTTTAGTGCTGGTTTCTTTTGTGTATTCAGCTGTCGATCCTCCTGTAGAGAGATGAAGAACCAGCGCAAGTTAATCAAAAGAAGAAATCAGCAACTCTCATCGCTTACATTTATAAGAAAAAGACGGTCTATTAAATGAAAAGTACAATTTTGGTAGGATTACACTAACTTTGTACCCTGCACTATCTTCCTAGAGTCCCAAAGCATATTATATGATGACTTCTCTAAAAGAAGGGTCCCTACCTCACTCAATATTCTCTCTAAAATTCCATTTCTTTTCCTGCTTCATGACCTAAGTTAATTGTAACAAACTGGAGGTCTTCAGAGTCCTCCATGCTAGTCATTCACAGACAACCTGGAAAATACGTTATTAAAATCTCACCTGAGCCAACCAAAACAATGGGAAGTGAGAAAATGCATATTCACTTCAGCTAAGAATGTAACTGGATACCCTAGAGGTTTAGGCTGAAGCATGGTGCAAGTAACATAAGAACACACAAATGAGCATCATGTGCTAAAATAAAGTCTTGGTTTCAACTGACCGTCACCCAAGGCCACAATGTCACCATCTGGTCAGTACCTGGGCTCCCACATTAAAAAGACCCATTACAATCAACAGATTTACGTCCTGCTGTGATAATTCCTTCCCGCTCATCTTAACCCCCCTGAAGGCTCTTTCTGCGTGTTTTTTTATTGCAGGGGATGACCTTCTTTCCCTCTTCATGCCGCAGAATGGCACATGCAAGAGAACTAAAGACACCACAATACTGGTGCTCAGCTCTTCCTCTCTCCAGCATTTCAAACTTTATGGCTTTGTTTGAAACATTTGACTATCATCTTGTTCAAGAAAGACTCTTGTCAAAACTAAGAAAGTCTCAGTTGACTCCCAGATCACTCTTACCCTTCCCTTTCTCCTCAAACACATTATCCTTCTCATCTTGTTCTCAGGAAGATTCCTCTGTTGTTATTATTGTTATTACTTTTAAGATACTTCTTTCTAAAGTTCTGTATATTCCCCTCAATTTGTTTTAATGAGTGTCACAGTGCTGTTAGTTAATTTGATTGGGTTTTGATTCCAACACAGCTGAAACCACAACAGAAGATACTGGACAAAGGCAAGACCTCAATAAACTTTGCATAGTAACATACTAAACACGACTCTGCCAAGGTAGAACTCCTCATAATTCTGTTGCTCTGCCATGATTTACTGCAGTACTCTCATTCCAAACACATCAGAAAAAGGTTCTTCTCAGGAACAGACACCAAAATACTACATATGCTGGTGACTGTACAGCAAAATTAACACACAGTCCCTTTCTCAGTGTTTCATATTCATGTAGTTTATAGAACACATATACGTCCCTTTTTATAGGGCTGCTGATCTCAGCTGATGACATTTTAGCAGGTTAACTAATTTTAACCTTTAAAATGAATAAACATTTTCTCCAAATTTCAAGGGAAGAAATGTTTTCATTCAGAATAGCAAAATAACATTAAAACAGTTATTTAGATACTGGAATGTTTCCACAGGGTACAGATTACTCCTCCTGAGTCCCAGCCCGATTTCTGTATTGTACTGACCACGCAATTTCTCCACAGAACTGAAATGGAATTTAAGGTGTCTTTGGAGCCTACAAAACTCACCTCAGCAGCTTCATTCATCTTCACAATCATAGCACTGACCACATCATCTGCATCACTAATAAAAGTTCCACCATCACGGTTCCGTCTACGCTTGCCACTCATACTCTTCTTTCGTTGCAGCATCATGTCAAAATCTGACATGAAGTCCATACTGAAACGCAAGAAGAGAGGTTGCTGATGGTCAGAGGAGGGTTGATCTTATTGTCTTTGTAGGAAGTAATTTTGTATTTCCGTAGCATAAACTTTCAAAAACTCTCCAATAAATCTACAAGTGTTATGTTTCAATGTCCCTGCAAGATGATGAGTTATCCTCAGTATACAGACTGGGCAACTAGCAAAGGGCTTCAGTGGCTCTGAGATGTCCTCAGACGTCTGCAAGACCTTGTTAAAATAGCTAATGACATGCACACACGTAATATCCAAAGGTAAAAACATGTTAAAGCCATCACTGAAGATGACAAAGAGTTAGTTTTCCTGTAGCTGCAAACTACTGCTCTGATACTACTGAAGCAGACAGAAAGCAAACAGGAGACATGCTGATGGCGAGTCTAGCCATACTTGATCTCTTACACAAGGAGAGAAACGCCCCTGAAACTCCAATGCTGAACTGCTAAAAGTAGAGTTCGATGCTTGTTTGATAAGACACTTCACTCAGGTTTCGATGCAAACCGCAAATGCTGTTCTCTGGAGGAGCAGAACAGGTAATCTGTGACAACTACCAACTGACTAAACCATACAAGCCAAGAGAGGACCTTCTGTTGTAGTTTAGGAGAAAAGTCTCACCAGTCTTTGAAGGAGCCCCTTCACCAAGATCTTGCATTTGCTATTAACAAAAGAGTAAGTAACACATTGACTTACTGCTTCCCTCTTTTGATGTTATCATCAGAGTCTGATTCATCTGCTGTCTCCTTCATGTCTGCATCACCCTTCTCTTCCTCCAAGTCTTCCTGGTTAAAACCCTGATGCGTAAAGACAGTGTGAATCAGTGCATGGATTAAGATGGAGCATCTACTCAGGCACCTGACATTGGCACTTGAAAGCTTCAGATAAGTCTGCAGAGGATCTAGACGGAAGAGGAACAAAAGCTTCCTAATTCTACCCGTGACTTTCACAACACCACCTCTCCCGACAGAAGAGCCATAAACATTACTTAGCTGAAAGACTACCTCACCAAGTCCAGCAGACAGAAAGCTTCCCTCCTGATACAGCATATCTATGAACATGAGCTCAAACCTAAGCAGTCAGTCTGGAATACCTTCCCATGAAGGTACTAGCATGTGAACAAGAGTCACCCACAATAACACTTACTGTAAATTCCTCTTCTTCCTCATCACCAGATTCTCCAAATATATCTGCAATCAAGTTCCTGTGAAGGTAACAGTAACATTTATCTATTTAGACTGAAGCAGTGAAAAGTGCATCTTCTGCAAAATCTCTAATGACTACATGGAGTTCCACCTTGCGTTCTGCCACCTACTACGGACCTTCGTCTCCACACCACCAATGAAGGTGGACAATCATTCTCTGGCTGGCATTCATCCATTCTGCATTCATGATCGCTCTCACTATCTGCAACCCTGAAGGAATTCATATTTCCAGAAGCACTTACTCTTGTTCATTTCCAGATTCACTGTCACTGCCAAACAGATCTTTCTCTTCTTTTTTCTTCCCAGCATTCTCTTTTCTTTCTTCATCTTCTTCCTCACTATCTGACACAATATTTTTCTTCCTTTTGTCAGACTTCTCTGAAGCATCGCTATCTGAATCTTCGACATCAGAAAGGATTCGTACTTTTTTGGCAGCTGCCAACAGAAAAGAGCGTTGCATTACTACAAGCTCTGGTAATTGGTAGCAACTGGTACCCTCAAAAAAAAATTCTCTCAAATTCCATTTGAACAAGAAGGAAAATGACTGACCTTCCTAAACAAAATCACTGACATTTCTTAAAAAGGATACCCATTCTAAAATCTTTTATTCGATCAGTAACTGAAGTTTCCATACACCACATTTATCCATAAAAACTTGTAATTTCAAAACTGACTCTCACCCCAGTATATGAAAAAAACAGGAAAAAATGACTAGAGAATAAACAGCAAAGTAGGGAAATGACTAACAGGAATAATCAACGTGACAACAAATGCCAGTATAAAGCAAGATCACTGCGGTCTTCTCTTTTACAACTATTAGACTTACTTATTACTCAAAAGTATTAGATATGCATGCACGCAGAAATGCAGTCAGATCACCACTACAAATACAGTTGTGCTCTAAACACAAATTCGCTTTATGGTTTCATATTTATCTTAGATGCCTCTTCACACAAAAACAATGATTTAACGGTAACACTACTCTTGCCACATCACATTTTTGTTTTCACACTATAGTTCCTTACGTGTTTTCTCACTGTCATCCTCGCTGTCAGAAAGGATGGCTGTTTTCCTCTTCACTGTCTTCTCTTCCTCTTTCTCTTCTTCATCGCTGTCTGATATTTTTCGTCTCTTAGGACCTTCTTCTTCACTGTCAGAGCCCTGAAATCTTTCCCTTGCATGTTCATTATCTGAATGATGAGAATCATTCTGCATCTCCTCCTTCCTGTCCTCCCCATCACTATCCTCAGACTCTATTTCTTGTTTGTGTCTGGAAACATCCTCACTCTCTGAGTCACTGGCCGGCTGCTTGTGGTTCTCCTCGCTCTCTGAGTCGCTGCCCGGCTGTTTGTGGTTCTCCTCGCTCTCTGAGTCGCTGGCCGGTTGCTTGTGGTTTTCCTCGCTCTCTGAGTCGCTAGCCGGCTGTTTGTGTGATTCCTCATTTTCAAAATCACTACTGTGATCCCTGTGAGGTTCTCCATTTTCAGAATCACTTGCTCGATGATTTAAGGCATCTTCATTTTCAGAGTCACTTAAATGCCGATTTGGACGGTCCTCGGTATCAGAATCACTGTCTTTCCCTTCATGAGCCACTTCATTGTCTGAATCACTTACACTGTGATTTGGAGGCTCCTCATTATCTGAGTCACTGTCTTTTTGCCTTGGAATATCTTCATTTTCAGAGTCTGTCATATGAGGCTCTCCCATTTGCCCATCATCTTCACCATCACTGTGTTCATTCTGAAAGAGAAAAATAATCTCAGGCAACTAAGCAAAAAAAGTCTAAAGAGTAAACAAAAAAACGTTCTGAATTTTTGTTTGTCCTTCCTTCAATTTGATTATTCAATGCATCACAAACTGAAATGTTATATCAAAATAATTATTAGACAATTTGCATCAAAGGACTATCAAATACTTTAGATAAAGAAAAAAACTGAAGAGAACAATGGAAGTCTGTCCACACTGCAGCTCAATCAGATTTTGGAAACGGTAACAATGTAAAAAACATTCAAATATGTCTAAGGAGGGCCCAGTTCCTCAAAGGTAAATGCTTAGTGCTTTTATTCTAAAAAGACAGGCATTCAAAGGGCCCAAATCCCCAGTAATATGGCAAGAAACAGTATCTTGCGCTTGTCATTGTCTTTTTCTGAAGATCTCAAACAGATTCTTTTTGTGTGAAACAGATTTTACTGGAACTGCACACGTATCGCTTTCCAGGTGAAGCTCAAGAAAGCTTGTGCCCTTTCCTTCTTTGCCAATTAATAACACATCAAGACCAAAAGCCTATCAAAAAACAGGAATAAAGTTTTAGTCAGACTTTTCAGAGCATTACTGTTGACCAGTTTTATGTTTCACAGTGTAAGAATGTAAGACCAGGCTCAACGCTTCTCTCCCTTAAGCTGATAGCTCCCACACCTATCCAGACACGAGATAACCTGTGCAGAAATAGACACATCTTCTCAAAACTTCTGAATTGAAACACAATCCACGAGATCTTTTTCTACATGGCAGAAGATATTGAGCCACATGCTCCATTTTTAGAAAAAAAACTTTCACAAGTCACCTGTCAATATCATTGCTTGCAACATCTGGTTTTATCTTTCCCATAACACCTGATTTTACTTGAGAAAAAAGAATTTCAATTGCCTTTACCTGAGAAAACAAAATTAGACACTTGAACACCCATTTCATTTGGTCAGTATGCCTCTCACATCACTGTCACAATAATCCTGTTTTCAACTGTAAAGAACAATACTGTAAAAGGAACTTCTTTCCTACATACTCAGCTCTACTCTTCAGCCAGGCTTTCCTCAGGGGTGACTGTCTCAGCAACCGACTCCTTTCACTAGCACATTTGCAAAGATTTATTGCCTGAGGAGATACTTTAAGACCTATACATCCCGGAGCTTCTAGATTTTTGTTGTCAGCAATATAATTTCCTTGGAAGGACAGACTTTCTATATATCTTTATTTTCTGTAGTCATTCTATTCGTATATTCAGAGCCACACACAATAATGCAGGTGTATTTGTCCTACACCTACAAAAACCAATACCATTAAACTTTAAAATGTGTGGAATTTTAAATAATATTCAACTTCTAATTGCTTTTAGGAATCACTCACTCCAGAACTATACTAAGTGGTAAATAACATTGTTTTTTAAGACCTTGGACCTTACGCATTTATTTCCTTGGCTAGCACTTGACAGAATAATAACTTCCACATTACTGCAGAATTACTAAGAAAGTTACTGTACAATGGAAAAAAAAGCAAGCCTATCTAATTCTAAAGCATGCACTTCAAATACAACTTCACTATTTTCCTGCCAGCTACAAACCAGCTGTGATCATCCAAGTGAGTAGCTTTCTCTCTACAGCGATGCTAGTCTTTTTAATCATGCTGGTGGCATTATTCAGCATTTCTCATTTCTCCCTACAAAAAGGGTTCTGTTAAAACCTGAATTTGGAACTTTAAAGAACTGAATATGAAGATTAAGAAGTTACAGGACTGAGGATGTACAAGGGAGGAAGACCATACACACACTCAGCTGCTCTCAGCTTGTTATGGGATTTTATCTACATCTTGGTTTTCTCAGCAAAACATTATTTTGATGCCCTCTCCTGTCCAGTATCTTCCACATACATCCTGTGCACGTTGTTACTGTATTTTCTCTGACTGTATTATTTAAGATTAAAGAAAACTGCAGTTGCAAACAGTACAGGAAACAGATTTTACAGCAGTGTTACAGGTATGGTCATTGAGAAGTACTGAAATGCAGGTCTACACTGAAATTGAGGTTTATAATAACAAAAATCCTTCAATCCTTATTCTCCTTGTCTTCTCTTGAATTCAGATAGCTAATGCTATATAGGTACTTATAATTATCTCAGCAGTAATAAGGGACTTTGCTAAACAAAACCAAGGGAAACAGTACAAGTATTCCTGTTTACACTATCAGGCTCATCACCGTCCCAACTGTCACTCTACAAAGCCCTTGGTGAACGAGTGAACAAAACTAAAAAACCACCGGAATCCATAATGCTTCTTAAATGGTTCCAAGGTCAGAAGCATGGCTGCAAGTTATATATCCACCTATTCAGAATATATTACTATATTACAAGGAACTTCCTTGCAAAACACTTGGTAAGAAGTCATTACAGTCATACAGCATTATAAGTGAAGCACCTGACGACACATTGCATCTCTCACTGCAAACTCCCAGTCACTCTTGAGATGAGAGTTGTCTGTGCACCCTAACAAGCACAGACTGTGATTATACGGTGCTCTGCACCACAGAACCCTGGTGATCACAGCAGTGAACACTGCTGTGATACAATCACCTTCAGAGAAACCTCTTCGTAACACAGGTGCCCCTACACAGACCGGGCAGCCAGGCACTCTCACCCCAAGGCTGGGAACCTCACCCATAGCTCACACACAAAGCACACAGCTCCATCAGTCGAGTCAGTAACCTCACAGAGAGATGACATGCACCACCTGAGGCTCAGCACGTGAACATAACATGTTCCGAAGTACAGCTGAGACAGAGCGGATTCACTCAGCGCTATGCAGAACAGACAGGCCCTGTCCACACCCATCAGTGCAAGGATCTTCTAATGAATCCATGAATGTTTTGTAATAGACTTGATATAAGAAGTGCAGTAACATGACTACACTCTGTAGGACAGTCTCCACTCCATCTCCCCCTCCCCCTTTTTTTACTAGTTCGTCTCTAAAAAGATGTTTTAAAAGATATGAGGTATGTGATTTTAAAGTTTTCTATTTTTGCCCTTCCAAACACTTAATTAAAAGATCAGACATCCTCAAAAACAAGTAGGTCTCAGGTAATTGCTACTGCATTTTTCTCTAATTCCTTTGCTTTCTTTTCTTCCTCCTCTTTATCTATAAACATTTTACTTGAGATGTCCTTAATTATTTTAACTTAAACAATTCTGTAACATGAGGCTTTAGTACAGTATAAAATAAGGAATATATCAAAATCAAATTTACAGTGTTATCCTTCTACCCAAAAATTTCAGTTAGCAAGTTGTTTATTGGATCAACATGCGGCCACTTTTAAGAGCTACTACAGATAATTTGTAAGTTCACCAAAACTGACCCATCCACAATCTCACAAATGAAAATTGTTAATCTAAGGCATCCATAACCATCACAAGCAGATCAGCAAGCTTCTCTTTTTCTCAGAAATGCAAAATATTTGTATGTTTGTTAATAGTCACAGTCAAACCAGCACTTAATTCATGAAGACAGCAGTGACTTGGTGAAAGTGTAAGGATGTAAGTCGTAATAGATTTCCATATGAGCCTGACTTGACACTGTAAACATGATTTCATATTCATTACTGTACTAAAGTTATGTGTTATCTAGTTCTATTTGTCTAAAACAGAATTGGTAAGGACATCAAGGAGAACATTTATAGATAAAGTGGGACTGGGGGAAGGAAAGCCAGAAAAGAATTGTGGAAAAGAAAAACCCACATACCTGAGACCTACATAAGTAATTCCTCAGGATTCCCCTTTTCTTTAAAGTTAAGAACCTGAAAGAAAAGTTTGAAAGTTTAAAACTTCAGTTCTTTACATCCAAGTTCTAAATTAGAGACGAAATAGTAATTAAAGAGACTTAACTGCTTAGGCTGTCTCAAAGGTTTTATTACCTTTGAGTGTCATTCCTCCCACATATTCCTAAAGATGAAGGAAATAAGAGGATAAGAAAAAATATAGGGTAAATAATATGATAAATCACTGAAAGCTATTCCTTTCAGAGACAGGTGCATAGTATCACATTTTGAGTTGCATTCTGAACTTGACATAAGGAAAACTAAGGATTTAAGACTTCATAACAAAGCAAAATAACTGTTTATGATCTGAACCAAATCAAACAAAGCTCTACAGCCTGAAGGTTCACATTTACTACTGGACAGAAAGGGGGTTTAATTTTTTTTTTAACCTTAATGGACTTTCTGAAGAATTTTCTCTACAGAGGAATATTCAACAGCCACCACACAACAAAGCCCTTAAAATAATGCAGGCACATGAAGAGGACCACTTAATGATAGGTCGTAGTACTTTCTGGTATTTAAATCTGAAAAAGAGATGCTGAAGGTGTAATAGTCAACTGCCTGTTCTTCAGGCCAGATTTCCAACTACTTTGCCATAGCAAGTAAAATAAAATCCCACAGGAAGAGAGAGAACAAATGACAAAGTTTTCATCCAGAAAAAGGTCAGTATTACTACAGCAACATGACCCTCCATTCACAAATCACCACATTATTTTTTCATTAAAACCTAAGTATGAAATCCCTTTGAAAGACAGTTACTTCTCCCATGCTGAAATGCATATTTTCTCACACTAAAATCCTGATTAGCACAGTAAAAGATGCTGCCTCACACCAAATCCTTCTCTTCCACTGTAAATATCAATGCCTTTAAACAAAAAAAAAAAAAAATCTGCTTTACACTCAAATTCAATTACATGGGAAAAACTTTCATTTTATAAAAACGTAAGATCTTCATCTACTTTCTAACTCTGAGGGAAGTATGAATTCCATAAATGGGTGGAGGGAAAAGGAAAAAACAGAGTAGCAAGTTATACCACAACAGAGCTGAGCCTTCTGACACACTGGCCAGCTACAGAACATCACATTATGCATTTTAAGCAATTTTTTAAATGCATAATCACTGAAAACCCAGTCAAAGCCAATCCTGATCTTTACATGAAATGCAACAAAACACAAGACCAGAATTAAATGGGTCTGATTACAATTTTTATGGGTATCAAAAAGGTCTCCATAACACAACTTTGCTGGCAGAAGACATGAATTCCCAAGCCAAAATTATTCTTTCCTAGTAACACCTGATTCTATTCCAAGACAGAAAACAAACCCCAAAATTAAGATCAACTGCAAATTTGTTCTAGAAATCTAAATGGAATCTCCTCCAGATATAATGCTGGATTAAAACACCAGCACCTTTTTCATGGTGTAGGTTTCTCCAAGAAAGAACCTCTCCAGAGGAAGAACAGATCCCATTTAGGAACCTTAACTTGCTCCTGTGCCACATGGAGACCTGCTCCTTTGTGAATGACAAGGTGAAACACACAGAGCAAAACAGACTTGAGAGTCAACGCTCACATGTGAGAGGAAAGATGGAAGAGCATTTACTCTTGGTGAGGAAATCAATGCCTCCATAACGTGCAGAATTTTAGGCAAAATTTCAAATTTCTCATAATGTATTGCTTAGAATTTCAAACCCAAAACCTTTTTTTTGCAATTGAGTATAACAATGTTAAACTTCTTCTAGTAGAAAACAGTGAATGTCATTATAACAATTTAGAAGAACGATAAAAAAATACAGAAGACCCTATGCAATGTACTGGTCAAGATATCTGACACGTTGCTTTCTGGGAGTAAGGTTTTGCCAGACAGGACCCTTAAGAAAAACTGAATAAACAAGCAGGATGTTTGTATACCTTTGTTAACAGTCAAACCATCACTTAATTCATGAAGGCAACAGTGACTTGGTCAAAGTATAAGGATCTAAGTCGTGAAAGATTTCCAAGTAGCCAAACTTGTACAAACACTCTAAACATGACTTCATATTCAATACTGTACTAAAACTATGTGTCATCTAATTCTAAGAGAAAATACCTCTTCAAACAAACAAAAAAACAATTTACAGAAGAGTAATCTTATATAGATGAAATTCCAGCAGTACCTCTGAATGGGGTCCTACACTTCCATTCTCAGATCCGGAATGCTGCTCATTTCCTTCATCTTCCACATCAGATCCCGAATCTCGCTCATCTTGCACTGGTGTAGCTCCACCATCATCTACTCGGATAAGGAAAGAAAAGTAAAACTGAGTGACAGCCCACAGCGTGAAATGCACCCTGACAGCAGCAATGAGTAGGGCAGAGCCAGGATCAAACCAATTCTCACAGAGCATCTACCTGGGAAAAAGGGGGTGCATCCATGGGGAAGGTGTGGAGCAGACCCGCCAGACAGACCACCACACTCTCATAGCGGGCAGTAAACCCACCAGACGCCCCACAGAGACCAGAAGGTGCTCAAGGGAGGCAGCAAATCTGTCAAACGTCAGCAGGGACCACCACACCCTCACGGCAGGCAGCAAACCCCCAGACACCCCCAGAGAACACCAACGTCCCATGAAAGGCAGCAAACTCGCCAGACACCCCCAGAGGGACCACCACACCCTCATGGTAGGCGGGCAGGCGGTGACCGGTACGTGACCGAAGCCCGAGCTCATACCGGGGCCGCCGGGGCCACCGCGCTGCCCTCCCGCCGCGGGTGCCCCCTCTGTGAGGCCCGGGCAGGGCTCCGCCGTCTCATGGGGAGCGGCAGCCGGGAGGGACGGGGCCCGCCATTCCAGCACTCCCCTTCACAGGGCCGGCACCCTCCCCCCTCCCCACGCTGCTACCTGACTGGTCCCCGCCGTAGTACTCGGTGTCCATGGCGGGCGGCCCCGCCTCCCCGCCGGAGCCCCCAGCGCAGCGATCGCCGCCAGGGTCCGCAGCCACCCCACACAGGCCCAAGATGGCGCCTCCCCTCAGAGCGGCCGCCGCGCGCGCGCCCGCCCCCCGCCCCGCCCCCGCGCTCACCGGCGGCGGCCGCTCTCGCGAGACGGCCAACCTCTCGCGGGACTTCGCGCAGGACCCGCCGGCAGAGGGCGCGCGCGGGCGGGCGGGGCCGCAGCGTTGGCCGCCGTCACCGTTAGAATCACAGAGCGAGCTGGGTTGGAGGGGACCCACAGGGATCATCGAGTGCAACTCCTGTCCCTGAACAGGACAACCCCAACATTCACACTGTGTGTCCCAGTCCATTGCCCAGACGCTTCTTGATTAGGGCGGTTCTCAGCAGCTCCCCGTGTGGAGAAACCAGCCTCCGGTGTTGGTGGCAGGTGCTGGTGACCATTCACTGCTCTCATACAGAACCACAGTCACGGAGGGGGTTGGGTTGGAAGCGACCTCAAAGTTACAACCCCCCTGCCATGGGCAGGGACACCTCCCTCTGGACACCTGAACACCTTCAGGGATGGGGCAGCCACCACTTCTCTGGGCAACCTGTGTCAGGGCCTCACCACCCTCACAGAAAAACATTTCTTCCCAATATCTCATGTGATTCTCCCTTCCTTCAGCTTAAAACCATTCCCATCCTATCCCTGCATTCCCTGATCAAGAGCCCTTCCCCAGCTTTCCCGTAGCCCCTTTTAGTACTGGAAGGCTGCTCTAAGGTCTCCCCAGAACCCTCTGGGCTGAACAACCCCAACTCTCTCAGCCTGTTCTCATACAGGAGGTGCTGCAGCCCTCTGGTCATCTCCGTGGCCTCCTCTGGACTCGCTCCAAAAGATCCATGTCCTTCCTGTGATGAGGACTCCATAACTGGACACAGGGCTCCACGTGAGGTCTCATGAGAGCAGAGTAGAGGGGCAGAATCCCCTCCCTCACCCTGCTGGCCACTCTGCTTTTAATGCAGCCCAGGACACTGTTGCCCTTCTGGGCTGCAAGTGCATATTGTCAACTCATTTAGACATTCTCATCCACCAACACCCCAGGTCCTCCTCTTCAGGGCTGCTCTCCACCCAGCCTGTATTTGTACTTGGGATTGCCCTGACCCAGGTGCAGGACCTTGCCCGTAGCCTTGTTGAACTTCGTGAGGTTCACGCAGCCCCACCTCTCCAGCCTGTCCAGGTCTCTCTGGATGGAATCCCTTCCATCCAACATGTCGACCACACCACACAGCTTGGTGTCATCAGCAAACCTGCTGAGCGTGCCCTCAAGCCTACTGTCCATGTCCATGATAAAGATGTTAAACAACACTGTTCCCAGTACCAACACTGAGGAATGCCACTTGTCACAGGGTCTGACTTCCCCATAACAAATCAGATAGCAATGATTTTCCTCTTCCTAAACTTTTTGCATCTTATAGAAAAAAAAATTTGATTTTAGCTCGATAAATGACCTGCCAGGGAAACTGAAGGAGTCTTTGAGGAAAAAAGTCTATTTTGAGCCCTTGCATCAGCATGGGAAATGAACAGCTGCATAGAAGAATAAAATTGGTGTTATTTTAATAAAGAGGTTTCTTTGCGTGGGAACTTCCAAGATAGTAAACCCCAGAAGATGTTAAACGACTGCTTAAACCCAGAGCCCAGACCTGCATGAGAGTTACTTAACATTTCCCTTCAGCCAGTCAAAGGCACGTCTGGTTAAAGTGCTTCCAAAACTGATAAAGCATGGGAGATCGCCTTCGATCCCTACGATCAAGTGAGCAAGAACTAATATGAATCTCTACTGGGAGGCAGCAGAGCAAAACCAGAGTTCCAGTGCAGGTACACACACATGCTCTGGATGCTGTGATGGGAGCCAATGAGTGTTGTGGTGCTACTGGCCATGGATGGACCCGCGGCTGGCCATGGAAATGGAGGACTAGTTGTCTCAAGGAATTTAGATCTTGGTGTCCTGGCTGAAGCTGCAGTTCAATCTAGTTCGTGTGGGGGCGTTTCCTCCAGATTTAGCCTTCAGAATCAACTGAAAGTTAGCCTTGAACTCTCCTGTAATGGCTGATTTCCGGAGTAAACACGATCCCTGTCTTTTTCAGGCATTGTTGTGTTCTGTTTTAGTAACCTCTATCCCCTGAGCAGCTGCATTATTCAATTATTTGGCACGCCTACGATGTGTCAGTAGGGGATTACTAGGGATGGCTTCTGTCATTGATGCATGGTTTTGGAATGCATGAGGTGCTCATCTCCTGCCTCTCCTCTTCTGTGGCCAAACAACATCTTCATTTTCTAAGAGGGCTCAGGTTAATGTGTGACAAACAGAAAACTGTTGAGGCAGTGTCGTTTGGGATATTTCTAAACAACCATAATTTTTATAATCCTACATGCTATACTCTTGTTCAGGGACATAAAAATTTAGTGAGCTGAGAACCCTGAGCAAAATGAGTCATTATGGATTCTGTGCTAGAAGCGCTTCAGAATGGATGGCAGAGAGGTTAAGCCAGTATTAACTAACACTGACACTCCAGCAGCAAGCAGAGTAACAGCTCTGCCAAATACAGCTGAACTCCCTCAATTGAGTCATCACTGTCTTCAACAGCATTACATTTAGAAGGAGAAATTGGCAGCAGAGTCAGATATTTCTTGGATACAATCCTGTATTTTTAGCAAAACTGCAGAAACCCCTTTTCCCCCTGCCCTGAAACAGCATACATAAAACATATAGAGAATGTCTGTTTACAGCTCTGTAGGTGCCCCTTAGTGCCCCTCAGGACCACATTCTCAATGGCATCGTGTCCTTTTTTCCTGTTCCTGTATGATTTTCACTGCTTTTAGCTCTTTGCACTGTGTGATTTCACTTGGTTCTTTTCTGGAATGAACAGACACCTGTGCCAGTGTGTAATGACTTCCATAAAGAAATTCAATGGCTTTTCCATATAGAAATTCAACGACTTTTTACAATTGGCCAAATAGAAGGCAGTATGATAACTTTAGTGTTACTCATTACAGTGCAGCAAATAAAGTTCTCTGCAGACAAAGCACTAAGGTAGGAAATACCAAGTTGGGAGTAATGTAACAGAAAATAATGGACAAGGGGAAACAGAAATGAAAATTAACAACAGCAATAAAAGAAACTGAATCATGCGTACCAAGGTACCTGGAAATGGTACCAAGGTGCATAGGAAACACAGAAATCTATCAGATACTAAAGTTCCAAGCAGGGTCAAAGTGTGATAGTCACCTTCCTTGGAAATTAATAATTTATAAATAGGTGTCACGTTCTGCAGTGATGGCAAGCCACCATCCCAAATCCCAGCTGCACTGAGGCTGCATCGACAAAAGAGCAGAGAATTTCTGCATTTAGTGACAGTGGAAGGAGGCACAGAGTTTCCTTCCTAACAGAAATACCCACCTTTCTGAAACAAAACCTCCTAACTCCAAGCCTAGTGTTGTGACATCCCTCACGCACCGCACAGCAGAAGGGGCACCTGTGTCTTAAGCAACCTCACCTCAGCAATGCTGAAGAACTGGGCGTTGCTTCTGACCGCTATTCTGCGGGTAACGTGTGTGCACTAGCACGCAGGCTGCATGCACATGGCTTTGTCCCTCACGAACCACAGCGTGGCTCTTACTGGCTTGTAATGTGCTCTTGTAATACCATCTTGGCTGCATCCCAAAAGGAAGGATGGAGGGACACTCAGACCATAATGGGATTGCACAGTGGGGGAGAATGACCTGCCTTCTAGCAAGCAGAGTAAGCAGCGCCCACTTGGCGTGTGTGAAGGTGTGTCATGACACAGATCCCAGAGCCCCACCAGTCTGCCTCCCTGTACAATACCACGAACTGGATGGAATGAAATAAGCCTTTCCCTGAGGGACAGAATGCTCCAGACAACCAAGGGATGCACTTGGAAATCCTTGACTGGTATGTACTTCTTATTTAGTTGGCTTTGTTCCCTGCAGTACGCCTTTCAGTGTTGAAGTGACTTAAAGCTACAAATCTGCTTAGAGGAAGGGAAGGGGGTTAGTGTGAGACAGGAAGGCTCCTGAATGGACAATTTAAATTGCAATTTGTTATATCCAATCCACCTCCCTTCAGAAAACTTCGGAAAAAAAGTAATTTAACATAAAATGATGCTCGGCATCTTGGACTCGGTGATGCAGAAAAGACAAGGCCACTTTGATTTAGCTGGAGAGGAAATGTGACGGGTAGTGCCATGTGCAAATAAACCCCTTTGATCCTGACATCAATCTCTTAATTAGGAAGCTGTCAGGAAGAGGCAGTTTTGTTAACCCATGCCTATCTGGAGGGACCTATTGCTCTGAACAACAGCAGGATTAAATTCACCAGGGTCTATCCAATTTTCATTTGTTGCATTTCACAGTGCATTATTTATCAGCACAGACCATACTACAAACTGCCCCATTTCTCACCGAACTCTGTCTTCAGCAGCAAGCAGAGTTGCTCACTCCTGGCAAGCTCCTGTCTTTCCCAGTTTGCACAGCTCGGTGACTTCCCAAATCTGACCTGCTCCTGTTCACTCACAGGCACATCTCTGAAGAAGCCTTTAGCAAGCTGCCTGCTCATTTCTTGTTAGGTATGTGTGCTTTACAAAGCAGCCAGGCTGCTTCTGCTTGATATAGCAAGGCTCTACTTCATCAGCTTATGTTTTCTGGCTCTTGAGTGTGTCTAGACTTAACTGCAGAAATCCATCTCCCTCCCAATACATATTCCAGCTGTACAATGAGTCGTGCTTCTCTTCAGACTAGTCTGAGTTCCCTGTGTTTCCACCTCATACAGTTTATATATGGTACTAAGACAGAAGCACTGTACTTCTCTCTGAAAGAGCACCCCCACTGTGCCTTCGCAGCAAGTATTAAATGTGTGTATTGTTAGAATGAGATTCTCTGCCCCTAAACACACCCATTTGGAATTTCAGCAGGTACGTTTCATTTGCTGAAGAAATATTCATGGCACTTTTTTCCCTGCAGTCTAATTAGACAAAATGCTTTGGGTTTAGATATGTGCCTTGGTAGTATAAAGGTACCTTGATTTATTTTATTTAAATCCTGAAATTAAAAAACCCAAACATTTGACCTTCACCTGATAAAATACTAGAAATTTTGTTAATTACACACAGCATATAGACTTCTTCTAAAATACAGAAATAAAAGTCTGCTCAAGAACTACTTTGAGGCAAATTCCTCGAGTAAGAACGAATTGCACAGTTAGAAACTCAGAGGAAGTTCTCTCTGCCTTGTGATTTCCTGCCTCTTTCTCAAAGTCTCCAAGCCCTGAAAGGCCTTTGCTCTATTTCTGCACCCATGTCTTCATTTCTGCTATAAAACTTAAACAAAAACCTCAGGTAAGGTGGCTAATATTAAAACAACAAAATATAACATGAATAAACACACTTTACTCCCAACTATTTACTACTATTCTTGAATGCTTACCTCTGGTTTGGGTATGGAACTACAGCACAAGCCCCAAGACACAGAGGCTTTTCCTTGTCTTTCCCATCATACAGTGCAGCTACATTGGACCTAGGAAACAATAAATAAGAACTAAGAAAATAAGAATTAAAGTATTGGGTGTACCAGCCCATTTTTATGCGTGTTATACATTTTCATTTGTGTGTTTGATAAAGGGCACACAGAATAGCTCACAGCAAGCTCTGTGCCGGGTCCTGGAGGAAGGTTATACGGCTGGGTTAAGGGAGATGGGAAAAAACTCGTCCTCACTTTTCTGGGCTCACCTCAGGAGTTGAAATGTGCCTGACTCCTGGGTCCTTGCTCTGCCTGGAGAAACCCTGAATCTGCCCCACCACAGGTGTACTACACTTCTGTTTCTTTCCTGGACATCACATCTAGTGCTGGAATTTAACAGAATAAGCAAGAAGGACACAGGATTACTGACAGCGCATGTGGAGCAACCAGAAAGAGGGAAACTCTTGGCCACCCTGTCCTAATTTGGAAGGAGAGAAGTGGGCAGATAGGGAGTGACCATGCACCTAGATGCTGGAACACACAGACAGAGTGTTTGCTGGGAGATAAATTAATGACAACAAAACCAGGAAGTTTCAAACAAATAGACTAGAAATCCCTTTATATGCACATTTGATTATCCATTTCAGTTATGTGTCATGAGTCTACTTTGACTTCTGCTTCTGCTCCAGGTACTGTGAAACACAGTCCACGTAGGATATAGACTGATGGGTGTTTTCTGACCTTTCAGAGAGAGCTGTGCGAAACCAAGGGGAAAGATGAGTGCTCATTTTTCCTCTTATCTAACAGGGTGAGTCCAAGGGAAGTCAGTAGTGATGTAGCAGCATAAGAGCAGACACTAAAGGGTTTTCTTCTGGGAAGTACTTTCCAGAAATCTAAAAGGATTCAGGCACAGCGGACAGAATCATAGAATGATCTGGTTGGAAAAGACTTTTGAGATCATCAAGTCCAACTGTACCCATCTTCTGCTAAAGCATGTCCTTTAAACACCTCCAGGGATGGTGACTCAACCACCTCCCTGGGCAGCTGTTCCAGTGCCTGACCACCATTTTGGTAAAGAAAACTCTTCCCAATATCCAGTCTGAACCTCCCCTGGAGCAACTTATGGCCGTTTCCCCTTGTCCTGTCACCTGTCACTTGAGAGAAGAGATCAACACTGACTCTGCCACAGCCTCCTTTCAGGCAGCCATAGACAGTGATGAGGTCTCCCCTCAACCTCCTCTTCTCCAAGCTAAACAACCCCAGTTCCCTCAGTCTCTCCTCATAGGAACTGTTCTCCATCCCCTTCACCAGCCTCGTTGCCCTTCTCTGGACGCGCTCCAGCACCTCAATGTCCTTCTTGTAGTGAGGGACCCAAAACTGAACACAGTACTCGAGAGTTTAAGGTTCACCCAAGCAAGAATTGGCCTTCCTGCTTACTGGAACACCTGACTTGGAAATGACATATACACTGAACTGGGTACAAAGTCCTGTAATAAATAACCATGCTTCAGCCGTTTCCTCCTTTGTGCAGCAGAGAACTGGCACTCGGTGAGGGATCCCTTAATGGCACCAGTTTCATCTTTCTTTTCCTACTTACTCCAATGCTTATGAAAAAAAGAGGGAATTAAACTGCAGAAGCCAGACAGTAAAGATTTCTTCTGAAGAGGTAATTTTCCATCCTGTAGGGTGCAGTTTAGTTTACAGTGTTTCATTATTTTGGATAGAGACGCAATAGAGAGAGACAGGCATTGTCAGAGAGTGGCCATTCAAGCAGGTGGGGGGTGGCCTCTCATGATTTAACTGAAAATACGCAGTTTAAATATTGAAACTGTGTATCCTGGGATTATATGGTCTTCTCCTTACATGTCCATTCTTGGCTGCTCTCCTAGACTGGATATGCTTCGTGTTTGCTCTTTGTTCTGGGTAGATATTTCTGCTGTGTTGTAGTAGCCTGGTTTCTGGCACAGGTGAAAAATTGTCAGTTGTGAGTTGTTGCAGCTGACCATGGCTTTTCTTTGGCCTATGTTTGCTAAGTACCATGCTTCTGTACCACCTTGCATCTCTCATAGTAAGAGCTCATCGCTTTATTTAAGTTAATACACAGATCCAGTTCCTGAGTCCTGAGTAAGAACATAAGGACTTTGCCATAACAATAACTGATTATGAAAGACAGAAGTTCTTTCTTGAGAGAGTGAAAAAAAAACAATGGGAAAAAAAGAAAGCAGCCAGGAAGAATACATTTATGTTGCACTGCTAAATTTTCATAGATGTGCTACAAAATTGAGAACTGTTAGAGATGAGCTCTGGAGGCTGCCTGAGTCTGACAGGGAAAAGATATTCTTAATCTAGTTAGCAGGTGTTGTGCTGGGGACACAGCTCTTGCACTTTCTCCATGTGCCACCTTTTGTTTTAAGTGTGACGTTCCACTTCTCTTCTTGTTATTGGGTCACCCATGTGAAAACTGTATTTCAAATTCCTGCTTTAAATTTTGTGCTAGCATTGGGCTTCTACCTCAGCAGTCTGTCATCTCTTGACATTTCTATTTTTCACTTTGGGATGACAATACATGCTACTGTACAGCCCTTTATAGCCACATTTAGGGCACAAAGACCTTGCAGCCTATCAAGCAATTCCTAGTTTCCATTCTGCTGCCCTAACAGCACCTTAACCTTTGTGGTTAAGACACTGGTGTAACCCACAACTGTGGTAATGTCTTGTATACAGGATTGTAATTGCTCCTTACATGTAGTCTGAAGAAATGGCTGTTTATACACTTATCAATTTTAAATAAGGCCATGACTTCTGGAAGCTATTTATACCTTCTGAAATAACATGGATAAAAAAAAAGTGGGCAGCTATAGGAAAACAAGTGATAAAATGAGCCATAATTCTCTCACTGCAACCTTTTCTTCTAACATAATTTATTAAAACAAGAGGGAGAAAATAGTCTTACCCCTTGAGATCTTCTTTAATGGTAATCTTAATTTTTCAAGACTGTGAACTTCCAAAAATAAAGTGGTGACTTGAAACACTTTACTGATAATGCAGTTGCAAATTTCTAAACCTCAGTAACTTGTATAGCTCCACCACAAAATGAAGATAAATCATATAATGATTTAAAATATTCAATCAGAAAATGAAATCTGGGTACTTCTCAAAAAGATACACCATGCAAACTGGAATTTTGATTAATATCTGTATAGTGTAATTAGAAGATGGAATTTTCAACTCAGTTAATTTCTGGTTTTCTTCTTTTGCTCAAACTTTCCAGACAACCTGTCCAAAACCTACACAGCATAATTTAATGCCAGAATGAAATAACTTCTCAAAAGGCTATGAAAAAATAAGAAATTTGCATTGGAGTATCCAGATATAAACACAGCAGGTGTCTCTCTTCTTCAGGGGGGATATTCCACGAGGTGATGAACTTGCCTGGAATAAGTGCCAAAGATCAATTTCGGGTCCTGTAGTGTCCACTCATCTTCTTGTAAAGTCGTTTCCAAGCAGTATACTGTCAAACAGGGATGTACAGAAAGGATGCAGATGATTCAACGTGTCCTCATTGAGCACGGGTTGTAAAATCTGTTCGAGATAAAATGCTAAGAAAACATCATTTATAATAAATCAAAAAAGGTAAAAAATAAAATTACTTTTCGGTCCGAGGTTCGCATTTTATGGAACGTTCTGTTTATTGCAAGGATTTCATTTCTATCAACTTTGAGCTGAGCCTTTTCTCTGGGTGTGCTGGAGCAATGGATAGAGAGAAAGATTCTTTAGAGAGATGGAGGGAGCAGAATGGATCATCAAATCATGAAAACTTTGTGAATATGAGGCTGTGGAGACCTTAGCTAATAACTGATGTCTGCTGCACACAGCAGCTCCTGAATCACAGGTTACTCAGCAGCCTTAAAACACAGGGCTCACTCCTTCTCATAGGAAGAGATAACAAAGGAAAACCCTGTCTGGAACTCTGGAAACATTTAAAGGGAACTTTGCGGAGTCTTTGCCTGTGATTTTATACACACAGTGAAAGGCATACATCAGCCTTGCCACCTTGGCAAGACTGAGAGCCAGCAAATTACACCTTGTCCTGGAATCACTCCCAAAATCCAGCCTATGGGACAGGAAGCAGCTTCTGAAGACTTTGGTTCCTTGGTTGTTCCAAGGTTCATAGCCTAAACAGTGTTGTCCCTTAGTCAAAGCACTGGTGTAGACTCCTGGCCACCAATGTTTTCACTATTATGTTCTTGATAGTGAGCTCCTAATTTTATTGTTGCTCCTTCCCATTCCTTACTTTGCTCCTCATGTCTTCATCGCAACCCCTCCCATTCCATCCAAGAAAGCTGAACTCCAGTTCTGAATTTCTATATGGGGGTAGGTTCAAAGTGTGAGAATCTGAGGGAAATGAGCATCTTAGGAGAGTATGAATTGCACCTGTGTCACTGGGCCAGCCACTTGTAGGAACTGAACTGCTGGGTCAATGGACCAGCCAAAGGTAACTTTACTCTGCATTGAATTACATTGCATTGTGGGGTCTTTTTATTTGGGAGCCAAACTTTAGGTTTAGACAGGAGGTGGGCCTAGCATTTGACTGAGGGAGCTATTTGGTATGAAAATGTGCAGTGAATTCTTCAGTGTTGAGGGCATCTCCCAGGTTATGTGGTAGAACTTGGAGCAGACCACCAGCCCAGGGCTGCAGATCTTTGCTTTAGGTAGATGGTTTCGTTGTTGCTACATTGGGTGTAGCGTACGATCATCTCTTCTGCTTTGATGAAATCTGTAAACGTAATTATGCTAAGGCATTTTGCTGTTATTTTTACAAGAAAACATCTCCCCCCACTGTCCTGATCAAAGCCTGAGCCCTTTTCTGGACTAACATCATGTTTTTTCTTGGCACTGCAGGTTACATACAGTGATCTGAAACATAATGGTGGTTTTCAGAAAGGTAAGTCTTATTACTTGCTGTGATTTACTGACTTTCCAGAGGCCCAAAGAGGAGAAATTCCTTCAACATCATCTCAGAAAGAAACTAGCAATCACCCAGTATCAACAAGGTATAAAATAATATCAATCTAGATATTATTTTATATCTAGAGATGCTGAGGTGCCTTGCTGAGCCTGGTTGAGCTCATGCTGAGCTGGTGACCTCTGTACAAGGTGTGGCACTGAAACTACATGGATTACCTCTGGAGTTCTACCCAACACCAGTGACAGCTGTTAGTCTGTGACATTCTTCATAACATTGATTTAAGATGCTTTACACTACAGTTGTTTGGTTTTAAATGTCGGCCCATAAAGTATGTTGCGAGGAAAAAGAAATCATTTTTCAGAAAAAAACTTGGAACTTTGGCAGTAAATGCTACAGTGTGCAACAAAAGGTGTGTATGAAACGACACTCAGCAGGAAAGCCAGTTCCTCAGCAGGTGTAAGAACTACCTATTGAAGATCCCACCTACAGCTTTGCTCAATCCTCATGCCAGCCATTAAAGTAAAGCTTTCTGTTTGAATCTGTATTAGTGGATCAAGAGAAGGTATTCCTGAGGGCTTGGAGTTTGGGACTATAAGCAGGACTATAAGGAGGTGACACTAAGATGGCGCTCATTCCTAGAAAAGGGCAGCCATGACTCACACCAGTGACAGCAGAGCAGTTGTTTGCTTGCTCTGCAGAGAGGCAGGATGTTGCTGTGCCTCTGCAGATGAGGAGAGAGGAGCTGGGATGAAAGAAGAATGCTTTTTTTTTCCTCCAATGACAGATCATGGATGCACTCGCATTTCTAATTGATTTCTGCTATAGCAGAAAGAATATATATCTAAAACCTCTTGCAACAGAGCCCTCTTCATTTCCAAGCATCTAGTCCGTATATCTGGGGTTTTTTCTTTTTCCTGATAATGTCTATGTTTTCAAGCATCTCTTCTGAAAGAACACCACAGCTAATGTGAGGCTGCCAAGGCACTTCACCAGCATTCACTGTGCCCATCATCAGTGTCTGGGAGGCAGTGCAACTCTATAATTGCTGTCCTTGTAAAAGGTGTTGCCTCATTTCCACTTGTGAGACAGCTGACTTTGATGACTTATCCAAAGTCATGTTCTGGGTCAGCTGTGGAGCTGGGAGTAGAACTGTTATAACAATATAACTGTTAGACCATACTGCCTGTGAGCAATAAGAACTTACCCAGTTAAACACTGCTAGAGACATCAAATCACTAAAAAGTTAAGACCAAGAGAAGTATCCCTGTGAGCTACTGGCATCAAGTCTGTCACTGTGCTTCATGAGAGCTTTTCTTCTCCCCAGGGTGATCATGTGTGGCTGGACACTCAACCAAACAGGGAATTTAATGTCCCTATTGGGGCAGTTGTGAAGGACTCTGACTCAGGGCGGATCTTGCTGGAGGATGACGAAGGCAAGGTGGGCTATACTATAACTTTCTGTAAAAGATGAACATAAACTTTAAAAGAACAAAGTACAAAAGAATGGCTCTTGCATCAGATCAAAGCTCCATCCAGCTAAATGGCCTGACTTTGATAATGTCTGGTAGGATATACTGAAGGAAAGAATGGAAAAATACCCTAGTATCCCCAGGTCCCAGCACTAGGAAGATTTCGAGCTTCCTGAGCCAGAGGTTATATCTACATAGTCAAGAAAAGAAAATGGACAGACTCCATTCCCTAAGCTTTGTGGAGGCTCAGGTGAAATAGTGATCCCACCGAAGTTAGTTGGAGTTTCATCCCTACCTCATGCAATGCTGTGGCTGTGATGCCCTGACAGAGGTGCACTGTGAATAGTGGTAAGTTTTGAACCTTCATGCAGTGTTTTAAACCATCTGGTACTGGAGAGGAGAAAACCAGTTAATTTCAGTAGTTCAATCAGCTGTTGGTTAGAATATGCTGGTTTGAACATGGATTATACTGAAGCCCACTCTGGTCTAACACGGCTCTCCTTTGTTTGCCTCTGAGCAATGGTATAACACATTAAAGCTGATGCCTCCTCTTTTTCAGGAACACTGGATCACAGCTCGGAACATGCACATGGTGCACCTGATGCACCCCTCCTCTGTCCAAGGAGTGGAAGACATGATCCGCCTTGGGGATCTCCATGAAGCAGGCATGGTGCACAACCTCCTCATCCGCCATCAGGAGCACAAAATCTATGTAAGTGCCAAGGCCACCAGGCAGAGCACTTCCAGCAGTGCCCTCTACTACACATGTAGTGGAGTGACCCAAGCAGCCTGCAAGCCTCTCACACCTGGGGCTCTCTGCTTCCTTTACTGACTTAGGGAGCTAAAGAGACACAACACAGTTTTTCTCTTCTTCCATTGAAGTACCCTGGCTGTAGGTAGTGATCCTGCTTACTTTCTCTTGGAGTCATCATTTCCACCAGTGAGTCCCAGTGAGCTAAATCTGGCCCATGCCACAGCTTAGTGCTATCACCTGCAGGTGTGTCACAGGATCAGTCTGACTTCACTGCGACAGGATTTGGATAGTCCTCCAGTCCAAGCCAATGTTTACTTGGTTTTGATGTAATAAATAGATAAAGAATAAATTTGGATATTTAGGACAACCGGTTTCATTTCTTGCCCATTACAGTTTTTATCTGTGACTGAGCAATTTGGCATTTTTAGTTTCTTTGTTCCTTAGTTCCCAGTTTGTAATATGATAATAATGTTCTGGGTTTTCTATGCTTTGTCTTCCACGTTACACACACTGCAGGAGAGGAGCTACCTTTTACAACACAGATGTGGTAATGTTTAGTGTATCCAAGGACTGATTTTATAGCTGCTGCAATTATAACTACCAGGATGTGTGTATAACCTGTTATGTTAGACTCTGGCAGTCTGTCATTGCCTTATGTAGAAGTTCTTGAACAATATTTTTGCCTTGCATTTCCACAGCCTTCAGCAGCCTCCTTCATTTCAATGGTGCTGTTGTTTACAAATGTAACTATATCAATAACACAAGCATAACTGCCCACTAGCAAAGTTCAGCTACATCTGCATTAAAACACAAAATCAGCTTAACAAAACACTACAAAACAGCCTATGGTAACACATAAAAATGCCAGGACAAATTGGACTTTGTTGTGGTTTAGCCTGAGATAGCAGAGTGAGCTGTGACTTGGCAAGGAGGCTATAGCCAGCCTTCTTCCCTTTGCAAAAACCTCCATATCCTGGGATATTTAATATCAGCCTATAGTGAGGAACCAGACTCTCAGCCTCACCTAAGTGCTGCTATGGGTCTCCTTGGCTTACCTCCTGCCTCTGTTAAGATTTATACTCAAGTGGCTTTGGTTGTACTCTTGTTTGCAGGCTTTGCTGCTAGAGCTAAGCCTCGTAACTGTTTTCCAGACTTACACAGGATCAATCTTGGTAGCAGTGAATCCATACCAGCTGCTGCCCCTCTACACAGTGGATCAGATCCGACTGTACTGTAACAGGAGAATTGGAGAGCTACCACCTCATGTCTTCGCCATTGCAGACAACTGCTATTTCAATATGAAGAGGAATAAGAGAGACCAGTGCTGTGTGATCAGGTGACTGGACTCAAAGAGGATGAGTAGCAGAAACTAAGACTGCTGTGGTTTTGGGACACCTTTGTGGACACAGGAGAGCTTCCAAATGCAGAGACACAGATAAGACTAGCAACAACAGGAAGAAAGTATTTTCTCCCTTACTACTTCATTTTCAGTTAGGGCTGTAGGAGCTAGAATATAAAGAAGGGATTTCCAAAGTCCATTGTTTACCCCCAGAATCTTTGACTGTGGTGACACATTCTGCACATGAGCACTACATATAGAAATACAAAATATGAGTCTGAGTAATGTAAGGCTATCTTTTATCTTGGGTACATAATACTTACGTTACATATATTTTCTGAGAATAGAGATTTCCTGGAGAGAAACAGCCCCTGCTAACCTGAAGATGGAGGGAAACTTTCTTTATCCTATAAACACATAACATGTATCCATTTCCCATTAAAATCAGTGCGAAGAACCAGATAGTCTCATTGCCCTATATCTGTTATAGCTGAGGCAACTCAGTTGCTGTGCTAAGACTAGCATTGAAAACCTGGCAATGCATTCAAGAACAAAAGCAAATAGTCATTTAATTTGCACTGTGCAGAATGTCTTCCATGGATTTGCTTGTTTTAATCAACGGGATAATTTAGTCCTCAGTCTAAGCCTAAAAAACCAACTTAAATTTTAGTAGCTAAGATGATGGAAGACTAAAATTCGCCAGCCCTCCATGAAAGACAGTCTCCTCTGCCATTCACAGGATAGATATGTGTGGGATTTTTTTTTTAACTTGGTCTGCCATTTTGCCAGCATAGCCAAAAGAAAGAAGAAAGGAAACCTGTAATGATCTTCTTTCTTGCTGCAGTGGAGAATCAGGAGCTGGGAAAACTGAAAGCACAAAGCTAATACTACAGTTTTTGGCAGCTGTCAGTGGTCAGCATTCCTGGATAGAGCAGCAAATCCTGGAGGCCAACCCCATTCTGGAAGGTGGGTTATTCACCAAGCACGCCTGATTGATTACTTATCTCTCAGGATTTTTGTATGAGGATAGGAAGTTCAGAAACAGATCTTTGAACCATTGTATTTGGGTAACTACTGAAACCCCTGAAACACTGGTGATGCAGGGCAGGAGTTCTCTATGCTTTTCTGCCATGTCCTCATGAAGTCCACAGCGGTTCCTACGCTGCTGCTATAGTGTGTAACCTGGAATTGCCAGGAGCACAAGACCCTTTGGAAATGCATAGCCCAAGGTAACGACCCCTCATTTAGCGTTTGCACTAGATAGTGGTGAAGTGAGTGGCCAAGCACAGATGCTCCCTGCAACACCCATCTATCTCTGTAGAGGAATCACGTGTGTTCCCAGATACATCCTTCTGGAGGTCTGCAGAATTGCCCAGGTCTCTTGTCTGGCCAGACATGGGACACATTTAGATCATTTGAATAGGTCTTTTAGGATGCAATGATCTGAATACACAGTATGCCTGAGAACAGACTTGTCAGCACCAGCATTTGGAACATAACATGTAAAATACCAGCAGTAAAAAAGAAGGGCATAAAAAATAGACTTGATGTTCATTAACTGCAATAATCCAGATGCTATCTCTGTCCCTTGCTTATCAGCTTTTGGAAATGCCAAGACAATTCGAAATGACAATTCCAGCCGCTTTGGGAAATACATTGATATCCACTTCAATCAAAATGGTGTGATAGAAGGAGCCCGGATAGAACAGTTTCTCCTGGAGAAGTCCCGGGTTTGCCGGCAGGTGAGGGCATGGGCAGGTGTTCTTTCTGCCTGTTCCTATGTTACAGGCATATGCTGACAAGGCTGTCCATTGGCCTGTTGCTTTCTTTTAGGCTCCAGAGGAGAGAAACTATCACATCTTCTACTGCATGCTGATGGGGATGAATACAGAGCAGAAAAAGATGCTGAATCTGGGCACTGCTTCAGAGTACACTTATCTCACTATGGTAATAGACTCTGATTTCTTCTCCACTATGCCTCTGCCACTTGCAATTACAATTAATAGGAGTTGCAGATGGGTAGTTACCAAATATGAACAGTCCTTTCCTTAGAATACCAGAAGCAGTAACATTAAAAGTGCTGTGAGTCTCAGTTTCAGAGGCCTTTTATAATGTCCACTAGCAGCATGTGGCAGTTCAAAGCTTTCTGGCAAAGTAAGACTTAAGAAACAAGAGGAGGGCTACGAAGCTGGTGAAGAGTTTTAAGGGGAAATCGTATAAGGAGAGGCTGGAGTCACTTGGTCTGTTCAGTCTGAAGAAGAGGAGACTGAGGGGGGACCTCATTGCAGTCTACAGCTTCCTCATAAGAGAAGGAGGAGAAGCAGGCACTAAGATCTTCTCTCTGGTGACCAAGAGTCATTTGGACAATGCCCTCAGCCACATAGTGTGAATGCTGGGATTGTCCTGTGCAGGGACAAGAATTGGACTCGATGATCCTTGTGGGTCCCTTCCAACTCAGGTCATTCCATGATCCTATGAAACACAAAGGCTATCTTAAAGCAGGTGGGAAGTATCCCCCACTTTCACAGGCACTCAGATTTCAGATGAATGCAAGGGATTTCATACCAGAGAGATTGCTAATCAGATATATATATACCTTAGTAGGGGAAAATGAATAAGCAGAAACAGTGCCAAGAATCTTACTCCTTACACCTGATAAATCTTATACACCTAATGCAGGAAGCTGGCATTCTATCTAACATCCAGCAGCTGATGTTGATGTCTCTGCCCGAGTTTATATTGCCATAGTGGCAGGAGTGGGATGTTCATAGGTGAGATTTTTGAAAATAGCTAATTGGTTGGTTTAGGGCATGAAAGCCATCGTGAATATCCTGGGGTTTAACCCGTGCAGATAATTCATATTAAATATGTCAGCTGGTTTGAGTTTGGCTGTTCTACCACTGTGGAAAAAATGGGAAAGTCCTGCCTCTAATAAGCCTAATGGGAGCTGGGCATTTAGTCTCAGATGAAATTAAATCAAGCCTCTAAAGCTGCTTCTGGAGTCTCAAAAGTAAAACCATTAAAATTGCTGGAGAATTTTTCAAAGGTAATGTTTTCAAAATAGCAGTGATCTTGCAGCAAGAGCTGACAAGTGCAATTCCTACATTGGCTGTTCCATAAGAAGTTCCGTGGGTCAGAAGTAGGGCAGTCTAATACCGAGCTAGGAGGATTAGATTAAAGGAGAACATATCCATGGTTTTGTTCAGGTTAGTCGTTGACACACACTGGCATGTTTACCTGCTGTAAACAGAAATGTCTAGGAATACCTCACTTATGTAATCATCACACAATATGGTCAGTAATAGCAGGGATAAACAGGCTTTTTCCCATCTCTGTTAGGACTGAAAATAGTTTCTAACAGGAGCAGCATCCCAAGGACCCCCTTTGCAGGCTTTGTTGAAAGTTCTGATGCTCCCTTGGATGCTTCCATCTGCTTTCCACTATATCAGGGGTGTCAGACTCCTGCTCCTGCAGCATCACGCACGTCCCACGCTGCACACGTGCCCAGCGCTGGCAGGAGCGCAGGGACAAGGAGCTCAGTGCTGCCAATGGGGAGAAACAAGGTGCAGGGCTGGATAAAACAAGGTGGAGGGATGGATTCGGCCCATGAGCTCTTTGACACCCATGCACTATATCCTAGTATTCTTCCTTTGAGATTTGCTTTCCACTACTGACCCAATCCTACTTGTTTTTACTTGGGATTCGGACTCTTAATTGTGCATTGATAAGGCAGAGAGAGGAAACCAAAGAAACAGGCATGGCCCTGTAAGTGTAGGTAGCCTTGTCAAAGTTTCCTGTCCTTCTATGCTCCAAAGCAGCCTTCCCCTCAGCTTTCCCTTTAGGCTTCCCCAGGATTCAGGCTGAAGCCCTGGAGAAATGCATTATTTAGCTCTCTGATAATGCATTCTTCTTGAGAACAGAGAATGAGTGAAGAAACAGCTGTGGGAAGAGCATATAGCATGTCTAAATAGGTTTTTACCTTGTGGCAAGTGGCTCACAGGGTATCCACTTTGTGTACAAGGGTTCTTTCTTCCTTGTGTGAGTACTAGGAGAATTTTCCTTACCTGTGGCTGTGGTGTCTTGCAGGGCAACTGCATGTCCTGTGATGGCCGGAATGATGCAAAGGATTATGCCCACATCCGCTCAGCTATGAAGATCCTCATGTTCTCAGATTCTGAGCACTGGGACATCAGCAAGCTGCTGGCTGCGATCCTGCACCTGGGGAATGTGGAGTTTGAAGGTAAACTCAGCATTGACTGTGCTTGGCCTTTTCTCATACTCAGTGGTAATGGCCTAACGATGCTGCTGCCTCCATCTGTACAGATTAGGTTGTGCTTCTCTGGGTGGACAGGGTTGGAGGGCAGGCAGATAAGCACCATGTAATTCTGATTCATGACTCCACTGCCTAGTGTTTTGAAAAACATCATCTTATTGTTTTGTCATGTCATCAGGTTTCCATGGTTATAAATAGGCCCTCATCACACAAACTGAAACAACAGATAATATAATGCCATGTTACATTTGTTGATTGTTGTGCTACAAGCCAGAGGACACAGGGGGAATCGAGTAATGCTTCCTGTGGAGATGATTGCAGTCATTTGTCGCCTAAATTTCTTAGAATCATGGAATGGTTCGGTTTGGAAGGGACCTTAAAGCCCACCCTGTTCCAACCCCTCCCACCAGACCAGGCTGCTCAAGGCCTCATCCAACCTGTCCTTGAACACCTCCAGGGATGGGGTAGCCATGACTTCTGTGGGCAACCTGTGCCAGGGCCTCCCTACCCTCATTCTGAAGAATTTCTTCTTAAGGTCTAATCTAAATCTTCCCCCTTCCAATTTAAAGCCATTCCTCCTCATTCTATCACTACTTTCCCTTGTAAAAAGTCCCACCCCAGCTTTTTTGTAGGCAAATTTTCCCACAAGCCAGATACACAGAAAAAAATATTTTCAGAAACATATTTTTAGAAGTCAGATATCACTTCCCCAGAACCCCAGTAGCTGCTATCTAAAATGAATAACTTTGTCAGTTTTGTTGTATTTGTAGCCTGATGTTCTGGAGCTCTGGGGGCCCCGTACATCCCAGGATCCCCTGAGTGAAATCAGGACCCTTCTTAATAAAATCATCAAACCTGGGAATTTCAAAAGGGAACTTTCTGCCTTGCCACGTTCCCAGAGCTACAGAGTTACAGAAATACGGCTGCAATAACAGCACAACCCCACCCCTGAAATGATTCACCTTGAGATTGATTGTTTCCTCATTGTAGCGGCTGTGTATGACAACTTGGACTGCTCTGATGTGATGGACTCACCACACTTTTCAATCGCAACCAAATTGCTTGAGGTAATGGACCTGACCTTCTCCTGGTAGTTCTCCCCTTCATCCATGCTCCCCGAGCACACTGACAAAGCGTGTCTCTGTGGAGTGTTTATATGTGGATGCACACACAACGGGCAGGCCCCCTTCCTTCCTGCTAACACTTAAGTGATGCTGTTGCATCAAGCTAGGAGAACTTGAACTGGGAGAGCAGGCCGCCAGTGAATGCTGCTGGACAGGCAGTCTGTCATGGCCCTCTTCCTGAGATAAACTTTGCTGGATCTCCTTTATCCACCTGGAATGACCAGGTTGCCATGACTCTTCCTCCAGGTGGACTCCAGTGAACTCCAGAACAGCCTCACAAACCTCTCCATCATTGTCCGAGGAGAAAGTGTGTCCAGGCCTCTGAACATAGTTCAAGCTGCAGATGGGAGGGATGCCTTTGTGAAGGTACTGCTGCTCACATCTTATCTGTTTAAAGATTGGGGATGCTTTCAGAGCTGGCAATCTCACTGGTTGAGGAGCTTTACATGGCAAAGATTCACCCAGAGGGCTCCAGTCCCTCACAGATTTCAGTCTGGTTTGACAGCATTGGAGCAGCACGATAGCAAGCAGTAAGCTATGTCCAAAACCTGTAGTGATGGTCCCTAATTCCTCTTTAATTGTTTTCTCAGGGTATTTATGGGCGGATCTTCCTGTGGATAGTGAATAAGATCAACTCAGCCATTTTCAACCCAACTTCTCAGAAACCTAAAACCAGACGTCAGTCCATTGGGCTGTTGGACATTTTTGGGTTTGAAAACTTCAGCAACAACAGGTAGGAGGCTCTAGATTCATTTGCACCAGGAAACTGAAAAGCAGCTGATGTAAAGAGAAAGCATGAAAAAAACAGACACATAATCTTTCATTATCATCCTGATTCTCAGAAAAGCAGTGAAATTTCCATCACTGAATTTTCCCAATGATGATTGTGCACAGATCCCATTTTTCTTCATTCTTGGTCATATTTCTGCCTCCTCTCCCAACCTTCCTTTTGGTGCAGCCATTGCACGTCTGTTCCAAAACCTCAGGAATTTTCTCAGAGGAGATGGCTATAAAGCTGCTATGAGCAGGCAGCCACTAGGAAAGGATGTAGTATGTCCTGTGTCTCTGTACCAAACCTTCTTGTTCCATGGCATTTTTATGATGTCTCTTGAGATACATTTTGCATATAGTACAAAGGAGGCTGTGCTGTGCTTCCCATTTCAGCTCATGCTTCCATCTTGCTCAGTATTCCCCCATCCCTTTTTCAAGGCTGCTTCAGTTCTCTATTCTTACGGACAGGTCAGCAAAATACCTGGTCAGTATACTTTTGTCCCACTGCTACTTCTCCTGCTGGTGGTTTCAGTCCCAAAGCACTATTTCTGTTTGTTCTTCTCTCCATGGGCAGCAGTTCTCCCAGTTGTATGATTCCATCCCATCAGCTGCCCACAAACCACTAGCACATATTCTGCAGTCTGTTCCAATCCATTTTAACTGATCCATTTTGCTTGCTTTCAACAAGATAATGTTCCTCGCTGCCTTTTGGAAAATGGTCTAGGATCTGTTCAGCAAATCTTCTGTCTTTTGTGTCCTCTCCCAAAGGCTGAAATGCAGATGGGCCCCACTGTGGTGAGCACTCCACAGGCACACACAGTGTGCCACAGCAATTACTCGCACCATGTCACACACTCATCCAGTCCAGCTGTTTTCCCAGAGTTTCTTGAAACACTTATAAGATCATTCCTTGCTTCCTCAGCAACTCTCAGTTGTCAGTTGGCTCATTTCTGCTTATCTTTATCATAGCAGAAGTGCATCCCTGGTATTGCTCAGATTGGCAGCCTGCAGTGGTGGTGATCATCGGCACTGTGGAATATAGCAGTAGGATATCTCGATAGGTATTTAATACAGAGAATAAACAAACACCACGGAGCAGTGCAGCACTGGCCAAAGATGACCATGGATTGCTGCCTTGTCCCCCTGCAGCTTTGAGCAGCTCTGCATTAACATTGCCAACGAGCACCTCCAGCAGTTCTTCGTGTGCCATGTCTTCAAGCTGGAGCAAGAGGAATACCTTGCAGAGAACATTGCCTGGAATCACATTGACTTCACTGATAACCGCCAAGCACTGGAAGTCATCGCACTCAAGCCTATGAATATCATCTCCCTCATTGATGAAGAGAGCAAGTTCCCAAAGGTAAATTTCTGGTTTCACCTGTAATGCCTGGCTTTGCACACAGCTCACAGGTAACACTTGGCTTTACCCACAGAAAAGTGCAAAGGTAGCTTTTGGATACATTGTGAGAGGCAATGTCTTCTCCCCAGGGATCTTCCTTTTATGTTATCTCACTATACAAATGCTTCACTGTGCAGGAGTGTGCTCTGCCTGGGACCTCGCTGTTGAAATGCTTACAGCTGTTCCTGACAGAGAAGGAAGGAGTCCAGCTCATTATACAAGGGCTTCTTAGGAAACCTTTGAATTCAAATACTGTTTGAGTATCGTTGTGCTATCGGTCTGGGCTGCAGCTTGCTCTTTCTTCTCCTGGATGACAGACCTAGTTGAGCAACGTCACTGTTGTGAGGAAATGCTATTCTGCAAAGGTCAGGCATCCTGATCAGAAGGGCAGAGATGAAAGCAGCAGACACCCCTGTTCTGCAGAGCATTTTCAGTCTCCAGAGCATGGTGAGGTTAAGCAGGAGTGCTGCTACAGGAATCAGATGGTAATGTGGGCTTGTCCAGAAAAGTACGTCCCACATGTTCTACAAGGGAATGAGCTCGTGATGGCATCCTTCGAAGAGAAGAAGCACCCATCTACCTGCCTGTGGAACTCACAATCTGGGCATGCTGACTGGTATCTGCTCAGGGCAGCCTTCTTCCAGAGATCAGTGTCTTTCACCGATTGGGGATTGAAAGAAGAACTGTGCCTGCCTGGGAGAAACAGCATGCACCCCGCAGAGCATGCCTGGCATGGGAAGGTTGGGGAGGGACTCTGCCTCTGAGGTCCAAAGATTTGGGAAATTCTCAGGACACCTGGCAATGTTATGTTTGTTTCTGTACAGCCCTAAAATACCAGGCCTTATGCTCTGCTGGCATGTGCTGTCCTGATGCTTAAGAGAAGCGTCTGTGTAAAAGGGAAGACAGTTCTGGCACTACTTTCCTCCAGATCTACTACACAAATAAGTGGAAGAATTTGAGCTTTTATTATCTCTGAGCACCACTTCTATTTGTTCATTAAGCTTAGGTCAGTGCTGAGGGGAATCTGCTTAATGGTTCTTTTTTTCTGTATTTGTTTCTAGGGCACAGATGCCACCATGCTCGTCAAAATCAATTCCCTTCATGGCAAAAGTAACGTCTACATCCCACCTAAGAGTGTCCATGACACCAAGTTTGGCATCAACCACTTTGCTGGGGTTGTCTTTTATGAATCAAAAGGTAAGCCTATCTCTGCTGGATACGGAGGGTGAAGAGAAGGGCAAGACTTGCCCTGGATGTATGGCACTCCAGGGTAATGTTGATTTAAAGACAGATCAGGAGGTCAGGAGGATTACTATAAACTAATCTGCAAGTTACTGTAAATGAAGTGGGTTTTAGCTGGATGGGGTGGAGCTAGAGCCAGCAGACTGCAGAGATAACAAACTGATTTTATTTCCATCACGTAGATTTCCTGGAGAAAAATCGGGACACACTGAGTGCTAATGTAATGCAAGTGGTTCATTCCTCCAAAAACAAATTCCTGAGAGAGATTTTCCAGGTGGAAACAACTCCACCTACACTGGGACGTGGGACCATCCGGCATCTTGGAGCTGACCAGACCTACAAGGTTAGCTTACTGGCACTAAGTTGCAAAAACACCTCATTTCTCCTCCTTTCCTTAAGTGTTCTTAAACTCCTCTTTCTTTTGTCTCTGCGAATCTCTGTTCCTTTCAGTCAACTCATTTCTGTAAAGGAGGCTGTAGGAAAAGCCAGGGTCGGGTGTCACGCTGTAAACAATTGTAATGTCAGTCCTGTCTCCCAGGACTGCATCCCTGGGCTGTGCAACGGTACCTGAAGGCTGTCACAGAAGCACAAGTTGTGCTGGCTCCTCACATATTGTCATTTACTGGAGGGGATTGTTTTGTGTCTGCCTGGGCATCCAGGCTGCATCCACATCACCAGGATGGGTGTAAATTAGCAGGAGGAAACTGTACTTGAAAAGGTTCATTGGAATGGAACAAGCTACCAGCTAGAGACCCCTCTGCAAAGCCAGTACCTGTCCAGAAGCCAGCAGCGAAGGTGCTGTCTCATTGCAGGTCGTGAGCCTGCTGGGACCATCACATCAAGGGGTGTGACTGGGCAATGGGCAGGAGTGTCCTGGCCTTGTTGCAGAGGGCTGACAGGCTAAGCACAATGTGCTGTCACAGAAAGGCACCCTGTCTCCTGCTCCCCGTGGCCCCTGTAGAAGCAGTCTCACTGCCCGCATATTGCTGCAGCTTTAGCTCCCCCTCCTGGCCCAGAGGCCTGCTGGGAAAGTTCATGATGGCTAATTATGACAGAAATGTCTACGCCCAGTGGTGTAGGGAGCTTTGTCCTGTGCCTAGTGAAAATGAGGTTGTAAAGCGCAGTGGACTGGTAACAGCATGGGCAGAGTTTAAGTCCTCTGCCCTGCTCTACTTTCACATACTGTGATTTCTGAGTATTTACCTGTGCAGCATCAGCATGGTGTGAAGGAACTTTTGCTTTCACGGTTTATATCTTTGAGTTTTCCTGTCAGGGTACAGAACAGCCAGCTTGCAATCTTACCTGTTATGTGTCTATTCTCCTAGCACTGTTTTCTGATCATGTCCTTTCTTCCTCAGTCTCTAACCCATTGTGGCTTCCTGCTGTCCAGAACATCTGGCCACGGACAGGTAAACATCCTGGGGGAGAAGAATGTCACAAGTGGCACAAACAGCAAGAGAGAACTGGCTTAGCATCTCTTAAATACTATGAATGCCTTCAGATTAAATATCAGGTCTATCTATATTGCTGTAATGGGGTTTTTCTGTATAAATAAGGCTGTGTTATTGAAAAAAAACCCTTTCTTTACATTTATAAAGTGTAGCAGTATGTCAAGAAAGGAGATACTAAATGTGGGCTACTGCTATTTCAAAATGCACAGACGTTAGCTGAAGTACCCCTATTAATTTCAAATACTTTGGGCCACTGTTGGGAAGCCTAAGCAGCAGGCGACAGAAAAGAACAGTGAATGAAGTGCTGCAAGTGAAGTGTTGTCCTGAGGTCTCAGAGTTGCTCTCCTGACTCACCAGGGGAGAAAACTGACCACCATTTCTACAACAAATTCAGCTTTAACAACATTGTATGTGTGAGATCATGAGGGCATCGGCTCCAGACTCATGTGGCCACCCCACTGTTTTTCTGGTAGAGCAGAAATCCCTCCAAGATCTGGAAAACAAATTGCTTTAAACTCTTATACAGCTTCAACATGTATATGCTGTTATAGCCACTTCAAACAGACGCTTGCTAGCCCTGCGATGCATCAGGGCTGCTAGGAGACATTCCCAGGATGTTTTCCAAAGGCGTGCGTGTTTGCTCGCTGGAGGGCAGCATTGCCCTGTAGCTAAAGCAGAAGGTGGCAAATTCAGTGTTGGAAAGGGCACTTTGAACGTTAAGAACCAGCAGAATGAGGTACCGTAAAGACCATGAAAGTGAGGGGACTCACTGGCCTTCAAATTATTTATTCAGAAAAAAAAAACCCAAAAAACCCACAACTCACCATAACTCCCCCCTCAAACAAAGAGTAGCTGTATTGTGCTGTGATGGTCAGCTCCATGCCTGGATGTAAAAGACCAGTGGAGTCCTTCTATCACTTGGAATCTGCACTTTTTTTCTCTATAATTTAAGGAGCCCTTAAAGCATAGTAGGAAGTAAAAGCTTAGGCCATTTGTGTTGATGTGTGTCAGAAAGACATAGGTGGAACTGTGCTTTCAGAGAAGCTGGGGAAGGCAGGAGATAACTGCAGCCAAGTGCTGTCCCTCTGGAGTTTCACTACTGCAACCGGGAACAAAATTCAGCCCAGCAGTGGTGAGACATAAAGCACACAGCCATAGAGTAGCTCTTACCTTATCCTCCAGGAAAAGTTTGCCTTTTCACTGCTTACTGTAGCGCTACTGAGCAAGTCATCCTAATCACTAAGGAATGAGCTGTTCTTGATCTTCAGCATTCCTAGTTAGCTATGAGATGGCAGCAAAATGTCTGACCTGGAGGTTGTTATTGCTTTGGGAGTGGCTGTTTCTCACCATGAATAACAGCTTGGCACCCAGGCCCTACACTAAACACAGCCTTGGTTGGAAGAGACAGGCCTATGTGGGCTCCTAAGAGTGGAATTTGTTCTACCACAGCCACCCCCACTGTTAGAACTTAGTGCAAATGTAGATGAAGGAGCTTAGTGGTGTTTCTTTGCAAGAATAACTCCAAATTAATAAGATATGGATGGCAAATTTAGCTCCCATGTAGGTAAATAATTTTTTTCTGACAGTTGTGTGATACTGTTACAGGGTACAAAAATACACAGGTTTATTAACTGGCCCTCTGACAGGGAATGATGTAACAGTCAGCATGTGTTTACTCTTCCCAGGGCACGGATACCACCAAACGGCTCTCTACTCTGGGAGGACAGTTCAAGCAATCTCTGGAAAAACTAATGAAGATCCTTGAGCAGTGCCAGCCGTACTTCATCCGCTGCATCAAACCAAACGACTACAAGAAGCCACTGGTAATGTTTTAGCAATATAAGGTCTTGTCTTCAGTAAACTTTTTAACAAGAAGCAGCTGTCAGTTGCTGTGTATCTATCTGTTCTTCAGCCAAGAAGAGCTTTTAGAGGTGTTTTTGTTTAGCCAGGTCGGGGCTAAACCAGGACAACAGGCTATGACTAGAATAAAAACGGTGTTAGGATATAGCACTGTTAATTAACAAACACATCTCTAAAAGCATCAGAGAGTAACAAATGGCAGAAAGCACACAGATGTATTCCTGGGAGGAGATGTAAAAGCCTTTCTTGTAGAGATAAAGACAAAACCGGAGAGTTTCTAGACCCTCAAGAGGGGACAAACAAAAAAACATTAGGATCCAACAACGACCATATTACAAAATAGCCTTACGGAGAATAGGAAACTGTTGGTGTTTGAGAGGGGTGATGTGGCTTAATTTGAGACTACAGGAAAAAAGAAGCGATTTTATCATGAAGACACTTGGCTGCAATTTATGAGATCACAACCCAGTTCTACATTAAAACCTTGTATGCTGTTGGTCAAGTGACTTAATAATTATTAAAGTGCTGCAGGTGGCTTAGTGAGCTTATATCTAATCTGTGTTACAAGCAGCAGTCATGCTATGTTTTGCATGGCTAAGCCCAAAGGGCCTCAGTTGCAACTGCAAGTATTCAAATCTGCAAAATTATATGAACAATTTATTGTTCGTATGAAGTTGCAGTTCTAGAGTTGAAAAGAGTTGTTAAAGCCAGACTGAAGTTAATGGACTGTTTCCACTGCCAATAAACACAAATTTGAATACCCTTTGGGGTAACTTGTTTATGCCTGTAATTAATTAATTTAGGGCACTAAAAAAATAAGAAGTGCAATTTTAAAAAGTATACGATGCCGTTTTGCAGGCACTCTGAGGGTAGAGGTTAACAGATTTGTTCTGAGGAAAGCTGCATGTGTAGCTTCTTTCAGAGCCTCCTCCTTGTCTGCTTTCCCTTTCAGTTGTTCGACCGGGAGCTGTGTATCAAACAGCTGCGATATTCAGGGATGATGGAGACCATCCAGATCAGGAAAGCTGGCTACCCAATTCGCTACACCTTTGAGGAGTTCTTTGAGAGATACAGAGTTCTCCTACCGTGGTCTCTTCGAGAACAGGTATGTTAGCACAAAGCTGGTCTAAGGCAAATCTAACACCTCCTTATGAGGAGAGCTGTCACCGCAGTAACTGCAGCTTAATACCTACCAACTCACTGGGACCTTGGCCGAAATGGTAGAGGTGCTTTTAGGTCCAGCTATCCTTGACCAGCTCCACACAGACATCCCAGGCAGGGGGGCACCCCAATTGCCCTCAGATGTTTCTTTTCTGTAATCACACACTTCTGAGGTCTCCAACATCCTCCTCACACTTGAACTCTGGAATGCTTGGTAATGACCTCATGTTCCTCCTTTTCTTGACCATTTGAGCTGAACCATTTCCATTCATTATTCTGTCAGCCCAGAGGTCTATAAGACTTCATCTGTTTCTGTTCTTTGCCCTTTGAAGTGCAGGGCAACAGATCCTTACATAGTGTGCTATGTTTCCAACCAAGCCCTAACATGACGATGCTTTTGCACATCAGCTGAAGAATGATGCTCGACGGAGCTGTATCAGCATCTCTGAAGCAGTGCTGGGCAAGGATGAAAGCTGGCAAGCTGGAAAGACCAAGATTTTCCTTAAAGTAAGTAGAAAGGCCAGTTTATTGTCCCTTCTCCTAAAGAACAGTGTACTTCACAGTATATCTTGACCTGCTTGTGCAAGAGTGGTGACCCAGAGGGACTGGGTTCTCTTATAAACTCTCTCTTGAATCGGAGGCTGGATCTTTGTTCCTGAAGGCCAAGTAATTTAATGACACAGCTTAGTGCAGAGGAGGCTGATCCTGTTCCTATGCTCCAGTGTTGCAGCTAAAAGAACACAGTGCCTTGAGCACTCCAGCCGTGAGCATAAAAAAGAACTGGACCAGCACAGAGCTGCAGGGGACTTCCTTGTCTGTAGCTTTCCCCCAGGTAAAACAGTCTTAGTGCAGGCACATTCCCTCCTTGTTTATGGCTACAGCCAGACATGGTGTAAGACAGGTGGTGTGCACACATCCTCCTGCAGTTCCACAGATGCATTTTAATCACACCATGTCATGCTGATTTGAGGCCTCTTCCAGACTAATTGTGTCCAGTTTTCAGAAGTTGTGGGGGTGTCTGCTCAGCTGGCATATCCACACTTTCTTTTAACAGGATTATCACGACACAGTATTGGAGCTGCAACGCCAAAGTATACTCACAGATAAGGTTCTTCTTATCCAGAAGGTGATGAGAGGATTGAAGGACAGGTCAGTGATCTTACAGAAGGGAATCTGCTTTGGTTTGAAGCAGTAATCTTTGTGGTGCCATTTAACACACTCTCTGAAACATTTCTGAGTATGAAATGGACCAATCAGTACCTTCCACTAGCCCTAAATTCAGCACTCATCATGCAACAGTGCACAGGGCATCTGTGCAGATTTTGCACAAGATTTGTTCTGGCACAATTTCTTTATTTTCATGATGCTTTTCAAAACACAGGGCTGTGGCACATGCAGCTTGTATGAAGAGGAAGGGCTGGGAGGAGGATTTGCACTTTATATTTCTAGTAAAGAGTAGGTATCCGGAAAGCAGGAAATCCCCATGGAATGTGTCCTTCCTGGAGCCACAAGGATTCTCCTTTTTAAGATGCTTCTTCGATACAAGACATAGAAGAGAATCAGATAGAAACCAACTAGCCCTTTGCTTTGCAAAGATGCACAATGCTTGCATTTTGTTTGATTTAGTTTGAGATATATTCAGAAGTGAAATGTAGTCACTGCTAAGTAAATGTTTGTTGCTACTAAATGCTTTACATCATAATTTGTACTTATTAACCCTGTATCCTCGAACCAGAACCATGATATAGGTCTGAATCCTGGTTCGGTTTAGAAATATTCTTGACAGTAGGAAGAATAAGCAGATAGTAAGCAAGAACCTTCCCCCTTGTTTTCAAACTCTGCCTGCCATCTAACAGAGTATCACCTCTCCCTAAAAAGCCTCACCTCACTTTTATTTTTAAACTATCAGCACTATGTGGCACTTCTGACAGCCACAGTGTGACAGCTTTTCTCATGGGAAGTTCATCTTTCTCTGACAGGCTCCTGGTCCTCGCAGTTGGGACGCTGGGGAGCAAGTGGTCATCAGATGGGGGAGTTTAACTTACTCAGGTTTGGTGCAAGGGCTTTTCAGTTCGTACAGAGCTCTCCTGCCACAGCAATGAAGTTGATCTGCAGTTGCTCTGATAATTTGCAGCATTAAGGGCAAAGTCAGCTCAGATGTATCAAGGAGGATTATCACCCCTTCTACTAGCAAATGGATAGCAAAGCAAACAGGAAAACACTTCATGAGTTCAACAGATTCATGGTGCTGTTTCATTTGCAGAATGAGCTGAGCCCAAGTGAAATCTCCTAAGGCTTTTATTTACAGAAAAGGTCAGGCAAAACAGCCTATTCTGGCCTTTCCATCAGAACAGATAACATGGAAGCAGACAAAATGTTTGAGTGCCAATAACTTTGAAGCATGTGGTACAAAAGTATCTATCTGACCAGAATAATCTTTTTGCTGCAACGTTTTCTTGGACTACTTAGAAGCAGGAAGAAGAGTCCTCACTGAGCTTCTAACTTGCCCTGGCAAGATGTCTACTAATAATTCACGTGGTTAATTTATAACGATAGCTTTCCTGGCTCTAGAGTTCCTAGACAGCAAACAAGGCTGAGATCAGACTGTAGTCATCCCATAAAAGGAAAAGAAATGCCACCTTACTCTTTACTATTATCATAACAAGCAGCAGAAATAACCTATTGTCTGTCTGATTAGGAAGCAGTTTCTGAAACAGAGGAGGTCTGCTGTAGCCATTCAGTCAGCCTGGCGAGGCTACTGCTGCCGGAAGGATTTCAGAATGGTAAGATGCAGGTGTATATAGAAATATATATTTTTTAATATACGTATAAACACATATATATATTTGTATGTGTGTTTTCACACTATGCCCTGCCAGACTGAGCGGAGTATTAGGACTGAAGATATTCACAACTGAAAAGAGGAGAAGCAAGACAGCAGGGTGTAAAGTCCAAGGGGGCTCTGGGACCTCTCAGGGCTTGTTGAACTTGTGATATTTCTGTTCTGCTTTCTGGTGAAATAGTAACCCAGCTAACCTCTGGCAGGCCTGGCTCCAGCAACCCAATATATGCCTGATCCCACACTTCTAGTCACGAGCCCAAGGCTAGCATTCATCCATCACCACCATGCTATGAGCAAAGTGTCTTCCACAACTGCTACAGGAAAACTGGGAATCTGTAAAAAATTACCAGAAAAATCATTATCTCAGCCTTATGTTATTAAGTATATTGGCTGATCTTCTATAGATGGTGTGTTTTCCACACAAAAGCTACACCACATTGGGGGCACTCACATATTGTGTTTTGGTGTATCGGGGATTATTATTAATATATCCCTTACATCCCATTCATGAGGGGCAGGAGGAGAAACTGCCAATTTCGGTCAGAAACATGTTTTATTCTGCATCAGTGATGCAATTCCTGCCTGAAGTGCCAGGCTGTTGACCTGCATGCTGTCCCATCCGCCCTCTCTTGGGATTGTCACACCCATCTCTCCAAGGACTTGCCATTTTTTTTTTCCATTCACTTGGCCTCGTTTCTGCTCTCTTCCTTCTCTTGTCATAATCCCAGGCTATCATTGTCCCTTCCTGGATCCACTTCCCAGAACAGCTCCCCAGAAAAACTCTTTATACATCTAGTTTTAAAGGCCTATTACTGGCAGAAAATAAAGCATTAGCCCCTTCCAGTGTCTTTATCCAGTTAATGAATGTTGTTATCTTCTACAAATCCCAGTTTACTCGCAGTCTCAATGGCTCTGAACCATAACCACTTCTTTTTCCCGCACCTCCTCCAGGTTATGCTGGGTTTCGGGCGCCTGCAGGCCCTCTACCGCAGCCGGCAGCTTGCTAAACAGTACGAAGCAACCCGGGCCCACATCATCAGGCTTCAGGCCATGTGCCGTGGCTATCTAGCGCGTCAAAAGATAGCAGAGCAGAAGAAAGCTGTCTGTGTTATACAGGCGTATGCAAGGGGCATGTTTGCCCGCCGAATCTACCAGAGGATGAAGAGGGAGGTATGCTCACAGGCACCTTGTGAACATGTTGTTTCTACAATGATTTGACCCAGATTTAAGGACCAGGAAGTGTTGCCTGGATGTGGATATTCATTGTGGGATATTTTATTTTGAGCTCTTGTCAAGTACAGAAACAAGAGTTTTAGGCAGACTGATCTTGTTTATATTTGCTTTATGTATTCATTATCGTGGATCCAAACTTCACTGACAGAGCCAAAAGGTTTTTGACAGAAGGGAGGAGAAAATATAAGTTGCGTACATGTATCAGTCACTGCTGCAAGGGAATATCAGTGTCTACAGCAAGGCCTAATATTCCTGAGGGAATCCTCATGCAATGTACCTTGGCTTGCACTGCCAGAGGAAAACCTGAACTTACTACCTCAGATGTCCGTAGCGCATGGAAGGCCTTTCTGTGACTTGCTTTCCAGAGCCAGTGTGCAGAGCTCTGCCTGTGGCCTGTTCCCTAAAATGCCAGATCCAGAACTGACTCCCTGTTAGAACAAAGCCCAGGCATGGACAGATTGTTAATGGCAGAAGGGAGCTGTCTCAGCAGTTGTGGAAACAGTCACAGAACGGCCCTGTTGTCCACAGAACCAGTGCAAGCTGGAAGCCAGGAACATCCGCTTGGAAGAAGAGAAACGTCTCATCCAAGTCCTTGGACCAGTGAAAGCAAGGGAAGAAGCTATGAGGTTAGAAAAGGTGGGTATATTGGTGCAGCAATACTGAATTCCATGTTCCTTGGCTAACAAGATGGCTTGTCCAGCTTACACCTGGGGACTTGCTTAATGATCTAAGCTATATTTCAGTAAAAAGCAGACATAGTTGTAAACCTACTTGTAAAGATGATTTAGAAATGGGCCGAGGCAAACACATGCACATTTCTGTTTGCAGTATGAGCCTAAAGCTCACTTCAGCCAAACACGCACAATGCTATCACTGGCCCAGGTTGCCCAGAGAGGTGGTGGCTGCCCCATCCCTGGAAACATTCAAGACCAGCTTGGATGGGGCTCTGAGCAACCTGACCGAGTTGAAGATGTCCCTGCTCACTGCAGGGAGGTTGGACTGGGCGACTTTCATGGTCCCTTCCAACCCAAACCATTCTATGATTCTATGACTCTATTAGAGCCCCCTGACTGTAACAGAATATATAGGCCAACAGTCTATAAGGGCAGCTGTAAGAGCAAGGCCCTCCTGCTGATGTGCTGCGTCAGGGGTGTCCAGCTCCCAGCTCCCACCGCTCTCCTGCTCCTGCAGCGTAACACACGTCACTTGCTGCACACGTGCCCGGCGCTGGCAGAAGCACAGGGACAAGGTGGAGGGCCGGATTCAGCCTGCAGGCTGGGAGTTTGACACCCCTGGGATAGGTCTTTGTGACTGCTTAGCACAAGCAACTTTTGACTTCACATTCCAGCACTGCAGTAGCAGTGGTGAACCTCACTGTTACAACACCTTGATAATTGTGTTTAATCCTCATACCCATTCGTTCTAGCAGAATGATATTCCCATTATGCCTAATCAATTTCTGTGTTTAAAGGAACACCTGGATACTCTGGAGAGAGAGGAGGCAGAAGCAAGCCAAAGGAGGAATGCTCTTACCAGTAAACCAACAAATTACGATGTTATCAGTGACCAAGAAATGGTGGACAAAATTTTTGGGTTTTTACCTGCTATGATTGGAGGCCAAGAAGGACAAGCTCCTCTGGGTTTTGAGGTACAGTGCTGCAGACTCCTAATGGGTCATGTTCATCCCCTGTGTAAGTCCAATAACCTTACTGAAATTCCATCAGTGGACAATTCCATTCAATGAGCTTATGTAAAAATATCACCCAAATTAGTCATCCAGACAGTCTCTTCAGGAACTGCTTTCACAGGTCAGTTCCCAAATGTAGTTTTGGGGCTCTCTGTTGTCAAAAGCTACTGTATGTTTGTTTCTTTGGCCCAGAAAACCTTCACCAATTCTCTGCATTTTGGCACCAACCACATGGTCTGCTGACAGAGCTCTCAATCATTTTCTGGCTGACACAAGCTGGAAGTTCATTACTCAAGTTACCCCACGTTGCTAAAAGCATAAGTCCTGATAGCTGTGGAGGATGAAATGGGGTAGGGTAAGGCAGGCAGAGTAGAATGGTCTGGCTTAGTGTAGGATGTAAGCAATAAGATAGCACATGGATTTTTCACCAGCAATGTGACAGGAAGGCCATATGGAATGGATGCATCTCAGAAGGAAAAGTTCTGAGTCCCAATGCTCTTTTCATAGTAGCTGAAAATGGCTTTGGGGTCAACGGGAAAGCAAAATTATGGAGGACCTATGGCCAAGAATGAAAAAAAAAGGAGAAAAAAAGAGAAAAGAACATAAAATAAAAATATCAGAGTAGAGGGAAAGAAAAAGTGCTTCTTTCTCATGTTCTGCACAGGACTTGGAAACAAAGCCTAATAAGCTGGATGAGGTGGACCTGGACATGGTTCCCATGAGTGTGGAGCTAGAAGAGGAAGCAGATGGCTTAGAAGAGTTCACCTTCCCAAAGTTTGCAGCTACTTATTTCCAGGGGTCATCTACACATACTCATATCCGGAAACAGCTGCGGCACCCACTGCTCTACCACGAAGACAAGGATAACGTCCTGGTATCTTGCTCCTTGTTGTTGAACCTGCTCCCTCCACAGCCCTGGCTTCTCCAGCTCCCCTTCTCTTCGGGCCCTGCCACCTCTGGCACAGCCCTGGGAACCAGAGGCTTTAAAGCCCAGCAGACAGTCCTAAGCACTTGTATGGTAGTAGTTCCCATCAGCATTTCTTTGGCACTTTGCAGGCCAGCACTTCACAGAGATACCCACCCAACACAAGATCTCTCGTTACCTTTAGTCTGCCTGAAGAGGGAACTCTGAGGCTTTTTTCTGACTTCTCCAGATACCCTTTGGGGGGAAAAACAGACAGGGAAGCATCGGAGCTCACCTATCTCTCTGCTCGTGTTAGGGACAGAACAGGGAGGCCCAAGCCTCCAGCTTTCCTGTTGAACCACAGTGAGGATGGGAGTTTTTCTTGATGCTAAGCTTCCCTGTAGAATGGAGGATCCAAAAACTTCATTTTTACTTGGCATGAGAGCTCCTGTCTATCCAGGTAGCTTAAACGCAAAGTGCAGATCAGCCAAGGTTTCTCTGCCTCACTCCAGTCCCAGCACACCTGCAGGACAGGGAATGATCGAGGCTTAGCAAACACAGAGTAATTCTGATATTCCCACTCCAGCTGCACTCTGTTCCTTTAGCACAAGAGAGTAGAAGGCAGGAGGAGGGGGGAATTTTAACTGCTTGTACTTGGTAGAGAAAGAAAATGCTCTCATCTAAGCAGGAAGAAACAGCACAAGGTCATGGTTCTCTTGGCCATGTCTGACTGCACTTTCTGCCACTACAGGCTTCTCTAGTCGTGTGGGTTATCATCCTGAGGTTCATGGGGGACCTGCCAGAGCCAGCAATGTTTGCCAAGAACTCCACCACCAAGAGCAGCTCTGTAATGACGCAGATATACGACACACTTGGCAGGAAAAACCAGGTCCAGTTCAGGAACGACAGCCCAAATATGGTGAGAGGAGCAGGCTAGGTTTGTATTTTCATTTGCTTTCCTGGGTTTCTGTACTATTCCTCCAAGAGTCAAAAAAGCAAAGGAATCCTTCCATGCTCCTGTACTTGAAATGCCAGAAGTGCAAAAGGGTTCCTGTCACTCCTGGAAGGACAGTGCAACTCCTTCTGGCAGGAGGAGACAAAACAAAAACATCTTAATTTAAGCATCTTTCCATCCTTAATGAATCATTCTTGCTGTGCATTAAACTAATTTTTTACAATGGCAATGTGTGTCGTAGGGAGAAAACAGGAAGGATAACAAGATTTCCAAGGGGATCTCTTCCCTGAAGCTGAAACGGTCATCCAAGTTGACAGGGAAGGTAAGAGGTGGAAATAAATTGCTTCCCCAAAGACTTTTGCCTGGACCCCTGTCTTCACCTTCTGACAGATGTTGTGTGGCAGCAACCTCCCAGCTGGGAACTGGGAGATTCTCTTCATCCCTTCCTGCTGAAGAGTGAACCCCTGAGAACTGTTGGTATTACAGAAGAGCTTGCTTAAAGCCCTGAGCAGACTGAAAACCATGTGCTACAGCTGTACAGAAGGGTACAAGGAAGCTCCCCTAGCCAGTAAGAATAGTGCTGTAACACTGCATTTCATGAGTTAGCTTGGGCAGGGGGGGAGAAATGCAGCCTGTCCCAAACTGCTCCTGCGCTGAGCAGAAAGAGTTTTAGCCAGAAGGATGGAGAAGGAATGTGTCTCATTTCTGGGAGAGCTGCCTGATAAGACGGAAGTTTTCTAGAAAACTCTGGGGTTCTTCTTGGTTTCTTTCAGGTGACAGACCAGCTGAGAAGTGGAGAAGAGGCTTTCCAGGAGGACAGCTCGATCTCCGAGAGACCTATGTCCAACCTAGAAAAAGTGCACTTCATTATTGGCAATGCAATTCTGCGCCCTGCCATCAGGTAGGACATTCGTACCTCCTTGCTAGGGCCAGGCACCCATCACCATCAAGGAAATTCAGCATCCATTCCATCCAAATGCTGGAAATGTCTCACATTTATCTCTGGGGATTCCTGACTGAAAGCCCAAGCTGGTTACGTGTAGGCCACACACCTCTTTGGAGGATGGTTCACCTGTATCATAGGGGATAGAGAACAACTCCCTTACTGCCTTTTCTGGTGTCTTCACCTCGTATTGTAGGTCAGCTGCCTCCATGTATGGCTTTCTGAATACCCCACAAGTATGCAGTGAGGCAGAGCTCAGGGCTGTAACCCAGTAACACCTGGAGGTGGAACACAGCCCTAGTATGGGGGAGAAGAAATGCTCAGAAGAGTAATAAATATGGAGTTAATCTTAGAATCATAGAAGTGTAGAATGGTTTGGGTTGGTAGGGACCTTAAAAATCATCCAGTTCCAATGCCCTGCCATGGGCAGAGACACCTCCCACCCCCATTCGGTGTGAGAGAGGTGTTCATAACTTCAATTTCTCAGTACGCTGTTGCTGAGCCCTCAAGCAACATCCCCAAATAGGAGATGGTGGAGGTCTGGCGTGCTGAGTATAGCAGCCACTAGAAGAAATTCTGCTCACACATGATGTGAGGCTGGACTTTAGGTGTGAGAATAAGACACACACTGGTTGATTGTCACCTAATCCCATCAATTCTCTCCTCCATTTTAGCCCATTTTAGCTCATGCAACGCTTTTTTGTAACAAAGCCCTTAGGCACAGGCCCTGCCTTGACCTCAGCCATGGGCTGCATTCCTCTCTACATATTTGCTTTGTTTCATACAAGACGCTCCAAGAAGCAGATCCTCAGCAGGCAAAAGTTCCCTTCAACCAATGCATCATAATGGTCACAAGCTAAGCATCTACTCCCTCAATCTGTGTTATATTATATGCTCTATCTGGGAGCAAAAACCTCATCCACATTGTGTCCTCCCACTCAGATTTGCCAAATGTGTGTTCCAAGAGTCCAGGAAACTGAAGATGATTTTTAAATGGCATGGGGTTTTTTTGTATGCAGCTTTTTTGTATCTGTTTCCATGTGTCCTTGCTGCAGGGAACTTCCCTTTCCAGAAGCTCTCTCTGAAGCACCCTTTCCTCCATTCCTGCCTGAAGACTCACTCCAAATTTCCTCAAAGTATAAAATTATCCTCATCCCAAAATCCACCTACGAGCAGATAGACAAGAGCCATGAGACACAAGCTCTGTACCATAAAGAGCTTAGAGCAATTTATCACATGTTGGGGGGACAGCAACACCATTTCACAGCTGGATGGCGCAGCAATTGTTCTCCCTGCACAGCCACCCTGCTTGTCACAGGAGGTACAGGAATTGCACCTGAACTGCTTGAGTAAGAAAAGGCACTAAGTACACCTCAAGCCTTTTCCTGCTAAAGCCAACAGTAGTTATTTCCTGGGGTACGTTACGGGCAGTAGCCTTGCTAATATGGTTAAACCTAGCTCAGACCTACCTCATCATGCCAAGCTTGCAATGGAAATGTAGCCAAAGGCAGTTCAGGCAGTTGGTCACTATTTGTTGCTTTCACGTGTTTCATTACAGGGATGAGATTTACTGCCAGATTTGCAAACAACTCACTGAAAACAGCAACAGGAGCAGCTATGCTCGAGGCTGGATCCTTCTGTCACTTTGCCTTGGTTGCTTTCCTCCTTCAGACACATTTGTGAAGGTACACTACTAACCTTTCTCACAGCAGCTTAAATGCCTTTGCTGACCTGGTTTCTTGCGTATTTTGATGTTTTGATAGAACAGTCACATAAATTGTTTGGCTGCCACAGCAGCTTGGGCTGTGATTTTGGCATAAACTATCTCATCTCATATGCTTAGCTGGCAACTTAAATAAATGGTGACTGTATTCACATTTAATTCTTTTCCATTGCATTCCATACAAGTCATTCTGTTGTTCATCACAGCTCTCATTTAGATCTGTAATCTGCAAGGAATTGGGCAAATTTTATCCTCTCCAGTTCTCCCTTTCCAGCATTTAAAACTGTCATCAATTACAATCCTAGTGATTAAACACACTCAGGAGTCCAGTACAGAATCACTCTGCATATTTTACCTGGTCTTACCCTACATCTCCAAGCCCTACAAAATCCAGTAGAGATTTGGGCTTTTTCATCATTTTCTTGCATACATTAATTTCCAGATTTCAATGGATGATAAATCCAGTTCACCATAGAAAGAAACCAACCCAAAACAACAGAACCTGTGGCTCCCACTTGACATCAGCCTTCCTCCTAGGTCTCAGAGGCAAACAGAATCCATAGATATCCCTGGATCTTCAGCCTTGCTTTATTGACACTCTAGCCCAAATGATTAAACTAATCATAAATTTTGCCAAGCAGCCATTACTTGGAACAAACCAGACAAAAGCTATAGATGTATTTTGACACCATGCTTAATTCAAAGTCTGTGAACCATGCAGAATCCACAGAAGACCTGATTTCCTTTAGTTTCCTTTCCCTAAATCCATACCCTACCTCTAGGAATATTCTTAATTGTTAAAATAGCCACGTGACTGCCCCATGCTTGCACTACATACAAGGACGTAAATACAAGTCCCTGCTTACACCACATCATCCCAAGGTAGCAGGCAACAAACTCCAAAAGCTCAGGTTATCCAATCCTTCTCTTCCAACATCCAATCTTAATCATGAACTTCTACTACTGACATTGCCAAGAACTTAGTAAAACTAAAAGAAGTCATAATCACAGACCTAATTTGCAATTAGCCCTGTTCCCAGCACTTTGGTTCATACAGAATATCACAAGACTTCAGGCTCTTCAGTCGGAAACACTAACCCTTGCTGTGACCTAATCATAACAATAAAGTCTCCACTGTCTAATATTCATCACACAGCTAAACATAGCGAACAGACTGACACAAACCTCTTTGGCCTAACAGCTCTGGGGAATGAGGGCAGACTTGGTGTCTCAAACCTCTTTTTCCAAAACACAAAGCCCATCTCCAGCCTTTAACAGTTTCTGGTGAACTGTAAGGAAACTGCTCGCTCTAATCCAGTCCAGCAGCTGCAGAAGGTTCTTGGTGTTTGATGAGGATTAGCGTTTCCTAACTCTTTCTTATGCCCTGTGCATATAGTACCTGTTGAATTTCATCCACCATGGGCCCGCAGGCTACGCACCATATTGTGCTGAACGTCTGAGACGTACCTACGTCAACGGAGCACGGACTGAACCGCCGAGCTGGCTGGAGCTTCAGGTACCAAATCCCTTTTTGCTTAATTCTACCCATCTGTGACATTTTATGCTGGGTTGCATTTATTAACCTGTGCTAACAGATCTTCCTGAGTCCAATAATGGAAATCAATTGCACAAGGGGATTGAAGACCAGCTGCCTTGGTGTGCATAGATTCTTAGACACACCTCTTCCGGCTGTTCTATTAACCTAAATCCAGTGGAGGATGTAAATTAAGAGCTATAACACATGATTTGCAAGGAGATACCTGTATCCACTCAGGAGCTGCAGGCCAGAACCACTTCCTGAGGCAAGCCCTTACCATCATTCATGGAAAGAACTAAGCAGGGCTTATGCTTTGAAAATGGAGGGAGGAAGTGCCACATCAATCTCCCCCTACCTTTAAATGTCAGCCTAGTAATCACAACTCTCACACGTGCACAGCCACCCACATCCCTTAAGTCAAGACCTCAGTATAATTCCTTCCTAAATCTGAGTAACCCTAACATGCACCTCCCTGGACAAAATGCTTGCTGCAGGCCTTTTCTCCACTTGGCCATACCCAAAAGTCATGAGGCCAAACAGGGCTCACGAAAAGCCTACCAATCCACATTGTTGTGTGATAATTAGCTCCCTTCAGCAGTGGAGAGGAGGGAACTTGATTCCGGTGCTACTCCAGGGATGTAATTTATATTTAAGACTCACAATTGAAGAAACTGTGTGGGTGTTGGAGAGATACTTAAAGATTGCTGCCTAGGGTGTACAGTGTGTGCAACTCTTAAACCTAAATTGCCTTCTTCATTCTTCACAGAAAAATAAGGTTTGCCCATCATTTTTTTCTCTCATTTAACTCTGTCTTACAGGCAACAAAGCAGAAGAAACCCATTATGTTTAATGTCACCCTGATGAATGGCCAAAGCATCACTGTTCCTGCAGACTCTGCTTCCATTGCCAAAGAGATCTGTCAGTTCATAGCAGATAAAACTCAACTGAAGGATGTGTTTGGTTTTTCGCTCTACATTGCTGTGTTTGATAAGGTAAAGTGTAGAAAAAATAGAATGAGAGCTCTCTTTTCTATCTGAGGAGCTGCTGCTGCTGGCTTTGGTCCACCCAGCCTCACTGAGGACTCCTCCTGACTGCCAGAAGCACCTCTGTCCCAGTCCTGCGCTCAAACCAACTCTGTTCTGAATCCCAGCTGAATCTCAGGACCTGATAATGCTATGTGAGGTTTCCTTTGCCAGGTCACATAACTGGCTGGTGTTCCTGCTCCCACGCATGGGCAGTGCAGCACTCTGGTCTCTCCCCAGGATCCCTCCTGCTGCTCATACAGCAGCACTGTGGAGCTGCTAGAGCAGGGTGAATCTAGCAGTTCTCACATGCTAGGGAGCTCTGCTCAAACACTATTTCCCACCTGCACTGCTGCACATAACTTTCTAGTCCTGTGTTAGAGCACTCCTGATGCAGCCCCTATTCTAGAATCATGGAATAATTAAGGCTGGAAAAGACTTGTCAGCTCATTCAATCCAACCATCAGCCAAACACCATGATGCCTGCTAAATGATATCCCGAAGTGCCACAGCCACACACTTTTTGAACCCCTCCAGGGATGGAGACTCTACCACTGTCCTGGGCAGCCTATTCCAATGCTTCCCCACTCTTACAGTAAAGAAAATTTTCCTGATACCCAATCTAAACCTCCCTTGGCACAACTTTAGGCCATTTCCTCTGTCCTTTCACTTGTTACTTGGGAGAAGAGATCAGCACCCACCTAACAACAACCTCCTCTCAGGGAGCTGGGAAGAGTGACGAGACCTCCCTCAGCCTCCTTTTTTTCAGGTTAAACAGCCCCAGGACCCTCATCCGCTCCCAGAAACCCTGGGCTCCAGACCCTTCCCCAGCTCCTTTCCCTTCTCTGGACATGCTTCAGCCCCTCAATGTCCTTGTTGGAGTGAAGGACCCAAAACAGAACCCAGAGTTCAAGGTGGGGCCTCATCAGCACCGAGTGCAGGGGGACGATCCCTGCCCTGCTCCTGCTGGCCAACACCATGGCTGATCCAGCCAGGATGCACTGAAAGCCAAGGTTCCTGCCAGGGCTGCTGCTGTTAGCTGGCATTTCAGCCTCTCCTTCCCTCTGCCTTTTTTTACAATACTGCTGTAAAACAGACACACACAGCAGGATGACATCTTGGTGCTCAGTTAGGCATCAAGAGCAAAGAAATTAATTCAGAGATGGCATTTTTCTTTGGATTACAGGACAACTTGCACATGCACTTAAGGCAATACACAGGGGACAAACAAAGTACAAGGAGACAAAGAAAAGATTTCAAACGAGAGCTGCTTTGTCTTAACTTCCAACTTATTTTTCCTGATATGATCCCTGCACCTAAGTGTGCACACATGTGCCAAAGTACAACTTGCACATCCATCTGCTTACCTTTTCAGAGTTTTTCTTGCTGTCACGAGACCAGGAGCTTTGGGTTTGTTGCCTTCACGTGTCCAGATCCAAAGCAGGCAGGTCAGTAAATGCTGTGTCCCTTTGTTCTAGGTCTGGTCACTGGGTGGGGGACGAGATCACGTCCTGGATGCCATCTCTCAGTGTGAACAGCTGGCGAAGGAGCGGGGCACACACGAACGCAATGCGCCCTGGCGTCTTTACTTCCGGAAGGAAATCTTCACCCCCTGGCACAATTGCCAGGAGGATCCTATCAGCACTGATCTCATTTACCATCAGGTCATTCGTGGCATCCGGTTTGGAGAGTACCGTTGTGAGAAGGTGGGTCTCCTTATTCACCCTCCTGAAGAGATAAAACTGTATTAACATTTCACACGTTAAGAAGCAGGAAGATGAGTGAAGTTTCCAGGGGCTGTGAACAACCCTTCCCTTCTTAGTGGACAGTTCCCTTCCACATGATTGTGCCAGATGTCACACTGGCAGCTGGAATTTATACATTTTTTCTGCAACTGTCAGTTCGTGTGGCAGCTGGAGGCATGTCCAAAGGGGCAGTTCACGTCCTTTTAAAATATCTTTGCTAATAATCTCTTTGGTGCTACGATTGTGTGAAGTTCATCTCTCATTATGCTGTCAAGAGGTATCCAACAAAGATGGAGAAAACCCCATTTCTAAACTTGCTTCGAGGTTGAATGAGGCTGGCTGGACTTTGTGACATCTTCCTATGCTTCTTTTAATGGATTCATTGTTTCAGGAGGAGGATTTGGTGGAGATAGGTGCAAAATATTGTTACATCCAGTTTGGAGATTCCATCCACAATGAACTTGTGCAGAAGGTGCTTCATGACTGTATCCCAGTGAAACAGCTCAAGTCCAAGCCCCTGGAGAAGTGGGTGAGCCTTATAACCTACGCACATGCTAAGGTAAGAGGTCTGTCTGGCACTGCTGGGTAAACACTATCAAGCACCAGCTTCTGATTCTTTCACGTTTCTTTTTATGAACAGTCTGTTGAGGGAAGAAGGAAAAACATCTCAGTTTGTATATCCCAAACAGTTAATTAAGACTGGGAGAACAAAGAATCTATCCACTCACTCTTCCATATGTGGCTCAACAGGGGAACAGAACAAAAGAAGTATATTTAAATCTCTGAATAGAGTGTCTTTTAAGGCTCTCTATGTTACATCTGACAATTGAGTCAGGATGGGCATGGGTTGGAACGATCTGTATGGGTTACCATTTTCATGGCACCTGAGGTGTGTTAGACTCTGAAAAGATCAACCAGTGGGAATCTGAGGGAAGACTGGGATTCACATGCCTGTGGGCAGCCTTGGGCCCCTGGAGGGTGTTTCTGATTTGACTTTCTCCAGGGACCCTCGACACCAGTGACAGCAGGGGGCTGCTGGAAACCTCTGGGATCAGGCCTGCTCTTTATTGTTTGCAGATCATGCAAAGCAGATTTTACTGAGAAGACCATGGGTATCTTTTCACATTGCAGGCCCCATACACGCAGGACCGTCTCTCCCGTCAGGCTGTGAAGGAACAGCTCGTAGATTTTGCTCGCTTTCAGTGGCCTTTGCTTTTTTCCCGATTCTTTGAAGTCACTAAGTTTTCAGGTAATGCCTGGAGCCTGGGAGTAGAGGGTAGATATAAGCTCAATAGAGGAGGGCTTGTACAGTATTGATAAGGAATTAATTCTACATTTTCAGGTCCCAGCTTGCCCAAGAACCACTTTATCGTGGCTGTAAATTGGAAAGGTATCTGCTTTTTGGATGAATCAGAAAAGCGGCTCTTTGAGCTGACCTTCCCAGAGATAACAGGCATCCACACCAACAGGTGAGTGCCCCAAAAAGACAAGATACAAAGAAGGCATCTCTGCCCATATTCAGAAAGGGTCTTCCATGTAGGAGGGAGGTGTGCCTTCTCCACTGTCCCCCTGGGCGATTTGATCTGAGCCTGGAGACATGGTTTAGCCTACGTCTGGGAAACAGAAAGGGACAAGTTCTGAGCAGCCTGTAAAGGAAATACTAAAATGGCTGAACTCCACCAGCTGGTGGAAGGAAAGATGATCGTGGTCAGAAAGGTGTAAGAAAGCACAGACGTTCATCATTGAGGACTACCAATACTCACTGTAAGGGAGCTGTCTGCGAGGGGGATGTGGGTGCCTTGGCCGTGATTGCAGGTGTGTCTGTAAGTTTTTCAGATGCTCTGGTAACAAACTGTTGACTAATTCATAGGGCAGTGAAGTCGTTTGGACAGAGTTGCACTCTCATCACACTTCGTGCCGAGGAGTTTGTCCTGACGTCTGTGAACAGCGTTGTCATTGCTGAACTGGTGGTCATGTTCCTGGAAGGACTGAAGAAGAGATCACGATTCGCTGTGGCAATGCATGAGAAAAAATCCCAAGGTAAGTCCTATGCCTTTACTACAAGACAAGAAAGAAATCTTGAAACCCACAGCACTTGTTTGAAAGAGCTCAAAGGGAGAACTTCAGCAAGGGTCCCTTTGCTCCAGGAGGAATGCACAGTGATCAGCTCAGCCATATAGAGCACAAGACAACTTGATTTAATACCTTTGCATACAAATTACCCTCCCTTCTCCATTCTACTTTTTGCATAGTTTATTTAAATATTACAGCACTCAACAACTCAGGCTGCTTATAGTGTAAACCTGGATCTGGGCTCCTTGGGAATACTTTCCAGAAGAGTTTTACAGGGGTGGTAAACTGGAAGTTTCTGTGGAATATAGTTGGTTGGAACAGACAAGGGGGAATTAGAATGTAGTTACCTACTTAACAACTAGTACTTCACCTGCTTACAACTAGTGAGTTTCTTTCCATTCTTTGCTGCCAGTTCTAGACACAAATTCAGCATCCATTTGAATCAAACAGAGTTCTGCCATTGCTCTCAGGGGATCAAAATCAGGCTGTTAGATGAAATTTGATTTATCTCAATTGTTACTGGATGATGAGTTGTGTTTACACAAACCACCTTCTATTGCTAATTGAACTCAAGCCTTCAAAATACAATTCCCCTGTCTTTCATATTGCAATCCATTTGCATTTTCTTGGACTGTCAAGCCTGAACAGTACTGCTTTATTCTGTTTTCCAGAAGACCCTGCCATCCTGCCCTTCAAGAAGGGAGACTTGCTAATCTTCACTGAAGACAAAAGGCTGGATGCAGACTCTGGCTGGATCAGTGCCCAGAATGAAAGGACAGGCAAAACAGGGAATGTATTTTTGGAAGACATCTACATCATTCCTTCTCTCACAAAACCCTCTAGTCAAGTGCTGGTAAGAAAAGCTGTGCACCGTCTTTGAGGAGACTGGGAGATAAATGATAATAACAGTGTTAAATATGATTGAATTTATAACTGGAAGTTAATTGTTCCTCTGAAGTCAGACAAGTTCTATACCTTCCATTGAAGCAATGCACTTCATTCTGTCCTGTCTGAAAATAAAACTAAATCTAGCCCAGACTCTAAGAAGACTGCAGTTGCACAAAAGCAATGACTTTCAAAAGAACCATCTGTTCACCATTAAGGATCTCAGTGCCTGGAACTGGTACCAATTAATGGAAATGGGTGCGCAATCAAATCGACTGGTGATCATACATCAGGGCTCAAGGGAAGCTGTAAGTGCAGCAGGTAGCTTTAAAAGAATGTAGTCTTCAAGGGAGTCAACACAAGGTTTCCCACTGATCAGTCTGCTAACAATTTGGCTTCAGTTTTGGACACTCAGTATATTGGATGCTGTGGTAACAAGTAAAAAGCTGAAAAAGTTGTAGAAAAACACACCAGTGGTCAGCAGGCCTCCTTTTAGCAAGTGTTCTGCTTTGGATAATCACACACATTCTGACAGCCACTACTGTTGTATTTATAAAAATTACTTCCTTGAGCCTCCTACTCCCAAGTCTTTCTTGAGTCTCTGAAAGATGCTGCTTAAAGGACAGGTGGTCTCCTGCAGCACAGAGCACTCAAGCTGTGGGGACATGCTGAGTAACACCTGACAATATGTGCACAGACCTGTGTCCATGTGACATCTCTACATGGCTGTGTCATTCCAGAGCTTGCTGATGATGTCTCCAGACCAGAGGAGGACAGCTTCACAGAACTCCTACATGGATGAACCTGATGAAGAGGATCTCAAAGTGAAGCCTTACACCCTGGAGGAGTTCTCCTATGAACACTTCAGGTGAAGTTCTCTATATAGTGTGCACCCTAGAAAAGTTCTTGTTGCTCTTTAGTGGTCCTTAAAGTCTAGAATGTAACAGTATCTCCGATTTCTGTTTGGGTTCCTTCTCTTTGTTTTCTGTAATTAAGTGTGACTTTGGATGTGCAGAGATCCTTGCAAATGGCCCACTTGTATCTTTTGTCTGCAGAAATGCAAAGGTAGAAGAACCCCAGCTGGACTTATTTCTTTCCAGCAGGCCTTATCTTTACTTCTCACTCCTTCTTCAGCACTTGCAAGCTAGCGAGGATGCAGAACATCTCAGGCCTCAGAGAGTAAGGGAAAAATTAATCTTCTAAAACCTCTCTTCTTTTTGCAAGCCTTCTCCCTTCTGCATCTACAAGAAATGACATTTTCCTGTTCTTGTTGGTGTGTATAATCAAAGGAGATTTGTGATCACGGTCTTGGGAAAGAACATACCTAGAGATAAGTCTTTGTGACAATGACCTCCTATGTTCATGGCCATACTGATGCAGTAATTTTTATTGCCTGCACTTGTCTTCATTCAGGACTCCTGAGAAGGAATCCATCAGCAAAACTGTGCTCCAGAAATCCCGCGGGCGCAGTCAGCTGTGGGCACACTCTAAGGAGCCCTTGAGACAGCCCTTGCTGAAGACAGCGTGCACAGACCCTGATCTTCGGGACTTGGCTTGTCAGGCCTTCATTGATATCCTTTCACTCTTCTCTTTGGGACCTGAGAACACTCAGGGGGAGAAGAAGAGCTACCTACCTCCAGTAAACCCACCTCCACTGAGATAATACCACATCTGCGTTACACCTACACCCAGGTGGGGGGTTATCAACTCTGCACTTGTTTCCCTTGCCTACAGAGGAAAACTTCCTGTTCCCTCCACATGCTCCACAACTCCTGATGGCTCATTTAACTGAGAACGTGGCTTTAGGAGTGAGTGACATTTACTGCATACGCCCAGAGCAAGCGGCTAATAGAGCACAAATCACAGCCAAGCAGTGACTGCTGCATAGGGAAAGGGGGTAGGGGACAGGCAGGGAATATGTTCTAGACCCTCATCCCAGTATTTGCCACTTAGACATCAACAGAGTCACAAACATGTTAGGATCCAAGTGAGGCTTCTCATTTACCTTCCAAAATCGATCTGCTTTTGTCCTTAACAGCACATCCACCCATCATGAAATTCATGGGGGACTATCCCTCCAAACAGGCACATTCCTCTGCGGAAGTCACTGACCAGATATTCGTAGCAGCTATCCAGGAGGAGGTCCTGCGGGATGAGATTTACTGTCAGATTATGAAGCAACTGACTGAGAACAGAAACAGGTATTCACCTGGGTGCCAACACCCTGCCTCTGCAGAGCTGGGGCTCAGGGGCAGGTGGTGATCAGGAACTCCTGCTACACCAGTGACAGAGTGGGGACAGAGGGGAAGGACAGCCAGATGCTGGAGTGACACCTCCCCTTCCCCCTTTCTCCAGGCAGTGCTGAGGGGCTGGCAACTGTCATGAATATTTACCAGCCAGAACAAAAGCATGTTTCTCTTCCCTGCAGGCGACATGTGGTCAAACAAGGAATTATGCGTGGCTATAGCAGAACCATTCACTTTGCATTCACAGGTACAGCTTGACCAAGGGCTGGCAGCTCCTTTGGCTCTGCACTGGCCTGTTCCCACCCAGCAAGTCACTGCTGAAACATGCCCAGAAGTTCATTGAGACACGTCAGAAAGAGACACTGGCCCTGGAGTGCAGTCGGAGGATTCAGAGAGTGATGAGGTAAACAGTGTGGGATATAGCCAGCAAAAAGTGTTAAAAAAAACAGGTGCACATGTGCTAAAATACTGAGATTCTTACTTGCCTTTCTCTCTTCACAACCTTTTTTTTTAACTAAGAAATCATTATTTTTAATTCTCCGATGGACTTTGAACCACTAAGAGAGATCTGTGTCACAGTTTCACTATTTTCTTTCACCGAGTTAGCAACATTTTAAGAAGTTCAGCATCACACATAATCACTTGATGCCCAGAGCTGTGCATTTCAAACATCCTAAAGGACTTGCAGCTTGAAATGAAATCCTGTCTTGTCATTGATGAGGTCCTGACCTTGCTTTCCTTTGGTGAGGCAGCATATCCTTATCCCCCTTACTTGTGTCTGGGGATTAGTCTTAAGTTTGTTGACTGCAAGGCCACTGAAGTCACTGACATCTGCAGAGTGCTAATGTGGCTCTGTTGACTTTCCGATGGTGAAGCAAAGGAGATCCATGCTGAGAAGGAGCAACACAATCAATTCCTGATCTTTGAAGAAACCTAAATGAGCACTGCCTAGACTTTCCTGGCTGCTCACACCAGGGCACTGCTGAGGCCTCTAGGCATCACCCTGTCCTGGTGCAGGCTGAAGCAACACAGCTCCAGCCCACAGTGCTTCCCTGGCTTCTGAATGACCTGTTGGTGTAATGAATTTAACATGACCAGAGATAGTGGAAAGGCTCTGTGGTTTTCAGGAAGGATCAACAGTTCAGTGTAGGGGGAAGGTTTGCCTGGATTCCTCCAGGCACTGGAATTACCCAGTGTGACACTGAGAACTTGCTGCTTTGGTATCAAGGTTAACCCCAGCCTTCTCCACTGTGATGCTGCTGTGAATTCCTGCCTGCCTGCGACAGACCTCTTTGGTAAAGAAGCTGCCCAATGATTTCTCCCTCCAGCTCCTCCATCCTCCCCCTTGCTGGGCCCTGCGTTTGGTCTGTGAGCCCCGTGGGGCAGGCTTGATGGGAATGCTAACACAGTGGCTGTCCCTTTTGCAGTGGATATTTTGGCACTGCTGGGGAAATGTCACCGTACATTGAACTCGCCTTTGAAGTGCTTGAAAAATGCACGGCGAGGAATGCTATTCATTGGGTTTTTTTCTATGGAGAAGGCTGAAAATTTCCTGCCTCCCTATATCATGGGCTATTCATGCTCTAAGCCCTGTTGCGCTGTACAGAGCTTCTTTGCAGTGGGGAAACAGGGAGGGAAAAGCAGAATGAGCTGTTTGGGAGGAGAATTCTGTCTCCTAAACTGCCCAGATCTGGAACCTGGGGGATGGGAAGAGGAACAAAGACAAATGTTGTTTTCTAAGAGCATTTCTTCTCCTTCTGCTTAGAATAGAATAGAATAGAATAGAATAGAATAGAATAGAATAGAATAGAATAGAATAGAATAGAATAGAATATTATATTTCAGTTGGAAGAGACCTACAACAATCATCGAGTCCAACATCTCCCTATAAGTAACAGGGGAAAGGGGAGAGCAGCCAGCTCAAAGGGTTACCCTGTAATACATGAAGTAGAAGCCAACTGTGCCCTTGGGTACACATTTTCCTCCATAAACAACTTGTCAGCTCCATCCCCAAACTCCTGGCCAGGGAACCAGTGAGCACTCTGCTGGGTGTTAAGCAGATCTTGCCTTGGCAATGAATTCCTAGCTGAGGCTGCAAGGAGAGACAGCCCTGTGCCTCCAGCCAAGCTGCTGCACTTCCTTGGTCTCCTATGGCCTCTTTCTGCTGCAAGTCCAGGAATAGATGGCTGAGTAGAACAGGTCCACACTCCTTGCAGTGCCTGCACAGTACCAGAGCACATAATGTTAAACTCAGTTACAGTGAGGTTTTCCTTCTCCAAATGGAACTGCTACTTCATTTAATGGAAAAAAAATTAGGTTTCAAATCCAGACACCAAAAGATGGATTCCAGACTAAGCTCTGTTCCTGAGAGATTGGCCCAGCACAAGAGAGAGGTCTGGCCCATAAGTTATGGTGCACCATATCTCCAGGCAGCCTGCTCTATGCCACTGAGGGCAGGAGAACACCAGCCCCAGGTCATGTGCTAGACTTGTCCTCACTTTAGCTGCATCGAGGGTTTTGCATGCCTTGGACTTCAGGGCCAGTGCCTCTGGTCTAAAAGGCAGCTCTGCTCTGAGGTGTATTTTCAAAGAACTGGGATTGTACAGCTTAAGTGTCTCTTGAATCAGTGACTACACACGAGCTCTTCCATAAAACACAGTGCTTCTAGCAGCCCTCCACACCTTTCTGGTCCTTGCTTCCTCACCTGTCTCATTTTGTATCTGAATGTGTCCCTTTTGCTGATGCAAGTCTGAAATAAAATGTATTTCTCCTTGTAGCCCCTCTCTTCACACCCCAATAACAGTACGGAAAAACTTTGCTGAATACACAGAAGGGCCAGGAAGGTGCCTTATTCATGCAACCTCCTTGCAGAGTAGAACAGACTTTTAATACACACGCTATTGACACCCTCAGTTTCTTGCTGTTCACACACTGAACTTGCCCTGGGGTGAAGGTCCATTGGAGCCCGCCCCGTCGCACAGTACTAGCATTTGGGATGGAGTTTGTTGTTTGGATGGAATCTACTGTTCAGCTCCTCAAAGACTAATCATTCAGCACTGATCTCTCTTATGGTGGTGGTGGCATTTTCCAGGAGTGGCTCCAGGAAGTGGGCACCTCATCCTGTGGAGGTTGAGGCCATCTTACAGAACAACACTAAGATCTCACACAAGATTTGCTTCCCCAATGAAACAGAACAGGTGAGAACTCATTTAAGGCCTTGGCCATAAATGGTGTTGGCCATTTTCCCAGCCATGTGTTCCTGCAGGAGCACATTTCAAGACATTCAGTGTTCTCATTTCTTCCTCTCCTCTGTGTAACAAGTCTTGTTATCTCATAGACATTTGATGTGGGAACAAACACCAAAATCCGGACTCTGTGCCAGAACATTGCTTCCAAATTGCAGCTGAGCTCCTGGGAAGGTTTCAGCCTCTTTGTGAAGATTGCAGACAAGGTAACTCTCCTCAACTACAGCAGGGTAGCCAGACTCCCCCCTCCTCTCCTACTTATCTACCAGACCACCTAAACAACCATATTTGAAGCCAGGCAACAGAGCAGGTCATTTCTGCTTCTGTTTTACTGAGGTGATACAACCTAGATGCAAATTTGTAGCACCTGACAATTCTTTTGAGTCTTTTGAAGGAGCTGGATGGAGATGCAGAGGTTTGATCAGTCTACTGGTACACAAGTGGCTTAGTGCCACATGTACAGTGCCCACTAGCATTAGGGAGAGCCCTGGCTGAGCAGCACCAGTTGATTGCTCTCTAGCATCTCAGAGCTTGCCTTGCCTGAGCTGAAGCTTGGGTTGGCTGCCTTGCCGAGAGGTCCTTTCTCTCTGGAACTGCGATCAAGGCAAAAGCAGCACAGGGAGTTTCTGATGTGTAGCATTCCTGTAAAGAGGAACGTGCCAATATTTTACAAAGAGGAGATGGCTAAGAATAAGGTAAGCTAAGAATAAGGTAGGTATTGAGTCAACTTAGCTTGACTTCAATAAGCAGGCTGGAAAGAGAAAAGCAACAGAAGATGTAATAAAAATCTCCATATGAAATGCAGGTCATTTGAGTCTTCCTCCTCCTATTTCTCTACTTCTTTCCCCTCGCCTTTGTCTTTCCTGCCCTAATCATGCTCTCACTGCAGACAAGGAAAGAAAATTCAGCCTGATGCTTAGATGTATTTGCACTGGCAGTATTGTGTATTATCTGCTAACCCCTCCTTTCTGCCCCTCATTGCTCCAAGGTGATCAGTCAGAACGAAGCAGACTACTTCTTTGACTCACTACGGCAGGTGACAGACTGGAACAGAAGGAACAAACCAGTGAGAGATGGTAAGGAGAATGCTAGCACGACAAGAAGCTGCATGAGGTGCTGTGTTTAACTGGGAAAATAGCAGATGTATCCAGTAGGCTTTACTCCATGTTGGGAAGTATGTGGCAGAGCCTTATTATATCCATTTTGTTTGTATCTACACAGGTACTGCCTGTACCAGCAGTAAAGTCCAGTGACCTGACACGGCCAGGCACTGGCTATCAGAAACACCACAGCATCTTGGGGGGGGATCTCTCCACAAATTTTGAATTGGTACCAAAGATTATTTGACCTCTTGCATCCAAACCAGCTGGATGCACACAGGTTAGACAGGTTCATCCTCTTTACAGTCCAAGGCTCATGCAGTGCCAGATCAGGTATTGGCCAGCATGTGTAAATAGGTTCTTTACACGGAGTCACTCCCAGTCCTTGGGCTGTTAGAAAATTGTTATCTGGATTATTACCTGGCGATACTAAAGCACAAGGCATATTCCCAGGGGAACACCTGTTAGACTAAAACCATACAACACTAATGACAGCAATTCTTTGCATTTCACTCCCATTATAACATACATTTTGAAATCTACATCAAACTCAAACTCCACTCAGTTTTCACATTCATTTATCCTGACCTTTGCTTATTTCAGGACAGCTGAGGTTCAGCTTCCTGAAGAACTATCTACATATCTCAGACTTCCCAGCTTGCCTCTTCTCCCCACAGCTGAAGCTACTGGGAGCTCTGAAAAATCACAGCATGAAGATGTGGGTGCAATAAATCACAATTAATTTCTGTAAGCACAGCCATCAGGAAATGTACCTGCATCAGCATAACAGAATTCAGGTGTGCTGCACAGCGGCAGGTGGCTGCCATGAGCACCAAGAAATAACAAACACACTGCTGGCATCCTCAGCTTCTCCCCCTATCTCTGAAGAGCCTGCACCTCAATTCACTGCACGATCAGTGTCTAGGAACTGAAAATTAATCACTGCCTTGGTCATCTAAAACAGCCTTTTGTACTTTTTTGTTAGTAATTTTGTTTGTTACTGATAAAATCAAAATTACATTCCTGAAGAAACTTACAAGACATTTAATAACTGCAGAACCCTACAGGGAGATAGAGAACACTAACAGGATGTTGTTTCCTTAGGGGCTGCTGTGTCTGTGGCTTATGAGGTGTACTTCATGAGAAAGCTGTGGCTGAATGTAACTCCTGGGAAGGACCTGAAAGCTGATTCCATTTTTCATTACCACCAGGTAACAAATTCCCTAAAGCATAAACTTAACAGCATCCAAGAAATACTCCTAAGAAATTAAGACTGCTGGAGTATTACCCTCCCAATCACCAAAGGCTGCATTATAGAGCCTGCAGAGGAATGCCCCTGGAGAGCACAGCTCAGCCTCAGGAGCAGATGTATTTCTCACCATGTTCACACCTTAGCTATATTGCCTGTGTTAGTAGCACGGCTCCCTTATCTAATTGTTCCCTGGGGGTGCTCGTCTTGTTCCATAATTGTATGGAGAATCAGAGAATCATTTGGCTTAGAAAGGACTTTTAAAGACCATCTAAAGAACCTCCAGAAGGAGTCAAAAGTTCTTGAGATGCCTTTGGACTGTGTTTAGCAAGACACACATCCTGACCACACAGATTTAGCGTGAATAGGTCAGTGCTTGCTTCAGCCCATTCTGTCTGGATTCAGAGCTGATCTCTTCCAGGAGCTGCCGAAGTACCTCAGAGGCTATCACAAGTGTTCCAAGGATGAAGCTGTCCAACTGGCAGGGCTGATTTATAAAGTGCGCTTCAACAATGACCGTACTCAGCTGGCAACCATCCCCAAAATCTTGAAGGAGCTGGTGCCAGACAATCTGCTCCGAACAATCTCCCCAGATGAGTGGAAGAAGGTAAGAACACCAGTTTTCATTAATCATACTGCTTCCACAGAGCTTTATGAAAGAAGACAGACATGGAGAGACACAGAGAGATGCTACTGGATGCTGCTGGTTTGCCCCCTACAATCCAGATTTTGCATTCTCTCTTCCAAACCTCTGAACGCTATCTGCAGCCCTGGACATTATGAGATGTGCATTTTTCTTGGACATATAAATCTATTTTCAGTGCTCAGAAGAAGATTAGAGATAGGAAAGTCAGTGATGGGACTGGGAATTTGAGGATCTTGTAGAGAAACAGAAAATTAAGATGTGTCCTAAATATTTCATAGCCTGGCCAGCATATCAGTCACCTTGCACTGTGTGCACACTACTCATAGCAATAGGCAAGGAAGTTTCAGCAGGTACTTATCACTTAGTCCACTGAGGATGACACAGGACACTATTTCAAATACAGAGCAGAAATTCACCCTACACGTGTCAGCAGAAAATGTGATACATGGCTGTGGGTGCTGAACACTGGCTTTCTCAATGTTGTTTCATCCCATATTGCCCCTCTGTCCTGAAATCCATTCCTTTGGGCTCCTGGGCCTCCTTCAGTAAGGAACACCGGGGAGGTTCTGGCTCCTTTTTGCCTCACAGCATGGTAGACTGTTTTAACTGTCTGTGTCTTCTGCTGCTGTGGGCACGAGCCTGATCCTGGTGATTGTCTGATGCTGTCTCTAGTGCTAATGCTGGGCATTGGAAACCTGCCCGTCTCCAGCTGAACAGGCTTTCTATCCTTTTATACAAACAGAGCATTACTGCAGCATATAGCAAACATGAAGGAAAAACCATGGATGAGGCCAAGATTGCCTTCTTGAAAATGATACATCGATGGCCAACATTTGGATCAGCCTTCTTTGAGGTGAAGGTAGGTTTAAAGGCCTGTATGAATGGCTTTGGCAGTAGACTCGCCCTGGGGGTTATGGACTGACTACAATTCTGCATTTGTGTGAAAATGCATTACAAATCTGCCTTCCCATCATCCACTGAGGAAAACACAGTTCCTTGAAAGGGGGGAGATGAGTTTTTTTATCTGTTCTGAACTGCGCCTGTTATTTACTGCTGATGTTGCTGTTCCAGTTGTAATTACGTTACACCTATGCAGATATTCAGCTGTCCTGTCATTGTTTTCCAGTACAAAATGCTGCCAAATCTTCCGTCTCTGGGGACTCTTCCCTCAGAATAGAGCTGTACTAATCCTCCCATTCTGCAGTGGATACCTCCAGCAATCATTTCCCACTTGCAACCTTTGATTTCTCCCTGCTAAGCTCTTAACTGGTTTGCAACCAACCACTCAGCCTATTTCCAGGCCACCCAGGAAATAATGGACCTCATTCTGCTCTTATGTAGCAGCTGCCCAAGTCATCAATACTTGGCCAAGAAGGTCATCCTTAGCAAGAGTTACACAACACTGAAGAGCTTGATGTTTCAGTGTTTATTTGGTAAAGAGAAGAAGCAGAACTGGACACTCTTAAGGGTCACTATGCACCTGAAATGGATCATTTTTTCATTTTCTGCCTATCTTGCCCTGTTACTTTTTTATAGCAAACCTCAGAGCCGAATTTCCCAGAGATTGTGCTGATTGCAATCAACAAGCAAGGGGTCTCACTGATACATCACAAGACAAAGGTAACGGTTGCTTCATAAGAGTCTGCCTAAGAAAGGATTTTGTGGACTGCGCTAATTTAGTGACAGCAACAGGACCTTCTCCTTGAAGGAGAGGACACAGTCCCTCTATTTTCTGCATTATGGCCTCAAATCAATTCTTAGCAGTTTCTGCACTGGAAAGGAAGCAGTGCAGAGCATCTATGAGAAAGAAGTGGTAATTGTTATGGACCTGGGCAAAGTGATAAGATCAGGCAGGTCAATGGGCAGTGCACTAGAGGTTTAGCTTCAGAAAAATGCTTTCCAGGAAATCCAAACTGTCTGAAAGATCAGGTCAAAAGACAGCATTTACCAGCTCTCTAACCCAGATACTCCGGTCTTACCAAATTCCAAGGCAAAAGCATTTATGAATATAACTATTTGCTTTTAATAAGAGAACAAATATGCATCGAGTTTTAGATTTTTGTAAATATAATGGCAGTGTGCCAAGGCAAAGATCAACATATAATGAAAGGAAGTCTCATTAGAGTGATTAAGACTCACCTGCTGAAAATACAATACACCACTATTCTGGATGCAAGACTTACCTCAATACAGTGTTTATAAATGAAGCGGGCAAGAAAAAGAACGCTCAGGGTCTACAAATTTTCTTGCGTAACAGCCCATTCTCATTTGAGAAATGTTGCATAACTGTTTGATTCCCCTTCCAGGATATTTTAACAGTCTACCCCTTCAATAAAATCTCCAACTGGAGCAGTGGGAGCACATACTTTCACATGACAATAGGGAACCTGGTACGAGGAAGCCGGATCTTATGTGAGACATCTCTGGTAAGAAGAGTTTTGTTAAGTTACACACAAGAAGCTTGTAATTTTCCCTTTACATCCAGAATTGCTGCAGAAAAATCATGCCAGAACAGATGTTAAAACCAGTGCAGGTACAAAAAAGCCTTCACTGCTAGGTCAATGACATTGCAGTTTAGAACTGATTCAGTGCTATATAACGTCATCTGATGTAAAGTAGTAAACCACAGAGACAAGTAAAAATAGTAATTTCCCAAATTCTTCCATACATCAAAATTTTACCTATCTGAAGCATAAAGACTGCACTTTTACCTACAAAGCTACATAAGAGGCTTTTCATCTTGTGTGGTTTGATCCATCTATGCAGTATCACTGCCTTGTAAGACTTTACGCTTGTCAATGAGTGGTACCACCTTTTTAAGAATTGATTCCAGATTGTCCACAGACTCAGAGAAGCATCACTGCATTGATATTTAAAGGTAAGTTTGTAATGATAACATCAAAACATTCAGGGGCTAACTTCTCTCACAGAAAAGCTTGGATTCCAAAGTACAAGATGTCAATCTATGGAATACAATGGTAGTTTGAATGGCAAGGAGACGGTAGAGCTGTGCTCTGTAAGGTTTTGTAAACCTGTGAAGGGGAGAGTAGAAGAAAGAATAGATAAATAATTATCAAAACAGCAATAGGTATTGGAAGAGGAGATGTCCATGCAGGGGAGAACCTAAGAAGAAGATAAAATAGGGAGGAAATGATAGTTATTTTTGCTTCTGGAGCTGTCTGAGAGACTAAGAATTTTTTCCTCTTCTGCCAGGGTTACAAAATGGACGACCTGCTAACGTCCTACGTGCGCCTGCTAATGAGCGCTGTAAACAAGCAAAAGAACGTCCCAGCCTGAGCGGGGAAACAGAACCCATGACCTCGATCTGTGCCAAACCACCTAGAATTTCATCTCCCAGAAGAAATGCCATTTAAAAAACATTAGTCTTGATGATCATTCTTCTGACCATACACTGAATGAACTGTGTGCTGAAATACAACCACAAGAGAGCAAGTGAACTTTTGCTTTCAAATATCTGTAACGCTTGTCTGTCTTGGATGTAGGATAGGAATTCCATTCAGACTTTGGATGTAGAGAAAGTTTAGCTGGATTTTAATGTAATATGGGGACAGGAGGAGGAGGAACCCTAACATGAGAGCCTCTTCTGATACTCAAAATCTCCTCCATTCTTAGAGAGCCACACATTAACAGTTTTCTTCCTTTTGGAAAGAAAATGTCCCCTTGTCACATATGCTCTTACCAAATGCATAAACTCCTTGAGTCTTTACAAACAAAAGGAGCACTTTTTTTTTACCTACTATGGAAAATTCTAAGAGTAGAGAAATGCCCTTTAGTTGTAGGGTAACTGGACACCTCAAAAGGCAAGATGAGGGGTTTTATCCTTCTATCATTAGTAGGTGATCTGCTACAAGTTGCAGTAGACTATGGCAGCCAGTTTCTGTCAGAATACAACTGTCATTCCTGTGCGCTGCTAAATTTGGGGGCTGTCCACTGCTTCACCATTGCCTTGGCTAAATTACATGGTTTTCCTTCTTCCACATTTTATAATGCACTTGGAAACTAACAACTGCCATCTACTATGCTTTCTAGTAAGCACAAACAAACCCTGAAATGGGTCTGTGTTTTGGGTCCATTACTTTCACACAGTTCCTCCCATTCCAAGTTATAGATGTGCTATTCAGCGCAAATCAGAATCGAAGAACTCAGTCTAACAGACATCTGTTGAAAAGAGACTTTTCTGCTCTATAAAAATGTTCTCAGCCTAGAGTTACGCAGACATTTGTTCATGAGACAAGAATAGCTTTAATTTTTCCTGCTCTTTTCTATTTCCTGTTTAGCAGGCACTTGGAGTGGTAAAATCTGATTCAGCACTTCTTCATCTCTCAGACCTTTGTAAATCCTACAGCTTTGGCCCTACAGGAACCAGAGCGTGCTCAGAGCGTGTAAAGCATCCACGCACTGTGGCAGTAGTCAGCCAAGATGCTACTAGATAGCCCAGACCACAAGCACTCCTTCCTCGGTGACGAGCCCTCGCTTGCTCACAGTGAAACACGGACATGTCTTAAAGCATTTACACCAAGTTCCTTGAGACACAATCTGGCAGCTCTGGAAAAGCAGCTCTGCTAGATCTCTCACTTTAATTTGCCAATGTATGCACAATGGTCCTCTTGTTCCTTCAGATGTGTGGGGGTGAAATTCAAACGCTAATGGGAGTTTTGTACATGGGTGGGTGGCATGGAAGAGCCTCCCTCTCTTTGTGCATCTAAATGAGTGCCACACTTGTCAGAATAGTTGATCCTTTTGCAAGCAATTAGATATTCCTGCTGTTAATGTCCATTGCTGGCAATGGAAACTTTTGAGACTAACGACTTGGAGTTGTTTTGTCACCCTACATCTGATCTGAGTGGCTGTAAGTGAGGAGCATTCAATACTTCACCTGTACAAAAAGGAATTTTGCAGCCAAACTGTACTGTTTGTGTTTTTCAATAAATCCTGCAGAAAATCAACCATGAAGTCCCTTTTTTAACAAGAAAATTGAATAGTCACTCTAGATTCTTGTAACCTAAACCTACCAAACACCCACTACAGTCTGTAAACGATCACAGCATCCTGTCTACTCGTCACTTACACAACCAACTTGTACAGCAGTGCCTCGAGGAGCACAATCCTTTCCACACATCTTCATCAACAAACGCATCACCACAGAAACAGCACAGATCCAAAACATGAATTCACCACGACAGTGCATCAGATTTGGGCAGTCCTCAGAGTTCCTCTGAGTGCACACTGCTCTCTGGCTCAGCACTGCAAATGTAAATTACATTTGGTTTTTATTGTACAAGAGACAACATTTAAACTTTTTTTTGTGTATGAAGATTTAAAATGTATCAGAGTTAACTTTATTACAGGAATATAAAAAGGTACAACATTGCAATCCACAATCCCATGTTTTGGTTACACAGCACAAGCAACATGTGATCAAAGGAAAGCTCCACAGAATCCACACTTGCCATCAAGGCAAGCAGCTGCTAACTCTTCTAAGTCTATACCATCCTCAGCACTTGATAGTGCTTTACAGACTAGTACAACTCCATTTATTACATATCTGCCTGCAATCTATTCCTTCACCATCCAACCACTTTTTTAAAAAAAGTGTCACTCGCATCATCTAATAAAAACCACATGACATCCAGACACCCTCTGCACAGAGACTGAACAACATCTGCCTACATTGCACAGACTGCTGTCAAAATAAAGACCAGGATGCAAACCCTAAATAGCAGATCTGGTTGCCATAAAGAAAGATTGTAAGTGATTAACATACCCTTTGAGTACAAATATACTTCACATATTATGGTTTCTAAAAGCAAAACCATTTTCAAGTGTATTCAGTGAATATTAGTGATTTTAATTCAGGATGAATAAATATGCATGTAAACGATAAATGTATCTAATGAGACAACAGCTTTTAGTAAGTGTAGAATTCCAAGCCAAGTCCAACCTTGATATAAATCTATCCTCTCCAGTGGTGTGACACCTCGGATGAATTTGGTGAACATGTCTATTGACAGCAATGGAAAAAAGCACGTGGCTTACTTCTGATTGAGACCTTGACTTTAGCTAAAAAAAAAAACCCCAAACCCAAACCTGTCGGTCTACTAACACACCGAGAGTAATCATGTCTGCATTATATTCTACTTAGTTTGAAAAAAGTGGACTCAAAGTAGTAGGGGAAGGTGCATTTATTTAAACTATTTATAGCTATTTCTCCACTCCTTCAATTCCACTGTCCCACAAGAGATATGCCAGTAACATTCACCACGGCAACTCTGCATGTGGTGGGCTATGGGCAGCAGGAATATAAGAAAACTAAATGTGAAAAATTCATAACTTAAGAGGTATTAAGAGAACATTATCCTCTGCTAATACAGAAATTGGGGATTATGATTATTTTTCCCCTACTAATTTTGGGAAATGTTCCAAAGATAAGGACAGAATCCAATACCTAGAGAACTGAACAGCTTTTCAAAAAGAATATCAACTGTCCTTTGAACACCAAAGCTTACTAGGTCTACTGAATTTCTAACATGAGAGAAAGTGAAAGCACACACTAAATCTCTTATTTCAAGTAATTCCATTCACCTCTACCCACATGCATTTTCCATTGCTGAACTTGAGAGTGGCCACTGAAAGAATATTATCCATTGCTTGCCAGTTCCATAGTCTTTCCATATTTACCAGTAGCTTTTGTGGCTGTGTGCTCATCCCCCATCTTCCCAGGAGGCTGAAGATAGAGAGCTGCTCAGGTTTAGCATGAGATGTGGCCTGCGATTAAGAATATAGGAACAGGCCTGAAGGCTCTGTGCTGAGAAGCACCTGCATAACACATTGGACTGCACCTACATCACCAGTTGCTGTGTTTTGAGCTGTGAGACAAATGCCAAGGAGCAGACTTACAAGACCGGTCTTTGCAGTGGCCACACTGCTGCACCAAAAGACATGCTGCTATTTGTGTCCTTAACTAAAAGGTCACTTAAAGGCTGGTGAGAGAATAGCAACTAGCCACTAAAGCAGTGACAAAAGCAGCTACTGTTACTGTAATCTGCAGTGATTGGTCAGAAGAGGACGGAAAAGTTCTACTGTTAAAATTAAGGTCTATCCCCTCATCAGTGTTACAGTGGATGCAGTTAAAAGCTTGTTGTAACTTATGGCAACAAAGAGCAAAGCAGCTGAAGGAAGCTGAATTAGCAAAGCCAGAGAGTATCTAAGAGATGGCTGTGCCTATGGGATTCTTATCTGCATGGAGTCAGTTGGAATTTCCCACCACTGCTCTTTCATGGATAGCAGCTGTTAACACGCTTGCTACAGCTATTGATGCTTCAGCTATCACCTTGTTTAGATCTACTCTGAGCATGGCATGCTGGCTAGGAAGACTGTTGCCCCGACCCAGTTGCTGCTCACACATATAAAAAGTGAGGAAGCTTTACCTTCTTGCTTGCTAACTCACCTGGGGCTGCAGTGTGGTGCCTAGACCCAGCTGCTGTGCCCCTCTATCTACTAAACCAGCCACTGTTTAGTCTTCCAGTGCCTTTCATGCTGTCTGCATTGCGAAAGGGGTGGACACGGTCTCCAGCCATCCATGGAAAGGGATTTTGAGGCTGCTCAGCTTAGTTCAGCACAAGAAACTACGGGAGACACCTCCAGAGGTTTCAGAAGCTCACCGTGATCATACAACAGACAGGTGGACTTAGGAACAACACTCTGATGGCTCACTGACAGAAATATCAGGAATGTTCAAACCTGGAACATTTCTCAGCACCTTGAGTTGTAATAGCAGAGGCAGTAGGACCAGTGAAACCTCACCAGCAATAGGCAAAACTACAGAGCAGAATTATATGCTTAAGATGTACAGATTCATGTCTGAGGTCTTCTTGTTAAGTAATCTCAAGTCTTAGAGAAGAAAGGTGATGGGAAACTCTTATTTGGGTGAAATGTTTTAAAACGTTCCTGGGTTTTTCTGCATAAGAGAACATTTGCTACAAACTAAATATTAGAAATCCCTTCATGTAACTGGGCTTTCTGAACTATGACCTAGGAATGAATGCTCATCTTTCAAATAAAGTGAGAAGGACTGCATTTGAAAAAGAAGCACTTAAATTGGTACCATATGATCAGCTGTCTTAACATTGATGCCATAACTATAGGCTCCTGGGCCTTCCCAGTAAATCCACAAACCAGAAGGAGTGCCCAGCACCCATATATGCTCAGTAGGAATCTGACCAGAACATTTGGCATGTAGCAAGGAGTGACAGCTTTCAGAATATTTGCCTACATATTAAAAAAAAAAGTCTTCAACCAGGGTAAGAAGAGAAATCTTTATACTGTAACTGAAAAAGAGCAAACCCCACATTTCTTCCACCCCTTCACTGAACCACTGTTTCCAAATGCCTTAGACTGCAGACGAGTGGCGACAGAACACCTTAGACTATAGATGAATGGAGACAGAGAGAAAGGAAAGATTGTGCAAAACTGAAAGGCAGAATAAGTTCTTAATAGCAAATTAATAACCAGCCTGTAACCTGCTCAAGCAGAAATCATAGTCCTTTTTCTGCCAGTGTTAACAGACAATTGCTTGAGAAAAGAGGCAAGAAGCCAGCTACGTTACCAGAAGCAGGGGAAGGTACTACTTATCATTCGTTTCACTTGTTCTCATTAATTGCCTCTGTAATCAACAGCTGCTGTGAGCAGCAGTTTATGACTGTAAGGGTGCAGTCAGTACACTGACATCTGTTTAAGCAGAGTTTAAATCCAGAGCTTTGGGATGTGCCTTCTTGGATGCCAGCTCTGACAATTTCTTCAGGCGTTTCTTCAGCTCCAAGGGGAATTTTTCATAGCACTTCTTGCACACAGGCTTCATGTCAAACTCCACAAACTTATTCCTTTAACATAAAGAACAGCAAGCTATTAAATCTATGCAAATGCTGTTGTCTGTGTTCTACTGTAGGTATAAAACAATTCACTTCCTCGCCTGGTCATGTACGTAAAGAGATTGGGTACTTATCAGGGAACCAGGACCATTAGTATTGCTGGTTAAACAAGGAGCGAGGCTTTGCTATGTATTTATATGTAACAGTTTAGAATATTGTTGTTCTCGTAGAATGGAAGTGTCATTTCAAAGGTTCTCTTTGTGATAAACTAGAGCTCCTCCATATACAAGGCCAGTGGGGCCAACCCAGCACAGTAGGATAACGGCTTGAACCTGAGAAAGGAAAATGTAGGATTGCTTTGTTTTCTGTCCCTTTTCTATGTATTTGAGGCAGCTACCATTAACAGTGTCTTTCAAAATAAATACTGCCACTGAGGGGAGTATCCAGACTAAGGAGATATCAAGGCTGCAGATATTTCAGAGCAGGCAGTTGCTCCAAGGTCAAAGTCTCCCTTTGTACTGCTAAATGAGTTCTCTTATCCAGCCTTCTTACAGAATATATTACTGAAGGAAGATAAACCACGGAGGATGCAGGAGGGTCCTACACCTGGATCAGGGCTACCCCTGGTATCAATACAGGATGGGGGAGGAAGTGATTGAGAGCAGCCCTGTGAGAAGAACTTGGGGTGCTGCTGGATGAGAAGCTCCACATGAGCCGGCAAAGTGCGCTCGCAGCGCAGAAGGCCAACCGTGTCCTGGGCTGCATCAAAAGCAGCATTGCCAGCAGAGCCAGAGAGGGGATTCTGCCCCTCTACTCTGCTCCTGTGAGACCCCACCTGGAGTCCTGTGCCCGGTTCTGGAAACCCCAACATAAGATGTCTATAGAACTGTTGGAATGAGTCCAGAGGAGGGCTGCGAAGATGATCCAAGGGCTGGAGCACCTCTGCTGTGAGGACAGGCTGAGAGAGTTGGGGTTATTCAGCCTGGAGAAGAGAAAGCTCCGGGGAGACCTCATAGCGGCCTCCCAGTACCTGAAAGGGGCTCTAGGAAAACTGGAGAGGGACATTTACAAGGGCCTGTAGTGACAGGACAAGGGGGAATGGCTTTAAACTGAAAGAGAGAAGATTTAGATTAGACATTAGGAAGAAATTCTTCACAGTAAGCATGATGAGGCCCTGGCACAGGCTGCCCAGAGAGGCTGTGGATGCCACATCCCAGGAGGTGTTCAAGGCCGCGCTGGATGGGGCTCTGAGCACCCTGATCCAGTGGGAGGTGTCCCTGCCCATGGCAGGGGGGATGGAACTGGATGGGCTTTGGGGTCCCTTCCATCACAAACCATTCTATGATTCTATACTGAGTCCCAGCTCCCTTCTAGTTCTGAAATCAGTGGAATTACCTGCTCCCAAGAAGAAAAGGTGTATTGCTCCTCAGAGAGGCACTGGCTCATGGCTCCCCTAAGCTGATACCCTGCCTTATGGGCAAATGTCTTGTATGGTACAAAATATAAACACCAACTTACTTCAGTGTTAGCTTGATGTTGCAGGTGGAGCAGGAGAAGCAATTCACACACCAGGCTTTGTTAAGAGCTGATACCACTGCAAAAGCAAAAGCACAAAATAAGAGAAAAATGACGGATTATTTGAATTTGGATTTGTATCGAAATTTAAATGAGGCCAGATGTGAAAAGAAACACTGGTGCTTTGCAACTGTGGGACTGCAACAGCTGCACTAACAAATGGAGCAGAGACAGCAACCCAAAACAAGGAGAGAACAAATCTTACCATCTCCCTCTATCACGTGGCTGCAGTTGTAGCAGACATCTCCAAAGAGCTGCACACCAAAAGAAATAAGAACAGGAACTCATGTTACTGACTGCTTGGGCTCCCCAAATTACACAGCTGGTGTGAATATTAGATCCTAACAATGAAACAATTCCCAGACATTGCAGCAGCCCCCAAATACACCAATTTAAGTCTTCTGAATAACTTCTCATACACTTGCCAAATAGTCTATGTTCCTTTGGATCTCACACCACTAAATACTACAAAACCTTTTTTGTTGATGCCTCACACTCTACCACTGTTACGGGATATTAAAGTCCTGTACATGTGGCAATTTGGAGAAAAGGGGATGGATAAAGTATGATGCCTACTGTAGACAAATATCTCCTGATGCTGAACTATAAACATCAATATAAAGCCTAGACCTACTTTCAAAACAGTAATGCTTATCTCTTATGAAAGAAAGAGGCTCATCAATTGTCAGAAGAAAATACCAAAGTCATAATTGTTCCATAGAGTCACACGGAAAAAATAGGTTGTGATTAGCTTTTGAAACATACTTTTCTTATGTTTCAGACCCCATAACATTTATCTTAGACCCATGGAAGCAAGCAATTATCAAAGAAATCCACACAAATAGTCCTGTATCAGAATTACAGGGATTTTAATCACAGCCCATGTTTGGTGGTTTCTTCTGTCAATGGCACAAAGAAAAATCAATATTCCCAAGACATTTCCATTCTGTTCTCAGCACCACTTTGCACATCTACCAAGAAAAACTTCTCCAGTTAACTCTCACTAGTTTCTTAATATTACAAATTCAGATTATGCAAAATCTGCATAGCTTTGCATATGTCAAATGCAAAAAAGTATTTGCCAGTCAGATCAAGTACCTACAGTGCAGACAGCAGAATTTACCTGGTTATAGTGAGTTTCACAATAAGCCAGTCCTTTTTTCTCGTAATGTCGGTGCCCCAAGAATGGCTTCTCACATTTGGCACAAACAAAATGCTGTAAAAGCAAAAAAGACATTCAGTGGGAGGCAAAGTTCCTTTTCCATCAACAGGGAAAAAATTGCATGGCTACAAATCATGGCTCAATATGAGACGCTTCATCATAGAATGGTTTGTGTTGGAAGAGACCTGAAATCCCATCCAGTTCCAACCCCCCTGCCATGGGCAGGGACACCTCCCACTGGATCAGGGTGCTCAAAGGCCCATCCAGCCTGGCCTTGAATACCTCCAGGGATGGGGCAGCCACCACTTCTCTGGGCAAACTGTGCCACTGCCTCACCACCCTCACAATGAATTATTTCTTCCTAATCTCTCATGTACATCCACCCTCTTTCAGCTTAAAACCGTTACCCCTTAATGCCTTAATGAAACTCAGTCAGGAAAATCTTTATAGAATTAAAAGAGAAGAGGAAACATTTAGTCTACTGTAGCATTCATGCATTGTATTAAAGATAGGCAGAAGACCTGCTGAAAGGGAAATAATTTTGGGTCTATCATGGTAGACTTCCAGACTATTATCTTGCCTGTTTCAGAGAAGAGAAGCAGGGGCATAACATGTGACTGGTATGAATGGACTTAAGATGAGCAGCAGCATCTCTCTCAGTTCAGGCCCTGTGAGGCTTAAATCACTAAAGCCATAAATCACTAAAAACCTTCAGAGCAAGCTGTGACAATTCAGCTGAAAGTTAGAGAAACAATGAGCTGAAAAGGCTTTAAAAAGCAAGAATTGCACTGGCTCTGCCAACGTTACAAATTCTAACAGTGTTATGAACCTGTTAACTGTGGTTGGAGAGGGAGGATGTATCAAAGCACATCACAGTAAATATGTAAATTTATTAGTAAGTACCTGCTTTTCAGTGAACAAGATTCTGCAAGAATGTGAAGACAAATGTGACTGGGTTTTGTCTGAATTCATGTATAACAGGAGCACACAAATGTCTACAGCTTCCAACTAGCACTAAACGTCCACCCAAATGGCTCCTGAAGGAACTTTCAGACTCAGGGAGGCCTCACCTCAACATGCCATTGCTTTCCCAGAGCGTTGACCACTCGCCCCTCAATGGGCCTGCGGCAGGCTCCACAGATGGGAATTCCCATCTTGTCATGGCAGGGCAGGCAGTACAGTTCTCCCTTCAGTTCCCGGGCCTCAGCAGTCAGCTCCTTCCTGAAAACACAAATATGGTCCTGAAGTAAGAACAAACAGTGAAGCTCTTCAGCGCCCAGGATGAAGGCTTGGAAGACTAAACTTGAAAGTGAACATACTTTGGCAACATTCATGCTACAAATGCAGAGCCATTGGATTAGGCTAGTGAAATAAATACAGTTATCGTCAACTCATCTTTGTAAAATTGCTTTCTCAGTTTGCCAGACAAGAGAACAGACATGGAATGTCATGCCTTTGGCTTCGTTCTTGGGCAGAAATATGAGGTGCACTTACTTGGAATTATGCAGCGTGGTGCTATTGTTGAAGGGGATAGTTCAGGTACAAGGACCATCCTAGTGGTGCTCAGCACTGAGCCATTTACTTCATTTTTCAGCGCTGTTACCTGTTCTAGGGCAGTCCTGGGCCCCAGTTAGACTGCCTTCACAGGCCAGACAGGCAGCTTGGTACTGGACTTGTGCCAGAAGACCCACACAGCTCACCAAGTCATCTTTCTTTTCTCTCCCCGAACGCAAAGTGAAACTAATTTGAATAGCCTGGCAACAGCTATCTTTGGACAATACTGTTGTCGTCATCTGCACACAGCCTTTGAGGTAAGTTCATACCAAGGAACTGGTTTCACTTTCAGTATAAAATAGTGTCATTCCAGTTTAGGATGAAAGAGCATTGAATGGCAAAATAAAACTAAAGTCCCTGTAGGATTTCCAAATTTCTTTTGATTTCTCCTCACAATTTCTGCTTATTCAACAATGCGAAGGCAGCAAAGTTGAAGCCTTGGAAAGGAGTTTCTCCTTTGTTACCAGAGTTTAGAACACGAGAACATACCCACAGTGGGTGCAGTTGAAGTGATCTGGATGGTAGGAATCATTCCTAAACATCAGAGGCTGCTCATCAATTATCAGGTGGCACTTCTGACAGATGTACTTGCCCAGTCCCTTAGCTTTCTCACGGTTATGGCATGGCCTGCACAGATGTCTGGTTGAAAAACGAAAGAAGGGAAAACGTTAAGAAATTCTTTCTCCTACAAGAACACACATTGCATGCTGCAAGACCTACTTAATATAACAGAAGAAATGTCTTCCAAGCTCAGACTAAACATCATTTAGTTTAGCACGCTGTCTGTCACACCAGTTGCACAGACAAGAACATGCGGATAGAGCAGTCACAGAGCTGTATTTCCTTAGAATACTGCTCCAGCATTCAGTGATTTATATCTTATCACAGATATCACCCTGTCATTCTTCTAGGTATCCTTTCCAGTTCTTCTAGATCCTTTTTGAGAGGTGGGCAAGGAAAGGTGGCAACACCCTCTCCCCATTAAAACTATGGGATCCAGCCATAACAGAGGCATTACAGCACAGAGCCGGGAGAGTCGAGGAGACAGAATAAAAGCTATTAAACCAAAGCACATTGCTCAAATGCCTTTACTGTGGCTGGATTCCTGAGTCTTCAACAGCCAGGACAAACAAGAGACCATCGAACCCTAGCTCATGTGCCCATAAATTCCTTTCAGTACTAAATTAAAGAAAAAAAAGAACTATGCAATTTTGCCCTTTTAAGTGGTAAAGGTAACTGTGCTCCTATCACCCAGAATCATAGACTCTCTTGAGTTGGAAGGAATCCAACTAATCCAACTCCCTGCTCCTCACAGGACTACTTAAAACTAAACCATATGATTTCTTCTGGAACATGTCACAAGTACAGTTCTAAGCAGGCAGATAAGCCAAATTTCTAGTAGAAAAGTTTGGGCAAAGGTGTAAAAAAAAACTTCTGCAAAGGCTGAAGAAATCCCCCAGTTTTATCCTAATATTTAGGAGTTCTGAGGAGAAGCTGCTCAGTTTACTTGTGAGTTACCGACCCCTGTAGATGAAGTGCTGCATGCTGGGAAGAACTGATGATAAAATGAAAACAACAGAGGGAATGACTTCTGTGGGCTTCTTTGTCACAAAACAAACAAGCTTGCTTAATTCCTCTCACCATACCCCTATGTGAAATACTTGATGAGATTTACAGGTCGTTCTCAAAAGACACCACACAAAAGGGAAAGTTCAAATGGAAAGGGTAGAAGGGTAGATTTATGGCTGAAGCAGTGGGTTCTTTGTAGGGCCCTTTCCAAAATTCTGCTGTGATGAATCACTTACCCTTAGATCTGTAAAACGGGGATAAGAATACAACACAGATGTTGTTGTGAGACCTCAAACATTTATGACCTTCAGTTGGCAGGCGCCTGTCTAAGTGCTAAGTATCATTATTATTCTCTCCAAATCTGAGTCCTCCTGTAAGCAAGTATCTCTCTCCAGGGCTGGAACTACTGTCTGCCCAGACGGGGTCCAGAAAAAGCAGACAGCACCCTATTATAAGGAAACATGCAGCTGTGCTCATCTCAGCATAAAGGCATCAATTTTATTCGGCACTGTCAAATGCAGAGTAATTATACGGGGCAGGACATGGGGACCCTGAAGCAAGTGTCCTGAAAGAGACCCCTCTCATTCAGCTGAATAAGATGCCTTCAGCCATTTGCACTGATAAACCATTATCAAGCCCTCCTCACTCCCAAGCCCTCTCTGCCATCCCATAGACCCTCCTCTATTGCAAGCAAAGGGAAGTGTTGGACAAGCTAAGCTGTTACCATAGCAGCCGCCCCTCGCCTTCTCCCCCTCCCCACTCCCACCATTATGGAATTATCCCACTCTGAAATGTCCTGTTGTGTCTATTAATACCAGACTTCCCCCAAACAATGCTTCTCTCCACCCTCCTAGAATAATCAGGGGACTCCAAGAAGTCTGTGTTCACGGCTACGAGTTCAGTCGCAGCCTTTAGCAAGCACCACGAACACTGGAATATTCATACAGTATATTCCTATCTGTAACAGCAGCAGCCACTCCCGTGCCAAGGGCTCAGCTGGGATGAAGACTGCTCTTCAGTGCTGGGGCGTCCTGTCCCTGGCTCTGTTGCATGACTGAGCTGATAATGCGCTATCAGAGCGCGAAGGACACTATATAGAGGGGCTCCCCTCTCCACCCTCAGCAACTCTGCAACTCTGTGCTCGTTTTGGATCATCTTATTGTTTTCACTGTTGCTGCTTCTACTTGGTCTGCTGTCATCAGAAGGAGTTCTTTGAGATCTTTTGCCCAAAAGGACCCTACACTCCGCCCACAGGACTGCACTGTATAGAGGTAAGAGAGAAACTTCTGTTAGCAGAGTGCTGAAGGACTTTTCCCAGTGGAAACGGGTTTTACCTGCTGTCAGTGAGGTGAAAAGACACATACACAGAGGTAGAGGAATAGAATGGAAATGTTTGAAACTAAGAACAGGCAGCATTGTTTGAACTTCAAAGATTAAATTCCTTACTCTTCTTTACATCACTCCTCCAAAATATAACAATTTTCAAACTTCTGTACCTAATTTATATGCACTTGTGCCAGGAAAGCTGGCAGTTATCAGGTATGTCCGGTGCTCTCTGACACTGCTTTGATGGTCACGAGAAACAAGGAACCCAACTGAAGGGTGAGAGGCTCAGCAGGGAGTGATTTTCAGGAGAACAATTTCAGTAAGAACTGGCCTACTTCTAATGAAGAGTACTTTCAGCAGAAGACAGGAGCTCCCATTCAACAAGACACTACAACCATAATCACAAAACTAGCATATTCCCAAACCTGAAACCACTCAGCTAGGAGCAAGAACAGGAATTTCTGAAACCCATCACAAACTCTAACACATACTTCAAAGTTATCTGCATTATAACAAATTCTCTAACTTACTAACTTACGATGAGCTATTTCTTCTGCTTATTAATCATTTCATTAATGACAGGTGGAGTGTCTGCTGAAAACTGTTTCTATACTGACAGCCCTGTGGATTGTTGGCTTGCTTGTTTCTCAGCAGAAGAGAAACAGGGCATAAAATATGGTCAGTGTGCATGCATTTCAAATGAGCAGTGACATCCCCATTACAGCTCAGCCCTGGGAGGCTGGGAATAATGGCTCCTTCCAGAATAGAGCTCTATTTAGCAATACGTAAATCACAAAATATTCGCACAACACCAAGAGTGCAATCCAAGCGGAAATTATTGGACAATGAGCCAGACTCCTAAAGAAGTTTTCTGTCTGTGGAGTCAAAGCCTTTGGCACCGTATAGCTCAGCACAAACTACACATTCTAGGTCATTTGGGAAGGTTTCTAGTTTGCTCTCAGCATTCCCACACACTGGTACAATAAGGTTTCTAGGACTCGCAGTGCTTTTTTGTAAGCTTTAAAAAACCAAAAAGAAGAAAAAAAAATTAAACACATTTCATTTAAATTGATAGGATAAAACCAGGCAAAACAGAAGTGAAGCTGTAAATAACAAAAAAAGGGCTTTCCACACTGACAATCACAAATACACCAAGAACTATTACTTTTGTAAAGTTGCAGCATTTTGTTGAAAACATACCCATTCTAAAAACAAGCTCAACAATTCAGTCCAGCAACACATCAGCTCTGTTCCTAACCTACTCAGGTGCCACGCCACAATTTTCATGGAAACAGAATTGTAAAGAAAACCAAAAACTTGATTGGAATTCTCTTCTAATTTAAAACCTAAGCCCAATCAGAAAGAGGCCCACTTCTCTTTTCTAAGGTCTCTGACCAGGCAATGAAAAACGCCTCCCTTCACCTTCCTCTAAGAAGTAAATTAAGTAAGGGCAGCTCTCCTGTGAAGATACTCATGTGAAAAGACTGAATCTATCTATGTTTTACCATTAGCTCTAAGCCTCTCCCTTCTCAACGCTGACCTACTGGGCCTCCAGAGAGCTCTGACATTCTTCTTTCTACTCCACCCCACAGTATTTTGCAGTGAAGGCAAGTCCAGATAGAAATCAAAGGCAGACACAACGCTGCCATTAGCAAGGACAAAACTCTCAGATTTTAATTCTTGGCTATTCCAAGTCTGGCACTGACACTCAGCTGAATCTGAATCCCAACGAGTCTCCTTGGGAAAATAGCATTAAGTATCATGCTGCTAAACCCCTAGAATTTAGCTTGTAAGCAGGGATAAACTCTGCTTACTGCTTCACTTCCTGAACTGATTTAAATCATTACCATTAAGACAAGAAACTCACCTGCCTGTTCCATGACAACCTCTCCTTCTGCCTTTTCAGCTGGTCCAAGACAGCATTTATTGCTTCCAGTGGTGTCACAACCACATACAGAGTAATGCTGAGCCATTAGAGCACCTCATCACTGACAAGGTCTGTGTATAGAAAGATCATCTGATTTCATTTTTTTCCAGATGAAATGCATATTTAAACAAAGTGCCTGGTACAAAAAACGTGACACAGTCACCACTTCAGGTGATAGGTACTACTGAAATTAAAAGCCAGTAAAAAGGCATGGTCTCACTGCATTTTTCCTTTGGTATGCAATAGTAAAACACATATTTAACCCAATTCCATACAGGGAGGAAAAGTATTTGAATATTTGACATTACTATCACATGTAAACTTCAAAATCTTGTGTTCAAAAATAGTTGCAGTGCTTGGTTTGTTTTTTTGGTAAGGGACAAATGAACACTAGGAGCAAAAATTGCAGGCTTCCCTGCAAACCCAGGAAATTCAGATGGAAAAGTGCCGCAGGGAACTTTCCTTTTGTACAAGAAAGCAATATTTCCCATGTATTTTTATAGGCAAAACATCCCTTGGGGACAAGGGCTACACAGCCTTCCTTGTACCTGTGCTTTTAGTAATTACAAGATAACAATTTGTTGCTATCTAGGACTCCAGAAGAACATGTGGCTGGCAGTGAGCACCCACACTCTCACACCTGGAGTCTTTCCTGTGCCATAAACTCCCAGGGAATGCAGGCAATGCACAGAGTAAGAAGGCCCCTCTGTGGCCACACAAAGAAATTTCAGTTTCTGAACTTCAGTCTCACTTCTTTTGCCTTTGCCTCTTCAGTTGAGCACTGAAGAGAAGTGGTCCAGCACATTCATCTCTAGCTATTGTAGTTTTCTCTCCAACTGGAAGTGACAGCAGCTAAACAAAGGATGGTAATTGAAATTTTGATTACATTTTCCGATATATTGGTCTGTTCTTAATCCCATTTCAGTTTCTTAATTAGCCACCAATATTTTTTAGACATTTGAATAACCAGTTCTGTTGGAAAGATGGATGCATTGCTCCAGGCTCCCCTGTAATATTCTGTCTCAATTCTTTCAGGGTTTTGGAGTCTTTTTCCTTCAAAACTGTGGTGAAAAATGAATGGCCCAGCAGATTCCTCAAGCCTACTCTTCAATTGCTCAAATCAACCAAACTTCTCTTCAGAAGCATCTGAGCAATGCAGCAAGGAGACACATCTCGAGAACATCCTTTTTGCAACCTTCTACTTCCTGGACTTCATTCTAGCTTTTGTTGGCAATGCCCTGGCTCTTTGGCTCTTCATCCGGGACCAAAAGTCGGGCACGCCGGCCAACATCTTCCTGATGCACCTTGCTGTGGCTGACCTGTCCTTCGTGCTGGTACTTCCCACCCGGCTGGTGTACCATTTTTCTGGTAACCACTGGCCATTTGGTGAGATCCCATGCAGACTCACTGGCTTCCTTTTTTACCTCAACATGTACGCCAGTATCTACTTCCTAATGTGCATCAGTGTTGACCGTTTCCTAGCCATCGTGCACCCTGTGAAGTCCATCAAGCTCCGCAGGTCCCATTACGCCCACGTGGCGTGTGCCTTCCTATGGGTTGTAGTTGGGGTTGCAATGGCACCTCTGTTGCTCAGCGTGCAGACAGCTGAGGTGAACAACACGACCGTCTGCCTGCAGCTCTACAGAGAAAAGGCATCACGCCATGCCCTTGTGTCCCTGGCAGTGGCATTCACCTTCCCTTTTGTTACTACAGTGACTTGCTACTTATTAATCATCCAAAGCCTGAAGAGTGGAAACAGAGTTGAGAAGCACCTGAAGGAAAAAGCTATCAAAATGATCATCATGGTGCTGATGATCTTTCTGATTTGCTTTGTACCTTATCATGTCAATCGCTACATTTATATTCTCCATTACAATGGAACCAAAACTTCCTGCGAAACCCAGCGTACTCTAGCCCTCAGCAACCGCATCACTTCCTGCCTCACGAGTCTCAATGGTGCCCTTGACCCCGTCATGTATTTTTTTGTAGCTGAGAAATTCCGTGAGGCTTTGTGCAATCTGTTTTGTGTCACAAAGACTGTAATCTTGCCTCAAACATGCGAGGGTAAGACAAACGAAAGCTCACTGAGTGCTAAATCTGAACTGTGAACGTGACTCTTGCCACTGCTTCAACTTTAGAAGGCTCTGTTCCACTAAAATCAGCTGGAAGCACAAATACGCAGCGAGGTAGCTCACCCAGAGCCAAATTCACTGCTGAGGAGGCAAGTTCGGTTGTTTTTATTGAACTGCCATTAGCAAGAACCCCTCTCACAACAGAGACCACATGTTCTTGTCTTACTGAAACTGCAAATAGAAGTACAGCTCTACTGGTTTCCAAGATGTGCGACTGAGGGCTGAACATTTAGGAACAGGGAAGGGAGCAAAGTGGCTATTAAATGGACTTTATTTTTAGAACAACAACAACTTAATTCCCTAAGCATTCAGTCACGATTCTTCCTCTGCACAATGCATACAGCCTACTTTCAAATTCTATATTGAGCCAGCAGTAGAGACCCACTCCTGAGACAGACCTGCCTGATGACAAGACAGCACCTTTGCTTGTCCTGTTCAAGTCTCTGAGCTGAGTGTTCATACACAGTAGACAGAAAATTGGTACTAAATGGTGGCAGGAAAAAAAAGGCCAAAATGGTGTAATGCACCCAACCTGGACTGGAATTAAGACAGGACTTGCATTTTTTTTCCTTCTTCCCAGATGAGCACTAAATCTATCTGCCCTCTGCCATAGTCTCAAAGCTGCAGACAGAGGCTGGATAACATTTACTATGCTGCCTCCTAAACGTAGTTTCCTGTAAAAGATCAGATACCCAATAACTGCCAAACTAAAGAATGGAAAAGGGCTGTTTAGGAATACAGTATCCATTCTTACTACATTCCAAATCATAAGAATATGAACCCAATGACAAAAGTGAAGTACAGTAAAGCATATGAAGAAGTGAAGTCTGCTTTGTCCAGAAGAGATTCTTGGTTTTGAGGTGTTTTACAATTATTTTTTATGACTTATCTAGCAAGACTATTCCTTGACTAGTAGGGATTATATTAACACTGATAAAAATTGGATCCAGTGGAATAAGTCTGGAAATGACAGGCAGGCTAGGGAAGATCAGGCATAATGAGAAACTGGGAAAAATAATCCAAGAGTTTCCAGTAATATTTACTAGAAAACTGCTTCTATGCTATGGAGATCAATCACGTGACAGGTGAATTATATTTTTCACGTACACACATTTACACACACAAATGCCTTTTCTATGCTTTTGGGAATGAGCTCCTTACCAGCTTAGATTTGTTCCACAGATTATGAAATCAAAAACTTGACCTTGCTTGAATTGCTTCAATCCTGACTGCTCTCCAAAACCACCCCTGGTGATATCCCAACAGCCATGTCCTAACAAGTTTAGGTGTCAAAAGAAAATCAATCACGCCCAACTCCAAAAACTAAGGCACACAAGTTGCATGCAGGACGGAAGAGAAGAGAGAGTTGAGAGGAATCCCTGCCGGACAGGGTGCAAGTATATAACCCTTCCTTCCTTTCTTCACCATTCCACTAGTGAGAATATAAACTCTAGGAATCTACTAGGCTTTGCTCAAGACATATGAAACCCTGAAATTACCTACAAACTGAGCAGCATACTGCTAACTGCTAGATTTCTTTATTTACTTATTTTTCTACGCTTTTGTACAAGTTCCCTTTTTTTGTTTTGATTTCTTACTTGTTAATTAAATGCATTAATCAACCTTTAGGACTCATTTTTATATTTCTGTATATAAAAGTAATAACTTCCAAATACAAGGAAATCACCAGCTGAACAAGTTTTGCTGAAATCCTCGTGTTATTCTTTTGGCCTTTTGCTATATCTTGATTTCCCTCTCAGCAGCTCACTTGATAAATAACCTGCCCAGGATGAAATAACCCCTTTTACTCACTTCCTATTCAGCCTTTGCCTGAAATCCTTTTCTTTTCCAGAATTCAACCACTAGCTACTAAAATCTGAGTTTCCGCTTTCTACAAGTTTCACTGGATGACAAACATCATTCTTCATTCCATTTCCCATCGTCTAACAGAGTGTTCCTTAAAGCTTCCTCTGTGCCATTCCCAGTTTCACCTCCCAGTGTACAACTAACTGACCTGCTCTTGACACCTCACTCCTGCACCACTAACACACTGATAAAACTTCCAAGCTCCCACTCGATCTTACCTGCCAGCATTCTTCACAAACCCCAGGTCAGCAAGTGCCACATCACAGAGCTCACAGCGGAAACACTCAGGGTGCCAGTTATTGTTCATTGCCTTGATAACACGACCAATAATGAACTCACCTGCAGAAAGGAACCAACACCTTGAGACACATACCAAAACAGTCTTATCAAAAGTCTACTGCCCTTCATAATCCTTTCATTTTAATTCCACAAGAACTACTGCAGTCTAGCCCTAAAAACACCCACAACCAGCCTACCCCAAATCACTGCTCATCATGCTTTGCTTCCCTCCAAAGCTCCTGCTTCCTAAAAATCTCAACAATCCCATCATGGGGATGGATGTTGCTGCAGTGGTGGGAGGTTCATGCAGCCCTGTAGCTGTTTCCCCATGGTGTTGACATGCACCACATCTTACCACATTCCCCACAGCACGGAGCAAACAGCATCTGAAAGTCATGCTCACAGTACTTCCGACCTTCGAACTGTGAACAAAACAAGAGAGAGAGCCCTCGTGAATAACTGAACTACTCTTAAGTTCTGATATTTCAGCACTATTTTCCATTGAAATAACCAGTTAGTAAAGGTCAGCCAAGTTTCCCAGTTATATCCCCACTCACTTGTTTTTAAATTCCTAAGCATTCTACTTAAAGAAATATCCAGATATGGCTTCAGCTTCATGGTGTATTTGTGTTACAAACAGTTAAATCAATAACAATGCTGCAACAAGACAGTACAAATCTTGAGGTTCCCAAGGCCCTTTTCCTATAGTTGGTTTTCATTTCATTTTTTAGGTTTTTTTGCTCATGTAATTCAGAACTGCTCATGCTACACAAGACTAAAATTCATGGCTAATTATGTTTAAAATAATGTGCTATTCACAATATAAGCTCACACACATTCCATAAAAATATTTCAACTTTTTTTTAAGACATGTCATCAATTTCAGTTGCCCAACTGAAAAAGTTTGGTACAAAATATTTAAAAATAAAGATAAGGATTCACTTATGTCTAATGAAATATTAACAGTTTACACTTTCTTTTTGGAATGCCTTTTACCCAAAGAGCAAAGACACAGTTTTTGTTGTTACTGATGTAAAGGAAGGAGACTGTGAGAGAAAAAAAATGAAACCCCTCAAAAAATAGCAACAATGGTTTAGGGCTAAGAAATTTAACATGCAAGACAGATGGAAATTCATATTTCTGCCAGAATTTTCATCTAATTCCTTGCCTCTTCATGGAGATATTTCTCTCCTCTTACACACAGCGTGGGACCTCACCTCATAAAAAAGTCCATCTGGGAACTGGCGAAAACACTGAGCACAGACAAAGCAGTTTTCATGATACAGCTCCCCATTGCTGTTCACAATCCTCTCTGCAGGATCGAACCGAGTCTGGCAGCGTTCACACACTGCATTCGCGAGAGCATCGGACATATTACTGGAATAAAGACACAAGCAAGAACATGAGCAATGTCACAGCCAATCACAAGAGTCTATACATATCATTCAGATTTCCCCAACATGAACACAATGTTTCCATTGATTTAAACTCCCTTTTCCATGAAAAAAAGCAAAGACCAATGAGTCAATTCAGCACTGACATCAGCTAGAAATAATGTTCTTGCAACTCACACGTGGCACACTGAGCTCATGTAGCAGACACTACCTACTGCGTACTTTTGGCTGCTTCACCAGTCTTTCATCCTATTATGTCATCCTGCTAATACCAAATACCCACAATTTTAAATAAACCAGTAGTCCAGAGAGCAGGAAACACAGTAAACCTGACTCCTTGGGATTTCTGGTCCAGGCTGCATACCTCCAAAGATTTTCTGATGTCTAATGAGCACTGATATCCCACTGAAGCCTCCCCTTCACAGTAGGAATTAACAGGGCATTTCCTCCTCAACACAGCAGCTTATGTGCACAAGAGTCATTGGAAAATGATGACATACAACACCTCTATCTTCTTGACACATTAACTGAGATTACCAAAGGGTGAAAAAAGGTATGGGAAGAGAGAAGTCTCTCTGGCTGGCTCAGCAAGTACATCAGCTTCACTTCCTCAGAAAGAAAGGCTAAAAACACTCCAAAGACACACTCACAAGTAGTGTAAAGGACATTCCTCCACCTCTCTTACAATGCAGAATGATCTTTATCACAACTTTCACGCTTGCTATCATGGCAATCTAAGCTCTCTATATAGCATCAGAAAGCAGTTTTGAAATCATATATCGCATGTCCAAACAGAGAGGGAAAAATTATAAGAAAAAGATCCCAGTTTCTTGTTGCAACACGACCTTTCTTTTAATAACCAAACTACCCAATAATATTAAAATTCAATATCTTTACACTTTTAGATATAGAAAAACTATTTAATGCCTTCTGGGCACCTTCTGAGTTCTATGATTGGAAAGACAGCAATTTTATAGGTGGGAGTATAAAAGAAAGTCAGCATGTTAAAAATCTCTGAAATATTTGTGCAGTAGTTTTCCCAAAGCACACAGTGTATGCATAAAATGAAAGACAGCTTGGTTTAAAAGGGTGTTTTTCTTTCTTTGTATAGTCAAAGTTACTTTGATCTGAATTTCCATCATTAGTGTTATTCCACAACCTGACCTGCCACTTTTCACACGTCTTCATGGAGAGCAGCAATTCATAGAATCATAGAACTGTTTGGTTGGAAAAGAGACGTTTGAGATCATCGAGTCCAGCCATACCTATCCACTACAGAATCAGATCCCTGAGCACCTCACCTGCCCATCTGTTAAATCCCTCCAGGCATGGAGACTTCCCCACTGCCCTGGGCAGCCTCTGCCAGTGCTTCACCACTCTGTTAGTGAAGAAATGTTTCCAATATCCAATCTATCTCCCCTGGCACAACCTGAGGCCTTTTCCTCTCATACCACCCCCTGTTCCTTGGGAGAAGAGACCAACACCCACCACACCACAACTTCCTTTCTGGGAGCTGCAGAGAGTGATGAGGCCTCCCCTGAGCCTCTTCTTCTCCAGACTAAACAGACCCAGGTCCCTCAGTCACTTCCGGAGCCCCTGGGCTCCAGCCCCTTCCCCAGCTCCTATCCCTTCTCTGGACGCACTCCAGCCCCTCAGTATCTTTCTTGTACTGAGGGGCCCAAAACTGAACGCAGGATTCGAGGGGCAGCCTCACCAGCACCAAGTGCAGGGATCCAGCCTGTCCAGGTCTCTCTGCAGAGCCTCCCTACCCTCAAGCAGATGAACACTTACACCTAGTTAAGTGTTTTCTGCAAATTTTGTGAGGATGTACTCAGTTCCCTCATCCAAGATCATTGATAAAGATACCAAACAGAACCAGCCCCAGCACTGAGCCCTGGGGACACGACTTGTGATCAGCCGCCAATTAGACTTAACTCCGTTTACCAGCACGATCAATTCAGTAAGCACATTCCAGTAGCAATAGATTCTGTTTCCTCTGGTCAGAGACAACACTGCAACACCACAGCACTGTCTGCATTGCAGGGCTCTGTGCTCTAAGCTAGAACAAGCAGGTAGCAGCCTCACACTCCTGAGGCAACATCACCAGCCCAGTGCTCCAGCTGGCTGAGCTGAGCCTGTACAAACACCTGCAGCCTGTACAAACACTTCACGTGGTAACCTGGAGTGACCATGCAGGAAAAATACACTTTCTCTCTGCCACTGCAATTCCAAGGGTGGCAAACACCAAGACAGCTGGTAATAATTTCAAGAACAGAATACTGATTTAGCAGAAATTTATTGTAACTTGTTTCCTGATTGCAGGCTTTAAAAAAACAGACATGGACCGTAATTATGGACAAGCAGGAAATCCTGTAATTTCATAAACTGGAGATCATAGATTAAGGAAACATTTTTATCCTGACCAAAGGAATAGGTCAACACAAAACCACCAGCATTTGCAGCAAAGCCAAGAGACCTCACTGGCTTAGTTTTCAATCAGCACTCTTTCAGTTAAATCACACAAGTGACCACACACAGGACTTGAAACTATCATCTCCCCATCAAGTGGTTTTTCTGTCTTAAAAACTGTGAAGACCAAGACTTGAGCCAGCCAACAGCCATGGTTAAGAAAATCCTCACGTCAACATCAGTGAAAAAGCTCTTCTGGATTATGGAAGAAAATCAGGCAAAACAGTGTTCCAGTGAGTCTCATCATTTCCTGCACAATAGCAAGCATTACAGCCTACACACAAACAGCAAAGCACGAGCTCACGTGGTGCTTTTTGGGTCTTTTCTTTTATAAACCTGAAATCAACATCATAAAATTCCTGATTTTTCTTTCTCCAAATGGACTTTCATGGCACTCTTGGGAAGGAACAGCATCACTTTCCTGTGTGGAAAAGGCAAGCTCACACCAAATGCTACTGAAAATACTTATCCCTGTGGCTGTGCTGGAGAGGAAGATAATGAAGACATGGGGCCTCGCTCAAGGATAAGGATTTCAGGAACCTCCATTCTGGAACCAGCATTTGGGGGCTGCCAAGACAGCGTAACCCCATGGTAAACCGTAACTTCTAAACATGAAATGTATTGGGAAATTGAAATTCCTAGTGAAAGTCAAATGTACTATTGTTCTGTGTTCTCACTGTCTTCCCTCAGCAAGAAATACAACTTTGGATTTAATTTTTAACTCTGAAAACATTAATTTACCTCATTCATTTGAAGAAACACAAGAGAAAAGCAAGAGTCCAAGATTTTTTATTTACCGTTCTGCTGAAGCGTGATGATGCAAAATGTCCAACAGCTACATCACTTTGCTCAAGATATTCCAATACTGTTTTAACAACTGAATATGACACACAGAAAAAAAATCACTAATGATTTTTCAAAACAGCAGAGAACAAGCACTTCAGAGACTTGGAAATGGAAAATATAAACAAAAAATTCAAAATGTTTGAGCCAGAATAACTCGGTTGATGCTAAGATTTTATTAAAGGCAGAAGAAAGATGACTGTGATACAGCCTGAGCTGTCCAAGAAATACCATAATGCAAATAAGCCAATGATTGTGATTTGTTACTCATACATGAGAGAAACTATTAGATGGGAAAATATCAAATAAAAGAATCTATACACTAAGTTACACAGTTCTCTGCCTCAACTATAACCCAGTTGGAATTTGCTCAGGAGAGCCTTCCAGGACATGAGCTCCTGACCAGTGTGTCTCTGTAACACAAACCAAAAGCTGTGACTGATAATCACAGCTCAAGTTTCACCTCTCTCCATTCATGACTTTGCATCCATTTTTACTTAATACATTTTATTCTTCTAAATGCAAGCTAAAATCTGCAACTTCAGCATTGCCCTAAAAAGATGATTTTGAATTTGTTCAAAAGTTTTACTTTCATAATATGCCACCGCTTCATAACCTCCCTCTACTACACACCTATGTGAACCCTCTTCCTTGTGCAAAAACTAGCATTTATTCAACTAGGTCAAGATTTAAAACTAACCAAGGCTGAAGGGGGAGGGAGGACAGTCCCTTAAGAGGAGATTTATGGGTCAGTTTACTCCATTGTTGCAAAAACACTTCTCTCAGCAGCATGGGAAGAAGAAGAGCAATACCAAAACCATCCCTTTGATGGTGATGCCAAGAGTAACCACGAAAGTTTGGCTGACTGTGTGATTCGTAAGGATTCCTACAATTACAGTCCCCAACATGGAATGCTTCTTGTATTCTGTTTGCTTGCTGATTTTTGGCAATTGGGTAAAACACAGAATCTTCCTCTGTTTTAACAATAAAGTGGTGACACAAAGACAGGAAAGACTATTAAAACTTGACCGGCTCAACATCCTGAAGTTATCCTGTCCTGTGCAAACCCAAAAAATCCCAGTGCTCAAACAATGCTTTTTCCAATCTCTCACAACTGTGTTGTAACTTTAACAAACTATCTTTGTCAAAGTATCTAATTTACAGAAATTAGTTATTTACCATTATAATAAGGCGTGGGTATCTCATGCTTGGACTTCTCACAAGTATTGCTCTCAAACCGAAAAAAAAAAAAAGACAATTCCTTCCTTCTAAGAAGTGAAGTTAATTGGGAGACCCATTCTGTGCCACTAGTAAAGGTGCTATAGAAAGGTGTGAAAGCATTTTATCTTTTTGTATCACTAAAATCAATATGCATCAATCTTCCAAAACCAGAAGTTTCACAGATATTTGGGCTAGCAAGCGTCATATTTTTATACCATATTCTTATGCAGATTCAGGAAACTCAGCCTGTATTACTACAGAAGAAAAAAGGGTTGGAATCAACATCAAGAAAGCTGTCTAAAATGTTCACCTTCATTCTGTTACCTCCTTTTTTCAAGATTTGTATAGAAGGATCTAGCGCTGGTGACAAATCTAATAGTTGCACTGCTGAGAGAGCACAACGGAATCTCCAGCCCTCGCATGAGTAGAATTCACTATCTTAAACAAGGATGCAAGACAAACTGACCCAGACAACCAGCGAGCCAGGAGAACAAACAAACAGTTTCAGATGCTAACCACTCCAAGAAAGGAACTGCAGAAGCAAGGAGTGCTTCTGTCAGAAAAGGCCAGTCAAAAAAATCAGTTTTCTTTAATTGGCCTCAAAAGTGCTTTGTTTTTAGTGTCAAAGACAGTTCTCCTTCATCATAGTGCTGAATTAAGAATTACTATTAAGAGAGATGACCAAAAACCTTACAGACACTAGAGAAAAAAAAGGAAGACCACATTTCAAGACACAGTGCTCTGGAGCATTGTCCAAACCTCAGCAGAGAGGCACCCACCTACACTAGGGAATCCTAGAAGGGCACTCTCTGCTCACTCTGGTCTACTAGCAGAAGCTAGAGTATACAGAAGATATCACAGTATGAGAACATTTACATAGTCATTTCTAGTATGCATGCACGCACAGATGCCTAGGATAGTGAGAAGTCAAAAGCCTAAAAAGCTGTCACCACTTGTGTATATCACGGATGCCAGTAGCTGAGGTAGAAATGAGAGCGCTCCAGAAGGGCTCCTTCTCATCCCGACAGCACGGTTGAGGATTTGTCCGTTTAAGTCCTTATGTTGATAAAGATAACAAAAATATTTGCAGGACAATAGCAGGTTTTATGATTAATTTCACAGACAATGAGTAATATAAAGAAAACTGAAACAGAAAGGGTATCAGCTCATGAACTCCTACTGAAAACCAGCCCTCAGCTACTCTTATCATTCTTCCAAAATCTCTTCACCTCAATTGACTTTTATCTGGACAACTTCCCCAAAATTATTTAACTTCTTTAAGGTTATTATTAAAATTGTCACCAAAAAACAAATCCCCATTTGTTCAACGCATGATTTTTTGTGCCTTTGAGAAAACTACATGCACAGCTTAACATTTTCAGCATTTCTCCCTCTGCCTGCACTAAGTTTTCAGTTTGTTCCCTATTTAAATAGTTTTTCAGCAGGCTAAATAAGAAATGAACAGTGTTTCTCTCAGCAGATCTTCTTTGACCATGTAGTTCCCAATCTCTCCATGAAATAAATCCTATTCTTATTTACTACACAGGGACAACCAAATTAAGAAAAACATATATATGGTCACAATATAGAAAAAAATGTTTACAGCTCCTCATTTCTCCTTGGCCTACCAGCCACAGGAATTTGCTATTTGTAGAAGCCTAAGGTTTTTTAAAAAAAACACTGCTTCACACATTTCAGCTGAGAACAAAATACAGTGTCCATATGGCTGGTCTGCAGGGGGAACCACAACCAGAGAGCAGCAGCAGCAGCAGTGAAATCTGTTGGTATTCACACCGAAAAATCCCTATGCTGCATCCCTCTCCATGCAACACAACACTTATTTCCAGTAAACCCTGACCAATCACTTAAAAAGACACACATTTGTCAGTGTTCACTCAGCCCAAGGAAACATTAACAACACAAAGAAATGTATGTGTTTTAAACAGATTGTACCTCTTACTGAGGAAAAGCACCTTTTAATTATCAAGCATGTACCACTTCACCCACAACGCGTATTTGATAAGCAACTTCTTATACACCTTCAGCCTTTCTCTTCTTCACTTCCGTTATCTCAAAGGAGCTAAAATGTGATAAACAACATCATTTCCAGATGTGTTCATCAAGTACCAGCACCAACACCACTTTGGGATTACTGAAATTTGCCTGAATCATAGAATCACATAATGGTTTGGGTTGGAAGGGGACCTTAAAGCCTATCCAGTTCCAACCCCTGCCATCAGCAAGGACACCTCCCACTGTATCAGGGAGCTCAGAGCCCCATCCAATCTGGCCTTGAACACCTCCAGCTATGGGTCAGCCAGGACTTCTCTGTGCCAGTGCCCCAAGAAAGGACAAAAAATAAGAGAACCTATCAGAGGGAGGAGCAAAAACTTTTTGGCAGTTTTTGGTAGTTCAAAAACTGTGAATAAAATACAAATAACTCAGATTATAGTTTTCAGCACTGTCATCTGCTGACTAAAACCAGAACATGTGGCTTCATGTTTATTTGCTTCAGGAACTATGACTTGAAAAACACATGGGATTTACATGATGTTTCCCCCCTTAATCACTCTGGCAGCTGCAAAAATTATTAAGTTTGAAGTTTATATGCAAGCATGACCTGCCTTGCTCTGTGTCACCACAGCCATACCTGCACAGCCTATCTCCTTCAGCACAGCACAGTGACCCCCGAGCTACCTGCTCCTAGTTGAGCTGAGCTTCAGAGCGAGCTCCCACTCCCCCTCCACTCCCCCTAGAATCACAAACGTGCAGTTTGATGCAGCACACTGGAGAACCATTACTGACAGCACTGCTATGTCAGTGCTGCCCAGACCCCCTCCTCCAGCAGCCTCACACAGAACACTTCATAGCACGAGAGATCTCATGCAGATAAGCATTTTCCAAACACTGATTTCCAGGTCCTGAAATTCGGCCGACGCGGAAGGCAGATGGGAACTAACCTTGTCCTGCAAAACCATCCCAGTGTACCGTAAAGCCACTGATCAGAAAAGGGCATTCTTTCTGCATAGTGGATCAAGTACAGCTACTTAAGAGAGAGTTTTAACTTCTAATAAAAAAATTAAAATAAAATAAAAATCTTTGTCATGTTTACAAACTCAGAAAAAAATATTAGAGATGATAATTGGAAATCGTGGGAAAAAAAGGGCACTTACAGTGAAACACAGACAGCTGAAAGCAAACTACATTTTCACAACGGGAGATGCTTGGCATTTATCTCATCCTTCCCATGCTCAGTTCACACTCTGCTTTTGTGTTCCACTCTTGTTTTCTTCAGTGCTTATTTCCTTTTCTCTCACCGCTCCCTTCTATGCTTCTCACTTTTCCTGAACACCATGTTCGCCAGTCAATGGCATCAAAATTCCTTTCACTATGTTCTTACTCATCTCCTCAATAATTCTCATACATTCACACCCACGAGTTGATAATTTACCAACTAATAGCTACAGGCAAAAAGGAAAATAGTAGGAAAAGCAGGGTTCTAATGAGAGATGCAGAGCTCAAACTGAGACACCAAACCAACTGCTCCATTATAAGAAAGCATCAGGTCTATTTCCAGTTAAGAAAAACCTGAAATTTAAACTTCTGACTGCAAGGAAAAAAATCTCCTCTCCTGCACACTCACTGCTCTCCCCAGCCACAGAGACTTCAGATCCCATAATGCTGCCACAGCTCATGGTTCTCCAAAAATGCAAACAAAATTCAGTTTTGTTTAATTCTTGTTAATTTCTCTCCTACCTAAAACTAACTTCAATGAAAATCGCCAAGTAAATTAAAATTTTAATCTGAAGCACAGGAAAAGTAATAATCAAATCAAGGAAAGGAATTGCCTGGGTAGATTTAAGAAGCCTTGTTTGAGGAGTTCTGAACAATCTCAAGAAGCAGCTACACTCAAAGCTTCAGTTTCTGCTCAGTTGGACTTAGTTACAAAACTACCTTGCTATTAACAGCATAGATGAAAAAACGGATTACAGAACTCTACAACTCAAGGAACAGAAGATGTTATCAGCATTTTGAAACATTACTGCATTTCACTGTTTCTTTATTCCCACATCGCCTAAATACTTCATCATTTAGAAGACTAGAAATAATGTTGGTTCTGAACAGACTAGCACAGCACTTTGAAACGGGAAAGGTTCTCCATTGTTGTTTTCCTGTTATTGTTAAAAACTGGAAGCTTCCTTATCAGGGAAGTCCTTGCCTTCATAATCTACTTGGAAATGAAAATAAACAGACTTCATCCCCTCTGGTTGTGTGCAGACAATTCCCACTTTTAATAAAAAGCCCACCCGCCCAAAACCCAACCATCTATCAAATCTGGTAAACGCTTCGGCAGCACCATTCCCTCCATCTCGGAGACGTACCCACAGATCCCAGCTGCAGTGTCTGTCCTGCTGCTCAGGAGAGGCCCAGTGCCACTGAGCCGATCCTGCCGGCGCTGATAAAGCCTGGAGGACGCCAGCCCCCGGAGTCGCAGGGCGGCCATGGCACCCAACGCCACTGCGAAGGGGAACGCAGAGACACGACCGGAGCGAACGCCAGCAGCACTGACATTCAGTGAGTCACCTTCCTTTGGGAGTTGCCCTTACATTTCAGAAGAGCAGGATGCATAGACCCCTGCTCCAGCATTGTTTCTAACTATTGTCTGCCATTCTGCTGCAGTCTTAGATCAGACAACCCCTTTCCTGTATTCCACCAGGATTCACCTATGCTAGCGAGCACAGTAGCAGTCTACATCAGCAACTCGTCCTGTGCAACTTGCATGATGTATAAACTTCACAGGTGAGACTGAAAAAGAAATCCCAAGTCTTCAAATAATTAACCCACAATTAAGATGACTCTGATCAAAGCAACAGAGAAATACAGAAAAGCAAAGCCGATTACTGGATCTCTTGACAATGAGCACTTCAGTGCGGATCAGCCTCTGACCCCGGCATCTCTGAGGTGGTTCCCTGCAGACTGCTGCATCACACAGAGCCTTAAGGATTCTGCAAACAGAACCGTTCCTACCATCTGGAAAAAGCAAATTCCAAGAAACAAAACCATGAAGACGTTTGCTCTCAGACACTCCAGGCTGCAGAACAGACACGCAGAGGAGGGTCAGGAAGCAAGCAGAAAGAGCATACTTGGCATTCCAGCCTCCAGAGCTCTGCTGGGAACTGAACAGGGCCTTGAAACAGGAGTTGGCCCTTTTCATCACTCCCCCTCACCACCCACCCCTGGCAGAGAGGAAGAGGATCACACAGCACAAATGACTTGGTGGAAGGAGTAACAGTTTGACAACACAGAAGTCAGTTTTTAGGAGAATAATGGGAAAGAAGTAGAGGATGGGATCATCTGAGTCAGTGTCATTTGATCAGCATCACCACAAAAACCAGCTCTTGAGCCATCACCATCAAAGTGGGGTCTAGTAAATTACAAAAAATTAGGATTTTTGCAGCATTAGAGTGAAATATTTTCCGTGACTCCAGCCTGGCAAGCTATAGAGGAAAAAAAAAAATGAGAGAAGTGATGACTTCATAAGTACTAAAAGAAAATGAACCAGCAGAGATCCCTTCTGTCCTTTAAGGAGAAACAGAAGGGTTTATAGGGACCCAGCAGAATAGGCACAAATAAAGAACATCATACTTTTGAAACCAGAAATCAGCAACTTCAACATCTACAATTCACCCCACATCTCACTGTGAGTCTCAGGCTTCTGACCTCTGACAGCAATCTGCCACTACCACTTCTTTCAGATTGCATGTGCACTTCTATCCATTTATACTTTCTGATGCAAATGGAACAGAAGAAAAATATCCAGTACTCCATACTGGGTATTTGTATTGACCTTTTAATTTTTAGAGCAACAAAATAGTTTTAAAATGTAATATTAAATCACCTTTTTACTTTCAGCACAAAGCAAAAATACTAAACCATCACAACACTAATCTCCCTTAACCTTAAACAATCTGGTTTGAGAATCCCCTCTCTCAAACACCGGGGCTTTTACTCTCCTGACTCACACGGCATTTTACTGGTTTTCTGATCACCGCTCTTCCACAGAGAAGCACGACTCTTTTTTCGAAATGCAAGGCAAGAGGACTGAAGGGAAAAAACACCAAAACAATCCTATCCTGTCTTCCCATCTCTCAAGACAAGCTCGCTCCCTGCCTCACTCCTCTCTTGCTGCCACACATGAATAGTGAAAATGTATGGCTTTGTTTTTCTTCCCCTCTTGACGGATCACATTTAGTAGACAGGGTCGATGCCAAAATCTTATGGCTGGTTACATTCAGGGCCAAAGCAAAGAAAGCAGCCAGACTTCTTCTAGGCATTAACAGGTAACTGTCCTCAGAGCACCTCTATGTCCAAAGAACAGACCACTGAGGACCAAGTTCAAACTTACTTGGAGAGCCTCAAAGAGCAGATTGAGATGGAAAGATAATAAGATTAAAACCACATTTTTCAACCCAGAAAAGTAGCAATGGCTGCTCCTAACTCAGAGAGATGAAACATCTCTTAGTTTAATGCAGGTTCTTTCTAGTGAGCACCAAGAATGCTTCTTAATATTATCGACCTTCATACTCCCTCCTCCTTCAAACCATTTCACCAGCAGCTCCATAAAACAGAGCACATACAGCAGCAGCTCTCTACTGAATTAAAAGGCATCTAGTTAAACGCTACCCTAGTTGAAAATAATATACTCTGATTTCTTACCTCAACTGGACTAGGAACAATCAATAAGCGTATCTGTAAACGCAGCTGTTCTTCTTTTGTTGACTGCAGGAAGCACATAGGCGTATCCAGATCCCAATTAGATCAAGTACAGGGATGACAAAAATTTCTTACAAAAATAATTATGCCCTGAAACACGAACTGAGGAAACATTTTTCTTTGGGCTTTGTATTACACAGATTTCTAAAAGCAATATAAAAAACACAGGCATTTTTTACCTTAATGTTTTCTAATCAATCAGCAGTAAAGTTGCAAAAGAAATTATCTTCCCTCCTTGTTTATTTTCTACTTGGAGCATTTGACAATGTTTTGTCCACTGAGATGGAGCAAATATATCAAATACAAACTAGAGAGGCAGTCTTCGCTTATTTATTGGTAAAGAGGTACCACAGTATATTTCTAAAGGTGGTAATCATAGCACTTAAAAGCAAGTCCTTTTGTGTTTCTATTTGACAAGAAAGCAGAAGTGAAAAAGAATAACGTGTCAGCACTTCATGTTCTCCAGTCTTCCTTGCTTTAATATGCTTTAACACAACAAAATCATTCCCTCCCCCTTGTAAACACGTTCTTCTAGGAACAGAGGCACATTTATGTCATGTTCCTGGCTCTGGAAGGTTCCCACTGATCAATATCGTGGGGATGCTCCAGCTGTGAAGCAGTTCATCTCCTTCCAGGACCCTGAAAACCTTGAATCTCAAAAGCAGGAGAACATTAGATTACATCATGGAGACAAATTTTAAGAATCACCACGTAACAACCATCGAACCACATACGGCCACACACAGCTCTGTAGAGTGACCTGGATCTAAGGAAGCACATTCTTGATGCTGAAACCTTCCTAATAACTTAGGAGTCTGTCCTGTCCTGAAAACAAAGCTATACAAACTGCTTGTCAAACGGCAGCAGTCATATGAGGTGATGAGCAGAGCACTGTTTCACAGACACCAAGAAGTGCAGATTTTGTTTTGCTGGGAAGCTACTACCCTAAATGGATTACACTACTACCAAGGAAAAAGTCAGCTGAATTCCAGCTGTGATAAACATCTCTGATAGAACATTTAATCATTCTGTCCCAGGAACGACAGCAGACAGAAATGTAGAGACTTTCACAGCTGACAAACCTCCCAGAATGAACATTTCTGAAATCATGAAGTAACACTTGCATTGACTTTTCAAAAGCTAAAGCCAAGGCCTGCTCATTGTATCGACCCTCCAAAGTGCAGCTAAGGGAAAGACAGAAACTCTGCATTACTTGGGAGAACTGCACGTTCTGCACGGTCTCAACGTTCCAGCGAGCATCACACTCAGCGTCAGAGCTTCTCACTGGATAAATACAGTGCTGTACCTTAGCAGGAAGGTTTCTGAAGAAGTACAGGAGAGAAGATGACAAGGATTATCGTCCACAGTCATTTCCCACATTCCTCTGCAACTGAGTGATTTCACCTCAGGCAAACATGTCACTCTAAACAGTACTACACCACAGTTCCACAGAAATAAAACCAGCTGGGTTCACACTGTCACAGTTCTTCCCAGGTCCTCCCAATCTTGTCCCCATTTAGGAGCTGCATGGGCACCTGTGACCTGTGAACTTTTAAGACTCTGGAGCCTTCCCAAGTCTTAAGGAAACAAATGTAAACTCACAAACACATACCTATTTCACATCTCAGAAGAACAAAAAACGGACCGTTAAGACAGAAAAGACCAAGTAATCTAAAGTCAGGAGGCAAAAAGCAGAAGTAGTTTGAGCATGCACAGCCACTCATCAACATCAATTTCTCATCACAGAGAGCATAAATAAGTCACAGATGAGGATGTAACAATCATTCAGCACATTCTCACAGCTAACATCCATCCAATGTAATCTATACTGAACAATCATAAAAAGCTGCATAATCCAAACATCAAAACTTTACACAAAAGAAGAATTAATACTTATACACAGACTGCTCCGTATCCATTTATGTATTCCCATGCATGAAAAGCAATGGACTAAAGGATTGCAACAATGATAGTAAGATTCAGGAGGATGACTATCCTAAAAAAAGGCACCCTCCTAATTTTAATACTACTTCTTCGTGCTTTTTGCCTTTAAGACATTTTACAAAATGAAAGTTATTTTCACAAACTGCTTTATGTCTGGGTTTTAAATTACAGATGGGAGAAAGTGATCAGCAACACTAAAGCATTTGTGCAAACCCTCAGAAGATGACAGTAAATGCTTTCCCCACTGCTTCCCTCATTCACATCTGTCGACTGCGTGACTTTACAGAGTTTTCCAGTGTCAGACAGCGTGAGAAGAGAATCAAGCTCCAGATTCAAATGGGCCTTAGAATGTGTAACTCCAGCATCAGACCACAGCAAAGCAGACCAAATGTGCAGGCACAGGGGCAGCCAGCAGCCCAGCCAGTGCCAATGTGTGGGCACAGGGGCAGCCAGCAGCCCAGCCAGCAGGGCCCCGAGGTGCGGTGCAGTGGTGCAGGGCACAGCAGAATGGGCTGTCAGCGCCTGAGTTGTGCCACCTGGTGTGGGGCAGGCACCACTCTGACCCACAACTGCTCCTTTCAGACCCCCAGTTGCTCCTTTATTACCCACAGCTGAATCACAGAATGCCAGATGATATGCTCCAAGCTTTTGGGTGATGTATAGTTTCAATGAGATGGTCCAGCATCCCGTCAAGCTGAGCCTTAAAAGTGTCCAGCGTAGAGGAACCCACCACTTCCCTGGGGAGATTATTCCAATGTTTAATTTTTCTCATGATGAATAATTTTCTGCTGGAATCCAATCGGAATCTCCCCAGGAACAACTTACACCCATTACGCCTTGTCTTTTCCATGTGACTCATTGTAACTCCATCCCCTTGGTAGACACCCGTTGTATACTGGTACATGGCAGTAAGGTCTCCCCACAGCCTCCTCCTCTCAAGGCTGAACAAACCCAGTTCTCTCAGTCTTACTTCGTATGGAAGGTTTCCCAGTCCTCTGACCATCTTAGTAGCCCTTCTCTGGACCCTCTCCAGCCTGTCCGCATCTTTTTTGTACAGCAGGGAGCAAAATTGCTCACTTCGGACCCACAGCTGCTCCTTTTGGATCCACAGCTGCTCGTCCTCCCCAGCTCTTCCCCTCGCCCTCCGCAGGGGCAGCGCACCGTGGAGCTGCCCCGAAGTCACGTCTCCCACCCCACGGTGGCACAGAATCATAGAACGGTTTGGGTCGGAAGGGACCTTAAAGCCCACCCAATTCCACCCTCCTGCCATGGGCAGGGACACTTCCCACCGGATCAGGGTGCTCAGAGCCCCATTCAACTTGGCCTTGAACACCTCCAGGGATGGGGCACCCCCCTCAGTTGTGAAGCCCCCCGCGCCACCGCCGAGCACGCTGAAGCCGGGCCTCACAGCCCCCGGGGCTCCCGGCCTTACCTGCCCGTCATGTCGGCGCTGCCGAGGGGCTGCGGGCGGCTCCGGCCCCGGCGGGCGGCGCAAACCCCGCCCCGGCGCGGGGGCGGCCCCGGCAGCCCCGGTGACTCAGGGCCGTCCCCCGGGCCCCGCATACTTTTCCTATAAAGGGAAAGGAACGGGGAGCGGAGCGGGGCCGCCTGCCGGGACGCTGCCGCCGCCGGCTGCGCAGCGGGGGCCGAGACAGAGCCCGTCCATGGAAGTTATTCCTGAGGACAAGGAAGCACAGTGGGATCGGGCACAGAGCTCGCCCATGGAACAGTTTTTCCTGCGCACAAAGAAATCGCGCTTCCCGCCTGCGGCTCCCGCACATGCCCAAGGCGAGGGGAAACAGCTCCACAGCGGTTTTACCCACGGCTGCAGGGTTATTTCTGAAAAGAGTTAGACAGCATCCCTTGCTGCCCAGGGAAGAGAGATCGCGCTCCCTAACGAGGCCCTTCCAACTACGACTTTATCTCATCCCTTCTTGTAGAATCATAGAACCGTTTGATTTGGCATCATCGAGTCCAACCGTCCCTGTCCTATTGAGCCATCCCTGAGTACCTCGTCTCCTCATCTGTTAAATCCTTTCAGGGATGGGGACTCCACCACCTCCCTGGGCAGCCTCTGCCAGTGCCTGAGAACCCTTTCAGTGAAGAGATTTTTCCTGATATCCAAGCAGAACCTCCCCTGGAACAACTTGATGGCATTTCCTGACCCAAAATTGAGACCAGGATTCGAGGTGCAGTTTCACCAGTGCCGAGTGCAGGGGGACGATCCCTGCCCTGCTCCTGCTGGCCACACCATGGCTGATCCAAGCCAGGATGCTGTTGGCCTTCTTGGCCACTTGGGACACTGCTGGCTCGTGTTTAGCTGCTGTCAACCAGCTCGCCCAGGTCCTTCTCCGCCAGGCAGCTTTCCAGCCATTCATCCCTAAGCCTGGAGCACTGCATGGGCCTATTGTGTCCCAATGCTGGACCCATGATTCTTGCCCATGATTAGACTTTATCCTGAGCACTTAAAGAGCTCTATGTTCTCTGACATGCATCACTGCTAAAGAGGATCCACTAAGAGGGACAGGGAGCTACTGCCCAAAAGCGATCAAAATCTCTATTTGTACCTTCTGAAGCAGCCTGGTATGATGTGACTCACCATTGCTATGGGTACTGCCGCAAGCTTGGGACTGGTGATGGAAACTCAGCTCTCTGTCTTTCCTGGTGTCCAAACATCTCATTTTTCAGCCCTGCAGTAAACATTTAAAACCACACAGGTTAAACCAGCATTTGATACCAGGGCGAAGAACTGAGTGGCACATTCTGACTTTGGTTTAACAGTTGGGTGAGGAAAGGGTAAGAAGTAACCTCATTAACAGCCAACAATTTAACAGGTGTGGCTCAGCACAGACAGGCCGGTAGTCATGCCCTGCCTCTCTAGCTTCTGCTGTTTTGACAGTTACTGGGTGCTACATGTCCTGTCTGTTCTTGGATCTCTCCCTTGGAGAGCAACAGGGATTGCTTGGATCAGTGTGATACCCCACAATGCTGGCAAATACACTCTCCAAGACTTGTTTGGGAGTTTTAGAAAGCAGTGTCCTTTCTGTCAGCGCTGGACACATGAGGGAAGGATTCCTATCAGTTATGCACAATGAGACAAGAACAGAATATATTTCCTACCTATATGCATGTCTATAAATTCTCCCAGAAATCTTATTCATATTCAATTACTTTCCAAGGACTAATTTTAATGTTATTATGAACTTTACAACAGCCAAATCTCTGCTAATTTGAGATTTGGAGCCAGTTCTCTGTGTGACTTTTGTATTTTAGAGAGGGAAATACTGCAAACAGAGGGAGAGACATCTGTTCAGGACATACCAAACTTAACATGAGGTGTTATAAATTTTTCTTTGAACAGTGTCTGGGAAAACACTATTTGAAAAAAACAGATTCAGGAAAACATGCTGTCAGAGGGACGTTCTATCTAACTTTCAAAAAATATTTACTCAGATGAAAAACTAAAGTTAGTTAGAAAATTAATTCTATTGAAAACTAATTCTGCTTTAGCTTAAATCAAATATTCCACTTTTTGTAATAGAAACTAATTCTTATATCAGGTGTGTGAGGAGGAGCCTCCCGGTGCTGCCAGGCAGCGCTCAGGCTTCCCCCCAGCCACTGGGCCCTCTCCCTGGGCGAGCCCTCCTCTCCTCCTTCTGAGCTGCATCCATTGCAAATACTACCTTTGCCTCACCAATCTGCGTGTGGCACCATCTTCCTCACAGCTAATGAGCGTTTTGGGGCTGGCAGCTGCTGGAGAGAGCTAAGGCATCTCTGCTTCCTGGAGCCACACAACCCACCCAGAACCACTGCCTGACAGCCTGCCCTCTCCTCTGCCCAACACATCTCCCAGCTCTTTAAACCTATCACTAGGCAAAAAGCAGCAGGCATGATCACAGAGCAGCCATAGCCCACCTGACCCAGCCTGACTCATCCCTCATAGAATCATAGAACCATCGAGTCCAACTGTACTCATCCACTACTAAACCAGATCCCTTAGCACCCTGTCTGCCTGTCTGTTAAACACCTCCACGGATGATGACTTCACCACCTCCCTGGGCAGCCTCTGCCAATGCCTGAGAACCCTTTCAGTGAAGAAATTTTTCCTAATGTCTAACCTGAACTTCCCCCTGGCGCAACTTGAAGACATTTCCTCTCATCCTATCACTTGCTACTTGGGAGAAGAGACCAGCGCCCACTTCACCACAGCCTCCTTTCCGGGAGCTGCAGAGAGCGATGAAGTCTCCCCTCAGCCTCCTCGTCTCCAGGCTGAACAGCCCCCAGGTCCCTCAGCTGCTCCCAGAACCTCTGGACTCCAGCCCCTTCCCCAGCTCCTTTCCCATCTCTGGACACACTCCAGCCCCTCAGTATCTTTCTTGTACTGAGGGGCCCAAAACTGGGGTTCGAGGTGTGGCTTCACCAGCACAAGTGCAGGGATACAGTCCCTGCTCTGCTCCTGTTGGCCATACCATGGCTGATCCAAGCCAGGATGCTGTTGGCCTTCTTGGCCCCCTGGGCCACTGCTGGCTCATGTTCAGACTCTGTTGACCAACACCCCCAGGCCTTTATCTCCCAGGTAGCTTTCCAGCCACTCTTCCCCCTCACGCTTGCCCTGTCCTTTAGCCCAGGAGGCTGAGGGGAGACTTCATTGCTCTCTGCACCTCCTGGAAAGGAGGCTGTAGTGAGGTGGGTTTTGGTCTCTTCTCCCAAGTAACAAGTGATAGGATGAGAGGAAATGTCTTCAAGTTGCGCCAGGGATATCAGGAAAAATCTCTTCACCGAAAGGGTTCTCAGGCACTGGCAGAGGCTGCCCAGGGAGGTGGTGGAGTCACCATCTCTGGAAGGATTTAACAGACGGGAAGATGAAGCACTTAGGGATACGATTTAGCAGTGGACAGGTACGGTTGGACTGGATGACCTCGAACATCTTTTGCACCCAAACCACTCCGTGACTCCATGACACCCCCTCCCGCCGCGGGCGCACGCGCCGCCG